>JAABNY020000001.1:27351042-27382283 GCA_015164015.2 Brevimyrus niger
GGGGAGGACGACGGCGGAAAAGTGGGGGTTGTTTGTTTGGGGGCGAAGAAGGTGAGGGGGGGGGAGGGGGGGGCGGGGGGGGGGGGGTAATTCAAAGTGACATGTCAGATCCCATCCCCGAAACCTCCGAAGCTTTCAGTTTAAGGGCTCATCCTTTTACATTATTAACAATCTGTCTGGGGAAATATTAGTTTAGGACAAGCCAGGTCTGAAATGATTGTCAAGAACAGGGCGATAATTCAGGATGATGATTGGATTTGTTTGGAGAAACCCCAGATATTGTGAATATTGTTTCTCGAGAAAGCTGCTTATCCGCTATCATATCTGTGGAAATTTTGAATCTGGGGTATTTTGATTGCTGGCGAATCACCGCGGTGATGTTGCCATGACGTCACGGAAACCAAATTGCACGCTGCAATCATGAACGCCAGTTAGGATCTGGTTAGCCTTCATTAGCTAAATGATGAATATAGCCAGTGGACAGTTCACAAATTTACACATGAAAATCCTTAGTAATTAATGCTGAAAGTGGACTGAATTGAATATCCTGAAGGCACAGTTTACATATGTATATGCGTGTGGGTGTGTAAGACAAGGATTATTGGATTATTTCCATAATTTCCTTTATAATATTTTGTCATATTATAGTCATTGAATAATTTTGATCTTGTTAAAAGGCCAAGTTATATATATATTTTACAAGATCAAAATTACTCAATGACTATAATATGACAAAATATTCCTCCTATATTATGCCAGGCTAAGAGCTCTTGTCAATCCATCCCCCCATATTATGTCCCCGATTTTCTTTCTGGTGGGGGTTGCCCAGGGTCACCTCCCTCCCTCGGCCACATTCGTCAGTGTCACGTCCTAATTGGGTTGTGGAAGTCCTTTCTTTATGGCCGGCCCGAGATTCCTCATTCATTTGGCTGCGGGCTTCCTCTCCCTGTCACGGTCCGCTGAGGCGCCGGAGGAAAAATGGAGCACGATGTAATGGTCTCAGGAGTTGGGCTGCCCGGGTGGCTGCCCGCGTAACAAATATGGCGGTAATTACAGCAATGGCAGAAGAGCTGTCCGTGATCTGCCACAGTGACCAATAGCAAGCAAGTTTCATGACTGGCCTCCGAACCGTTTCTACAGATCTGTATGACTGTGCCTGTGCAGAGTCAGAACAAATCAGCAAAGAAGAGGCTTGAGGAAGGGGATTGAGGAGCAGGACTGAGGAACAGAATTCAGGAACAGGATTGTTATGAAGCCTTAGGGGTCAGGCAGGGAACACATCACAGACACACACACACAAACACACACACACACACACAAATCCCTTTCCAAACTACAAACACACACACCATTATGAGGCAATCCAGTTTATGAGTTCTGGGACTGGCATCAACTTGAGATTCCGAATCATGAAGGACAAATATCTACATACTATTGGGAACTAAGGACAGGTGGAATGAATCGATACAAATAAAGCAGGTCACCTGACCATCCCCTCCTCCAAGACAGCTGGAGGCCACATATGCCCTTACAGTCATAGTCTTAAGTGCACGTTTAATAAATAACGCAATTTTTTGAAAGAAGGATTATATTCTTACATTACATGGACATTGTGCTGGGTGATGCAAGTGCTGAGATCAGAAAGCAGCTCTGAATGACCTTCACTGACCTGCCACAGGGAACATCTACTGAAGGAGATGCCCGTGTCCCAATCCACTGTACTGTAACAAGCTTTTTATAGTCAATAAGATCGTTCCCATTCACTAGCTGAGTATCAGACCCATCGCATTTATTTATTACCTGTTATATATTATACAACAGTCACTGGAGTGGTATGTCCAGTACTTAAGGTTGGGCAGCTGTCATTACGAGATTGCCTTATGAAATGTCTTTAAGTGCATGTCTTACCATCTGTGCATCATCACCAGAGATAGAGTGTGGAGGTACCAGGCCCATCGTCCAAGGACAGATGCTGCACAGTCCCTATATCAGGTCACCCCCCAAAAAGGAGAGCCCCCCCCCCCCCAACCTGTGATGGGATTTTAGGCCGAAAGCCTTTCAGCGTCGTATTTATGAACATGGGGGTGGGGGAGCAATGAGCTTTGTGTGAAAGTGGGTGTCTGCAAGCAACCTACTGTCATGGGGGAAGGCTGGTCCAGGAGAAGGCCCAGATGGGAGGGGTTTGATGTCATGAGGCCTGGATGAAGTAATTCAGTGCAGGGCCCGGGAATTATCACCAGCGGGCCTGGCTAGGAAACTCGGGAGTACAGGGGCATGTGCCACACCGGATACCCCCGTCCCACACCAGGGGCGGCAGCACATAATTGAGTTCCATAAGCTCTTCAGCGAGGCGACGCCATGCATCCTGGGAGTTGGCTCTGACCTGGGGGGACAATCATGGGAAGCCACTGCACTGACAAAGTGTGGTCTCGGGGGCCGGGATAATTACTTGTCTGTCAAGCCACATGTATGAGCAGATAACCCCTTGTTTTGGGCGATTATTCAAATAGTGGCATGCATGTGTATGGGGGGGGGGCAGATATTCAGCCAACAGTTATGGAAACCCAAATGCTCATTAACCATGTTCTTCAAGTAGATGGGCTGTACAGGCCCAAGGAGATAAGGAAAAGATGTCATTTTTATCTCCCCAGGCCTGAATATACTTACACCTTCACGGGCAGAAATGACATTTGTTTCCGTGATTCAACTTGTTTTATGCTTCATACAAAGAATTCAGGCAGCACCTCTGAAGACCAGGTACTGGAAACTCTTCACAGAGCATAGCCTGGAGTGTTAGGCCTGCTGGCTTTACATCGGTTAGTATTTAGTGAAGCTCTTTCAGTCTGGACAAACCTGTGATTTCAAAATTAATAGATGCATTTAACTAACATTGGATTGAGAGCTGTCGTTTTCATATTTTTGTTCCCTCCCAGCTTCCAGTGCACCTGTACCAGTTATCGAGTGTTCTTCATTGTTTGGTTTGTTCTTCATTGTTTGGTTTGTTCTTCATTGCTTGGTTTGTTCTTCAGTGTTTGGTTTGTTCTTCATGGTTTGGTTCAGGTTTGCTGGGAGTCTGGGGGTCCCCGAGTACTTGGTTGGGAAACACTGTTCTAGAAGAAAGAATGTTCCTGATAGGGATAAGGAATCCATCTCTGGGAGGATGAAAATATTCACCATCTCAGGTTTGACACTAAGCATATGGTGTCGCTCTCCTTGCTCACATCTCAGCCATTCACATTGGGCATAGAGCTGCACACTGTCATGTGACTGGGTTGAGCTTCACTAAGCATGGCTAAGAAAGGAGGAACATGCACCTTTAAGTCAGACATATGATAAAGTCCCTCATGGACCATTTGCTTCTCATGGGGAGCTTTCAGTCAGTGTGGTACAGCAGGTTCAAAAGGTCTTGATGTTTTGGATCCAGACTGTACAAAAAAAGGTTTATAAAAGTGAGTTTTCATTGATTTCCTACAGAGCAGGCAAACAGCAGGAACCAACTTTATGAAATCAACCATCGGATAGAAAATTGACCCATGAAAATGTCCGTAATTATGCAATCAGCTTGGCAGCCAGATCTGTGCTTGACCTGTCTTATTGCACATATCAAGCGATTGGCCTAGGTCCCCCTTTGAGAGGCAGCGATGATCATTAATCTGAAGACCTAAGCTCGTTAAGTACTCGCATCTTTATCCTAATACCACTTTGCTTTAAGTCACTTAAATAACTGTGTCGGCTTCCCAGGGGGATCGACTCGCGATCTCCTCAGATGTTAAGCGGCTCATTATTCTTAATTATCCGCATACCTTGTATCTGTGGGGATGCAGAAGGGCGTTCTGGAATATGCCACCTGTGTTTTTATGACGCTCAAAGAGGTCTGGGAATGATGTCAGCTTGACTTGGGTGGCCGACATCTTGCAGCCTGGGGCGGTGTGTGGCTCAGTAGGTTGGGCTTCTGTGCCTGTAATCAGAAATGCGCTGGTTTAAATGCCATTCTTGGCGGACCAATGCCATCTCTATTTGGCCTTTGAGCAAGAGCCTGTACCATAAAATGCTCTGGCATTGACAAGCTTCACTCATTTGTTTGTGTCTCAAAGAAGAGCATGTTGATATACTGTATGCAAAAAGATTCATTCCAATACACCTATGCAAATAGGAAACCATGGCTGCATCCAAATTTACACCCTTCTGCACTAAATGCTATGCCAAAATAGTACATGAAACATAATAGTGTATCCAAAATCATAGTGCACCTCGCATAGTACACAAAAAGTTTCCGGATAGCATCCTACATCCGGACAAAGTGTGTGAACGCTGTACACTATTCAGCCCCACAGTCCTACACCTGACTGGTGCATTTGGTACATGGTTTGTTCGGTACATTTTGTTCTGCAGGACTTCTGTCATTAAAGGTCAAAGTCTAGCAGCTCAAAGGTAACATAGTCCGGTTGGAAAGTGTGCAAAGTTTTGTACTCGTGCACTACGGAATCACTCTGATTGAAACTTGCAGTAGTGTCAAATTCCAGTCCTGGGGGCCCGGAGCCCTGTATAGCTTAGTTCTTTTCCTGTTCCATCATAAATAATTCAGCTCAAGAGCTGTGTGGTAATTAGCACAAGGAGTTGATTCAGCCGTGTTAAATGGGGGGAAACCCAAAAATGTGCAGGGCTTCGGCCCCCCAGGACTGGAGTTTGACACCTCTGCCATAGTGTGTACTTTTTCCTCATTTAAGTACATAGTGTGTAATTGTGGGTGCAGCCTATGTGTCACTTCATTCATGGGAGAGAAACAGGAAGTTAGATGCAGGTTTAGCTTCCAAGCCTCTCGCTCACCTCCAGCTGCACCTTGGAGGAGGCGGCTTGGGGAGAGAAGACCTGTGGTCCTGCGATAGCACACCGAGCAAGCCCAGCGACAAACAAGCAGGGAGATTATGAAATTTACTTAAGTGTGTTAATGGGCTGATTGCTGGAGCCCGGTGGATTTTCTGGGGAGGTGATTGATTGGAGGCGTTGGTGGCTCCAGCGCCCGCCAAGCTCGGGGATTTGCCCGGGAAAACCGCTGCCAAGTCCGTTACACTGGAATTTATCTTAATTAGATCTGAAAGACCTGCCACGGCAGAGCGGCCCCGGCGATTAAAATGAAAAACAGGAGAAATTACCGATCAAATTAATCATAATGTCGGCCTACAGCTGTAGGTCTGCTGTAATTTGCCACTCCAGTGAGTTACATCGGCCTGGGGGGGAGGGGGGGGGGTGCAGAGCAGCACCACAGTCAGGAGCTCAGAGTAGCCTGTCGTGGCACCGGACTTTGGAGAACTGGGCAACCGGAAAACTGAGCCTCATGGAACCAGACCCCAGAATACCAGACCTTGGAGAACTGGGCTTTGGAGAACAGGACTTCAGAAAATCGGACCTCGGAGAACCAGGGCACGGAAAATTGGACCTGATGGCAACAGATGAACTGGGCCTTGTATAACAGGAACCTGGTGAACTGGACCCCGGAAGACTGGCTCTTGCGCAACCGTATCTTGAAGAATCGAATTTGCAAGTAACAGGGAGGGGATACACCACACCGAGGAGGGCACTGTGTTCTCCACTCCCGGGGCACTGCAGCTAGCTGGCTCGCACCGCTGCCATTTCCCAAATAACTCCAACCTCCATTTTCCTCCCCTCTGTCATGACCTCTCTCTGTCCCAATGCACACTTGCATTCAGTGACCCATGACCTTGTCGCCGAGGCCCAGTGCCAGACAGATGACGGTTCTGCATCTGCATCTCGACGGCCCGAGAGCCTCCATCTCATTCAACCCCGACTCGTCTCCGCCCCCCCTTCAGAGGTACCTGCCACCTGAGGCAGCGTGAGCGCAACTGACAGGCCGGCGGTAATTACAGCCCACAGTGCTCTCCTTCCCTTTGGTCTGGGGTGGCCAAGAGCCCCGATCGCCCATCCCCACCACGGGCCAATTTGCCAGCAGAGTGTTTACGGGCGTCCAGCCATTTCCTCACGCGTCGCTGTCTATTTCTGCACCGGAGGCTGCAGGCACACAAGTGCCCCAATTACCCATGTTTCTGCCGTGCTTCCATTACTCTCACCTGCAATCAGCCGTTATTACGGCCCCTCTCCAGGGGGCGCCGTCGTCACCAAGGTCAGCGGCTTCCAGCCACAAGAGGTTCTGAGAGCCGGCTCTCTTCCCACTTCCTCGTCGCCCTCCTTTGAGGTCCATGATCACAATTCGGCTACCCCTCTTCTTCAAATGTAGTGTGTGTAGCCAGCTTCCTCTTCCAGCCGATCGCTCCTTGATCCGGTGGAACCATTTCTCGCATTTGTTTATCTGTTTTCACAGCTGTTTTCATATTACCCCCCGTATTATTTAAAGGGTTGCCGCGAATATTGATTTCTGGAAATGTACCGCTGTGTAATTTCTGAATGTTTTCCAGCTGACTTGACAGACGTTAGTGCGCGGAATCAGAGCAGGCGAGCTCTTAGCGTCAACACCCTCCCTACACTGTCAAAATCGAATATCCATTAGGCGCGCTGAAGGAATAAGCATACCTTCAGATCTGCAAAATTGTCTGTCGCTTCAAAAAAAGCCAAACCTATGATCTCATTTCTGGTGAAAGGAATCATGGGATTGCAATTACTACAGTGGCTCCAAACCAGTAAGAAAGATCCGCTTTATTGCAGACACCAGAGTAAAACCCAGTAAATCCTGAGTCTTTTATGCGCCGGAGAACTATTTAAAAGCTGGTTTAAATACTCCAACTTAATGGCCTTTAGATAGACTTTGCTGTAATAAAAGAGAGCAACAGTGAGTATTATCTGTAGCCTTGAAGTTTGTGTAACTGGTCTGCCACGATTCCAGTTTAATACACACCGCATTTTTCCGGATGACAATCCCTTGTGAAACTGGGCTGCTATTTACTGGGTCTTTAATAACACACAGCAAGGAGTGACATGCTGGCTGATCCACTTAGAGCCTTTCTCTCTCGTCTTCTTCCTTAGAAGGCGGTGTTTCGTTCTCTGTCGTTTGTTGCACATGGTTACAACGCTGCGGCCTTCATTTGCACTGTGTCTTGTTGGCCTCACATGTTTGCAGTTCTGCGCTTCATGCACCTCGCTGCCGCACGCACACGATTTCTCCCCCGGGGCCGAGTTTCCATTACCTCTTATCTTATCCTACGTCTGCGTCACAGGCCAAAATGCAGGATGTTTACAATTTTAGAATGACTCCCTTGTTTATTGCTAGTAAATGAAATGCCATGGCTGTGTTTGGGTATTAGGATGGACAAATGTGCCTTTTAATTTTTAAAGAATTATCAGTGAGCACCATGTCCAGCTGCAGGAACCCCCCCACATCCCTCCCCCCGATAAATTTGTAAAATAATTGCTCAATATCCCTTTTGACCCTTAAAACCCTTATTGGTTTTGATCATAAATAGCTTAGAATGGGTTAAAAAACAGTGTATAAGGGCTAGTGTAAGGCAGATCTTTCATTCATTAATGGGTGCAGAGTTATGAAGTTATTAAGCTGTTCAGGGGTGCTGAGTAAGCAGTGTTCTTGCATCAGCATCATGGCCCTGTCCCTGTTCGAAAGCAGGGTGCGGACACGCCTGATCCCTGGAAAGCCGATACCCCCTGAGCCTTGGGGCAGATTCCACCCTGCTTTACATGGGGTCATCCTGCTCTTAGAAGGCATCTCCCAGTTGTAACAGAAGTGTCTTTGATGCATATTATCCAGATTTCATAGAAACACCTTCAACATTGATAAACTAACTTCAAAACTAATAATCGCAAATTGCTTAAATTTTTTCACACTTGCAAGCTAGTTGCGGCATACATAAACAGTATTAATTTGTCACCCACAGTAGGCAGTTTTCCTAGAAGATGCAGAGTCTATTCCAGTAAGCAGAGAGCAGAATATTCATTGAACGAGAACCCACTACCTGACTCACACAACGTCATAATTTAGAGTCACTACTTTGCTGCAAGAGGAAAGTCTTTGAAACACAGAACTTGCAGTTCGAACTTCACACATGCAAAGAGGCTGGAATCACATGCTTAACCCAGGAAGAATGAGGCATTAGATCTGCTCACTGTGCCACCAACAGACTTACGATAAAATGAGATACAGTACATTGACTGTTTACTGTTTGCTAGTCATAGTGAGAAGGATTTATTTTGATGTTCCCAAGTTAAGAATGCCAGTCATTTTAGAGGCCTGGAATAAGCTCACCAAGAACCCGTCCTAAGTACCCGTCACCCGTCTGTCCATTCATCCATCCAGTTTTCACAGATGGCTCATCAGTCACAGTTCATCTGGAAAGCAAAGACACCATGAAAGGGATGCCAGACCATCTCAAGGCACAAATTTACACAGTGGTCAGTTTAGAGATATCATTTAACCTAATCTGGACTGTGGCAGGAAACCCTGTGAACAGATAAAGAGCATGCAAAGTTCACACACACCCACATACAGACCTTGGGATGACACTGGAAACCCCCCAAGACTGGTGAAGCGAGACTACTAACCGATTCACTGCACAACCCTCTGTGAAGTGTATGTGGGTGTCAAAGCAGTCAGCGTGTAATGAATGTTTTACCATCCTTCTCTTAATGTACTCTGATAGTATTAAAACCTGTCCAGAAGTACCAGAGCACTTAACTGAACGTGTCAAGTTCTTGTTCAACTGGCACTTCAGGTCTGAAGGACCGGTGCTAATTTTGTGTAGCGGCTACGTCAGTAAATAAATCGGCGGTTCGCCTAAACTGGCTGAGGCCCATGGCTACTTCATCAGTGGTGGGCAATCAGTACCTACCGGGGGAACTGCGGAAACGGAGGCCATTTTCAGGACACTTAAGCTGGAGGCCTTATCTGCCCTTTGACTGGAATGAGCTTAGCACTGCCGACTAATTGCCTGCGGGAGGTGCCTGTACCTGCCAGCCGGGAAGTTCATTAATGCACGGCCCACGCAGCCTCCTAAGGTGGCATAAAATTGCCTTTTGTGACAATCGCAGCGCAGTATGGAAATATCACACGTGCACAGTTAACTGAGCCAGAAAATGAGACTGCTGTCCTTCAGCACTAACATTTCATACACAGAAATACACGCAGACCGCAGATACTAATAGGAAATAGCCGAAAAATCAGGCATTTCTACAGTTGTGTTTTAAACATTTATCAAGATAAAATGTGCGTTATGAATGCCACACAAAACTTCATTCAATACTGAGTTTTAAACAAGAGAAAAAATAAGAAAAAAACATGCATTCATGCATTATTCATTAGTGTATGTTTTTAATGGCTAAATACAAGACCATGCAAACTGTTGTTAGTGGAAAATGGTTGTATGTATTGTTTGTTGGTATTCCTTGTTTTTTTACAGGGACAATGCATATTGATCAGATGACTGAAAATATGCTACAGTTAGCCAAAAGGCTAGTTTTCTCTTTTTTTTAAGAGAAGAGCACATTCGACAATCAAAACATTCTCATTGAAATAATATAAAGCTATACAGTATAACAAAAGCAAAGAAACACATGGATATTCTTGATACACTCAGTACAGCTGAAAAACAAAGGCACATATACTTATTATAAAAGCACATAACAAAACAAGGCCAGTTACTGTAAGACAGAAGCACATAACTCTGCTCTAGTGAACACAAGTTTGAATACTTAACAACCAATCCATTAATTGAGAAGAGAAGGAGAGATAGGTTGTACTGCTTCTTATCTGTTCCAGTATATTGTCACAATCTTGTGACTCTCTTCCTGAAAAAGAATTGAACATTCTTTGAAATTCGAATGAAGGTGAGTTTCACCAGCAAAACCAGATTCTCATTGTGTCACATTAGCACTTAATAAGCTGCAGGTGGGCATATCAGCCATAGAGTCAGCTGCAAAGGTAGCAGCCCATGGAAACCTGTGCTACCCTGAATATACTGAACAGACATTAGAGATCCATCAGAGATCTAATGAGTAAGAAAGTGATCTGAGGCACACCAAGCAAAAGAAAGTCACTCTGTTTGTATTCTCGTGCTGTCGAGGGTGACGGTAATGGTCGCTGTTGAAGTAATGCTCTACTTCTGAGAGTGCAGGTTCTTCCCAGGTGTCTTCTCTGCTCCTGACCTGTTATATTTGTCCTCTCCATTAGTGTCCACAAACAAAGAACTTCTCCCATGGAGCAAACCACAAGAGCTTCTCTTTTTGGTGCAGAACTCTCACCTTGACTTTAACTTTCAAGTGTAAGTAGCTTCTCAGAACAAAGATGCCATGCTGTGCTGTCAGGTATATTCTAACAACGGTGTTGTGGGTTAGCCTCCCTTGCCTCTACGTTTAGTTTTGTACGTACCATATACCACTTGCAGTTCACTATTCTAGAAGTGGTCTTTCGAACAAATGTATACGAGCAGCTAAACCCTCTGTCATTGTTTCCACAGAGACACTTTACAAGTTACGCGCAAGTTATAAAACAGGAAAAAGAATAATGTCAAAAATCAAAAGGCACGATCGATGCCCGGTCTGTAAATGTCAGCGATTCATTACAGTACTTAACTGTGCTACAGGATACATTTGTGAGGGATGCGTGTATTGAACAGCCATGATCACATCTTGACCAAGAAGATCCTCTCCTTTAATTAATCTCTCTGCTCCGAGTCATGAAGTGGCACATGACAGCAGTAGCCTTACATACCTCCCCATTTTTCTTCATTCTGGACCTGATTTTGGGACAATAGAGAGTCGGCTAATAATTAACCTTTATTGTGTTTATAAAGCTTAGGCATGGATGACCCTTTATATATTGAATTGAGGCCATCGAAAGATCACCTGCCATTGATCAGCTGGATATTAAAGTCAATCAAATGCAGAATGTATATGTCAAGCGGTGCTGGAAGTGAAGAGGAATAACATTCGGTGATTGTTGAATAAGCCACTATGCCATAATGAAAAACACGTAATGTTAAATGCTAAAAGCTAATGGACCCATAGTCAGGATCATCTTCAAAAAGTCTATATCCCATAATAAGCACCACTTTTGAGCTCGACATCCTGCATTCGTTTTCAGTGAGCTAGATATTATCCAAAAAATTAATACATGAATACAATATCCATCCATTCATTCATTTTCCATGTCTACTTTCTTATTTAAGGTCGTTGGGGTCTGGAGCCTACCCCAGAAACGATGTGCGTTAGGCAGGGAATAACCCAGGATGGGCGATGAATAGAATATTACAGGGAAAATGTATTAAAAAAAACTGTTCCCAGAAGAACATAATTGTACCAATTGTGAATTCTCAAGTCAAGTACTTTCAAACAGAAAATCCAATTTTAGGAAATGATTAAACGCACTGCAATGGGTTGATAGGTGGGTGGCCCCCATGTGACCCTTTGCCACATCCTCATTGGCTGGAACCACGTCTTGGCTTGCCTCCTTAGCTCACTTGCATTGTTCTTGTGTTTCTGACACCAGATGTGCCCATTTCTCAGGGTGACTCATTCTGGCAGCACCCTTGATCTGCCCAATGTTCTTCAATGCCCATCCTGGCAATAACAGAACTGTCTGTCCTACTGTAAACTTTGAGTCCCCCTCTCAGGACACTGCTCTTCCTGTCCCCATCAAAACTTCATGGCCTAATGTGTCTTTGTGTGATGTCATTCTTTTTCCTTTTAATCATACTCTTCCTCAGTTTTACTGTCCCCCAGGTCCTTTGCACAGAAACTACCCCAAGGCCCAAAAACAAGTATTTCAAGTAAAGGCCTCTGAGGCCAGACTGTGGCAGAAAAGTGTCTTGGGAGAAACCAATGAAGGGGAAAGACAGGGGTGTCCATGGACTATTCTAATGGCATTTTGATGTACATGTGCAAAATTGATGTGGGAGGGGTCTCAGTGGAGACCCCAGCCCTCGTCGGCCGGAGATGTTGGGAAGGTGGCAGGAGATGTGGAGAGCACTGAAAACCAACATAATCTCTCATGACAAAGTTTATCACATTCTTACAGAAGAGGGAAAAAGATAAAGGGTGGGTTTGGGGAAGCAGACATTGGAGTGGTGTATAACAAAGAAAGATTTCTCAGTTATAGCTGGTTTAACTTAAGCTAGAAGTCATGATCATTCAATAAAAGTTTAGGTACTGTAAGAAGCATTCATATTGGACAATCATGACTTTTAGTCTAAGTTAACCGAGCTAAGTGAGAAATCTTGATTTGTGGAACAGCTCCCTCGCAAAAGTTCCATCTCTGTTTGTTCGTATGGGAGATGATACTGTTTTTGTCCTGTGATGTGCTTGATTCGTTTCTTTTTTTAGTTACCTTGCTATTTACCTGTTCACCTGTCTCTTACCTCCGCATTTTAATCTTGGAATTGAAATGCACCTAGATCCTCCTTTCTGTTTGGGCCGGCTTTTTCTGAACCTGAAGAGACACACATCTGCATAGCGGAGGTTTTTAAAAATGTACACGGTGTAAACGTCAGCGCTGCTCAGTGCGGCGACGAGTGAAAACAATTTCACCGTCTGATACGGCTCGACATGCGCCGCGCCGGCCTTGAAATTAATACTCAGCTGCATCTGTGTCGCTGTTGTCATTGTGACTGTCATTGTGCTTGCTTTCATTAGAATGCGCGCATGTCATCGCCCACTCAAAGGCGGGGCAGGCAGGGACTGTGGACAGCACAAAATCTCACCTTGAGTACCTCTTCAACCATGGTGAGCTTTGTTGTACTTGGTGGCACAGAGGAACACAGTGGCACCTATGAGAGGAAACCAGCCAGAGAAGAATTGTAACATGCAGACTTCACAGCTGGGGGCAGGTGGTAGAACCATGACCCTGAGGTTGGGAGGTGCTCCTTAATCACGAACCCACCATGACACCTAATACCCAGGATATGGCGTATACAATATAATGTGGATCCTCCGTGACCTTAATTAAAAAAAAAAATTCCTTGTTTTTTCATTTTATTCAATTATTCTAAGTTTCTATGCTAGCTACTGAACAGGGCAAACGGCAAAAGCAACATTAGATAAACCAGAATGTTTTTATTATTATTAATAAAGGAATGCATTTTAAGAAAATATCAGCTTTCACAAATCCAACATACGGGCATCACTGGTTGGTTTCACTAACTGTTTCTTTAATATAGACTCGGCGAAAATGAATACAATAGATTTTAACAATGCTGACGCGTTGCTCCCGCATAAAAGCTTCCTCTGCATTTTGCTTGTTTCCCTTCCACAGATCAAGGTTCACCAAGGTGTAAAAATGTTATGCAGATGCTGCATTGCTGCCACGCTCTTTCCAGGTTGTTTAAACTTCTTTAGCCATTTTCACAGCTGGGCGCCGGAACCATTTGGGTTATGCAGTTTTCATGCAGCCGGTACACACTGCGGGGGCTTTGCACAGACGACAGCCGACACACAGCCCTACCTGTTACATTTGCGTTTTAGCACTATCACGTACCAGAACGTGTAGCTAGTGAGGCCGGACACTATTATGAATTGAACACTAGTACGAAACATTCCTGAATTCAAGCATAAGGGTGAAAAAGTGTCATCTACACTGTATACTATTCTAGAGTGATACGCTGCCATGTTAGTAAAAGGACGTGGCATTCAAAAATATGCCATCATATTGCTAAAATCCAATAAAAATGTATATAATATACTCCAATTTGGGAAAAATCTAGGAAATTGCTTTGCCTGCCATTTTAAGAAAGAAAAACACAATAGAACATCTGTTTTCAGAGGAATGTCTCTGATTGGTACGGTACTGAGAGATGTTTGTGTGTGTGATGTTTCGGGTACAAGCATCTTTTGGATGAATTCCTAGATGCCAGTGTTCAGTCATATGGATAGATGCCAGTGTTCAGTCATATGGATAGATGCCAGTGTTCAGTCATATGGATAGGCTTTTCTGTCTCTCTCTTCAAGTCCCTGTAAGGAGAGAACAGTGTCCTTCGTTCACACCTCTCTGGGCTCTCCAGGTTAAGGTGGTGTGATATTTCATGCAGCTTGTCCCTCCTGCTTTTTCCTCGCCTGTAGAGAAGAAGCCTGAAATGCTAGCAAACGTGGTTCCTAATTTTTACTCACCTGTTAGTGTGCTGGTGACTTGTTAACTAGTCTGGGTTTAAATTCTGGGGGATTCTAAAGTCAGTGACAAATTTAACAAACTGTTAGCAATCAGCAACATATTTTAGAGATTCCTTTGTAAACCGCCAGGGTGTCCCACACACCCCAATAACCTAACAAGAGGAACGAAATAGACACAGAGCCAGTGGCTGTTTCTGAAGGGACAACAAAGACTGTACCTCCAGAATCACAAGCACTCAGCTCATGTTGTGGGGAAAACCCTCTGTGGGACTGCAGGTGAACAGACCTGGCTGTCTGCATCTCCACCACACATACTGTATATATCTACGCCTTGGCAATGCAGGAAACGGAATCAGCCAAGTAGATCATGTTCCCAATGTCTGTAAGAGGCTCATCCTGTTACTGCACTTTTCATTTTCTGGACTTGAAAAGGATAATGTGACACTACCAAAGTCTTTGAAAAAACAAAAATAAGCATAATATATGAATAATAGCAATTCTCCAAGACTCATTCAGTCCACTGAAAATAATTGAAAGCTGGTTGTATTCCAAAATGACTGAGTGAATTTTGGTTCAATGGTGGTCGTATCTAAAAAAAAAAAAAAACTTATAAGAATCTAAAGTGCTAATATTTGAGCTGAACAGGGAAGGTGAGTTTGGAGCCAGAGGGCAGGAAGTGGAGGAGTAATGGCGATGGGATGTTGCTACTGGGGACACACAGACACCCCCACACAGAAACACACTGTGGACAAGTGGGACAGATTTGCCTGAATGCATGTTTTAGACTAGGGGAAGAAAGCCTTAGAAATACACAGAACAGTCAGAAGAAAACAAATACATCTAGCAGCTTCGTTTCATACTACAGCTTTGGGCTCAGTTACATTGTGAATTCTTTTTTATTTTTTACTATATCACCATCTAATAGTTAATGCCCCAGTTTCTGACTGCGTTGAAAAAAAAGGAACAATAAAGAAAAAAGAAAACTCAGACCAATTCAGCATTGCTCCTACATGCTGTCAAACTTAAAAAAAACATCACAATAATCCAGAAATACAACAAATTTTACACAGAACGCCTGTGATATTTTATTCATATCTATTTTAATAGTCCCCCGAGCCCCCTAGTTCAGCTCATCATTTGATTTGCAAGGGAACTAGGTTTATATGAAAAAGTACATCAAATGATAATATTATATGCCATTATGCCATTACACTGAGGTAGACACAAATTTTATTAACAGATATTAACAGAGGATTGTACCAAAATGAATGTTAATGACAGGCCACTGCAAATACTTTACAGAAGAAAATGACTAGGCAGCAGGGACATGGGAGTTAAATACTTATAAGGTGGTGATTTGTGATCCTCAACTAGGGATTGATACCTGATTTTAAGGGTTATTGAGTTGCCTCAGCTACCAGCTCGTGCTGATATTCTGGCTATTGACTAGCTAGCAAGTTATCTGTTTTTTGTAAAGAATTGTGGAACATCTCCAACGTTATGTATCAAAAAGGGCTCTCATAGAGTATCTCACAGCCATTGTAAGACTTTTACAAAACATAGTTTGCCTTCCACCTGGGTTTATGGCTATTGAAAAGATTAGGGGCTAAGTCAAGGTTACCTGGGGCTTGAGTTATTTCTTAATACTTGGGGTGGGGTTTAAAATTCATGGGGCTGTAGCCCCAAGTGATCAGACATAACGACACCCATGCCTTCCACAGTAATTGTGGTCTAAGTAAACCCATTGGTGAAAAACAGGGCTCACTAATGGACCATTGCAGGGGCTGTCGTACAGTGGCATCGTGATGCTGACGATAGACTATGTTTGGCGGCTAACTGAAACATTAAATGGCAAAACAGGCAACCAGCCCAGCTATTTATGACTGATAGAAAAGACATCTGTGGTCTTCTGGGTTCTGATTCTTTTATGCAAATGAGTGATAGTCAAAGCAGGTTTTTGGTAGACCAACAGCAAAAACCTCAGGTCTTTATTGACTTCATCAAGACCCTCCCTTTGTTACATCAGCATCTTCCATCCATCTATTTTCTGGAACCACTTGTTATATTCAGGGTCTCAGGGGGTCCAGAGCCTATGGGCACAGGGCAGGGAACAGCCCAGGATGGGGTACCAACCTATCACAGGGCACACTCACCATTCTCTCTCTCTCTCTCTCTCTCTCTCTCTCTCTCTCTCTCTCTCTCTCTCACACACACACACACAAACACACACGGGCAATGTGGTAACACCAATCAGCCTCAGCGTGTTTTGTGAGCGTGGGAGAAGCCAGAGTACCCAGAGAAAACACCACAATGACAGACAGGGAACATGCAAGCTCCACACACATGAAATCCTGGTGGAGATTCGAACCCGGGTCCCAGAGGCATGAGTCACCACCGTCAGTGTCATCGGATCAGTACCCTGAAAGTTGCATTAAAACTGGCTCATTTAATCATTTGCCTTCATAAAACTACACATTCTGGACTCATCTGCTTTACTCTGTCTATGATTAAATACTGATTATATAGCTATACATTAAGCTTGGTGTGCCGCCCAGGGTGTTCCCTGCCTTGTGCCCTGTGCTTCCTGAGATTCTAGGCTCCCGACAGCCTTGTACCGGATGGCAATGGAAGATGGTGAAGCATAAGTGAAACACTGATCCATGATCAACAGATGCTTTCCTATGACCCAGTTTGGGCCAGAAAATATGTCACAGTAACATATAGTACAAATGTAAGCAGAGAAATGGCAGTTTGAGTGAAGTTTCATTATTTTTTAGTTATCTTTAGGACAAGAAATGAGGAACTAAAAAACTACATGAAGGCTATTTTTCAAGTTTGCTCACAGAATCTCCCCACTTTCACATTTTGAAAGAAGTTTGCATCTTTTTTTTAAGTCAAGGAAGTTCCCCTTTTTTATTGGCAAATTAACAGGAAAGTGTTGCACAAGAGCTTATTTAAGGAGTTAGTCATGCCTGACACATTCACGCAGTACCTCTCGAAATCAACATAAATTTAACCTTGTTTGAATAAACCCTGGTGTTCCTGCTGCTTTTTCACCAAATTCCAGCAGCAACTGTAGGTTCTATCTGCATCCAACAAGTTTTTTCAGTACGGAGCAAAATTCAAAAATGAATTATTTCTCTCTAAGTTCATGATATTGCCAATGGCATTCGACATCTCTGAAGGACAAATGTCCGACAAAGAAGAAATCGAATGAAAAAGAATGCAGCTCGGTTAAAGGTTTCCTCCTTGTTCCTGACAACAAAAACCCATGTGACAGTGTTGTCAAGCTGAGGCACGCAGTATCAATCTCTGCCAATTTAAGGCTGATAACATAAAATAAGATTTTATAAGAGAAATGCAGTGTCGTTCTTAACATGCTTAACCTTTACTGTCAATGAAAAAGTATTGATTGTGCAGTGGTTTTTTACATTTGATTTCAGAAACAGTCATAAAAGAAACGTCACATGGCCTATAATTAAAAAAAATGAGTAGTGACCAAAAGACCAGCATGAAATGAAGCTGAAACCCCCTGCTGAGATTAAAATGAAAGCGATTATATAAAAAATATTTTTAACCTTTGGTGAAGATCAGGGGTATTTTAAAGATGTTCATCTATGAATAGCAAAGGAAATAATATGTGTATTTAATTCTTGCACAAGGTATCAAAGTTAAAATGTTAACGATTTAAACATTTTAAATATTTTGCCCTTTTATCTATTGCATTTTTGCATGCTTAGTTATTACTAGTTCATTGTCAGCCTTCAGTCCGCTTTAATTTTCTTCAGAGACGCCTTTTCAGTTTTATCAGCTAGATACATTTTCTGTGATTTAATAGCCTTGAATTTTATTACACTGGCATCAGAGTCTTGTGGAATAATTTGGTCTTAATCTATTGTATAGCCTAATAATCTCACATTCTTTTGCACTGCAACCAAATCAGTGAGGCATGGTCAACTTGATTTATAGTAATAGTAACAGTGGCCAGGCACACAAACAGACCTTTAGCTAAACGAGATGCTAAGAGATCAGGCTGTTTTTGAGTCTAGCTATGTTAATTTTAACTTCAAAGGGGCAGAAAGGGATGTGACAATGAAGACAGAAAAAATGTGGAGACGGCGAGTTTGTGTTCAGACGGGCTTCTGGGGTGACAGGATTGGTTATAATGATGCATTGGCGCTTTAGGGCCTTGGGTAGCTAGGAGGCCGTGGTTTGGGCTAAATGTTTGCTGCAAAGTCCGGCTGGCTGACGAGATCCCAGGAGCCCCATGAGCACTTAGCATCACCAGCGGAGCCGTTTGTGGTGGAGCCCATAGAAAACCGTGCCGGGGAGCGAAGGCCATGCTGGAGAGGTGCGCTGTGGCTATCGAAGGAGCAGGCCCTTGGTGGGAATTCACACGCCGCTGCTTTTAATCTTCCATGTAGACAAAATTGTCAAAAATTCTACATATGTTTCATGATGTCCCCTGTAAAATTTGACATGGGGAATTCCACAGTACAATTTAATAAAGCATTCCTGAGGGTGGGCAGGGGGCTGTGTTAGGGACAGGGGTGCGAATCCCAGCCTTGCTCTGCATGTCCAATTCGCTAAAAATCATGCAGTTTAGGTAAACTAGCCCATTGTGTGTATGTGTGCTCTCTACTGCCCCTCCTTGACCATGCACTGCATGCAGTTTGAAGATAGATGTTGCTTAGCAGACACTGTCCTGCAAAATATCTGGCACAGCTCATGCACTGTATAGCTCCAAAAAAACATGCACTGTTTTGTATGGAACGCTTTTCTGTGGAGTACCTTTCTCAATGGGACCTCCAGCGGGCTCTTACACTGCCGATCACCATCTAACTGCTGCCCTACCTTCTCTCGCAGCTCAATCCTCTGGCCACCCAGGCAGCAGCGGCAGCGGCGGCCATGAGCTCCATGGCTGGTCCCCAAGCATTCAGCAACCCTCTGTCAGGCCTGCAAGGCGTCACTGGACAGCTGGTCACCAACGCACAGGGACAGGTGAGTCCCCAGCCCACATCAGCAACCACAACCTTTATAGTTACTGCTCAGGGGCGATTCTAGGATTTTTTTAATATGGGGGGCATAAGTAATTCATACCGAGGAGGCAACATTATTATTAGCCAATGATATGTTCTGAATCAGTGAGTGACAGAAGGGGGCATTCCTGGAGCCAATCAGCTTTCATCTGGGGCCAGTGCCCCTTTGGCCCCACCCCTGTATATGCCCCTTTCACCTCTTCTAAATTGCTCAACCACCACAATCTTGTACTTGCCTATGCTTTTTATGGGATGTCTCTCTTCATGTCTCTCTTGTCCATCATTGGTGAAAGCGATCTGCTTTCCCTGGCCCATTTTGTCACCTCACGCAAAGTCTTCCTGGCAAATTTTTGGCTGGTGTCTCCACAAATCCCCTGGGCTAAGATGGAAGCATATTAGCATGACGGGTGCCCTCAGCAAACAGTTTTCTGGAGCAGAAATGCTCAGAATTCACTTGACTCTCACCAAATTACACGCTACCAGCTCCAGGTGCGGTCCGGACGAGAGACTTACTGATCCACTGGCAAGGCTGACCGACAGCTAAAGCGAAGAGCCAGACAGACTCTCCTGTTCGGTCTCCTGCTTGTCATTAGCCACTCATTTTGGCGACGCTTCCGTGGGCCCCGGCAGCTATATGGACTCTCTCCTAGCTGCGCACGGCTCGGCAAAACGCTGACCTTCCCATATTCACAAGTTGGGAGCAGTATTGTTCCATCAGTAGCTGGAGGCTTGAACGATGATGCTTGTCAGAGAGGAGACCTCTATAATGAATCATCTTATCGCTGGTGCACACAGCACATATTAAAGGAAGATTGTATAGACAATGTGGCCCTTAGTCCAACCTTTGTGTTATTTACCCTAACCCCTGTTTCATTGCAGTTTTCATCAAGGGAGTCCCTTTTTTATATCAGTGGGGATAGGATAGCTTTAGCTGCTCAATATCCTAAAAGGGGAATTTATTATTTCTGTGAGCACATGGGTTTGTCTGTGTGTGCACATAAATGAAGATTTTGGAAGGAAGTTTTTAGATGGCCGCTCAAAGCCGCCCGAGTTGCTTTCATTCCAAGTGCGTAAATGGCTTTTCTGCGTCGAGTACTTGGAGCATCCCACCTGAACCCCATTCCCGGTCACTTATCATGTCTCTAATGGGGAATCGACAGTCCACCCCCAACCCCCTCGTAAACCAGGCATCACTCTTTCAGAACACTTCACAGCGTGGATTGTGTACCAATGTTTACACCAAACCAAACACGATAATCTGGTCTGAACAAATTCATCTGGTAAAAAAATATGCATAAGAAGCACAGAATTACTTCAGTCCCATTTGCCAATTAGTCCCCATATGGGGATGGCTTCATGGGTGGTGGTGTGCGGACTGGGGGGGTTAGGATGCTCTGCCACTGGTCAGGGATCAGGGACAAAGCCTGAACTCGGATGAAGTCCTAAAAAAAAGGAGTAAAAAAGTAAAAAGGAGATGACTGGTCAGCAGATCTTGGGCAAGGAACTAGGTACTCAATTTAAAATGGGTTAGATTATATTCCGCTTTATTGTCATTCCACAGTAGAATACAGATATCTAATCCGAAAGTGCAAAAACGGTGCAAAAGTACTAGACACAACTGAACAATATATACATTTGTAACAAATGTATCTATACAGTGGTATGCATGGAAGGGTGTAAATTATGAATATTACCATCTATGATTGAAATAATGAAGAAAGAGAGATCTGAACAGCATGTCAATATATTGAATATGGGGTGGGTGGAGGGGGGGGGGGGGCGGAGTCCATAGCTCTGGGAATCACGTTACACGCAATCTTACAGTGGGGCAAAGCTTTGCTTTAAGTTCTCTTCTCGAGATGGAAGACAGCAGCAAGGAGAAGGTTTGGTTTGACAGGAAAAAAATCTGGGATGGGACGCATTCGGGAAAACAATCCATTTCGGTAAGCAGAGCGCAGGCAAATGTAAACAACGCACATATAAGGAGGACGGTTCTCTGTGATCTGGGAACAAAGGTGCAAATAAGCCTCCAGCCCAGGTTACTGACAAAACAAAAGCAGGTCATACCAATATGTAGGCGTACGGGGAACAAGGGACAGGTGAAAAATCAATAAAAACAATTACAGTCACCTGACTCTCCCTCCCAAGACCGGTGGCTGCTCCCCCCCCAACTCAAACCACAGCTCCAGCTCAGAGGTTTTACTTGAGATCTTTGCCGTTGCTGCCTCAGTCATTCAGGAGGATCAGAGCCTGAAAATTTAAGTGATTAGCGAATGAAGTCACCCTGTATCTCCTGCCAATATGTGTTTTAGTTGTATTATATATTGAAAGATGATTTATTCAAAGCTGCTCCTGAAATCAAACTCATTTTTCATTTGAGCTTTTAAAATCAGTTTACCAACAATCTTCTAATAGATCGCTGCCATTAAAACTTCAGGAGCAATCACAGACCAATTACTTTTAAGCAACAGAGATGGAGGCACCGCTAACTGCTAGCGTCTGTGTACCTTCTTTTAACACAGTTCAAGTATCTCAAATGTGCATCGGTGGAAACACTTCAGACTCTGGAGATGTCAGGCTCCCCGGTCTCTGGACAGTACAAGGAAGAGCAGTGGAATAAGGAAGCTTAATTCATAGGTCCGGCTTCTGGTGGATGTGGGTGAATGAAAGTGAGAATGAGGTTTGAGCAAAAATTACCATTATAAGTAAACTATGCATATTTTCACAATCAAACTCCTCCCATCAGGGTCAGACCTAATGCCTACTTCATGGGCCCCAGGCAAAAGTTTGCTTGAGAGGCCCCCCAACCTAAAAAAAATAATCATCATTTCACTTCCTCCGCAGTGCAGGTAATTCAGGGGCTACTGTCCGTCTATTCTGCTTATAACTAACTAATTTTGTGCAGTTATTTTATTCATCAGTTGAAAAATACAAGCCTATATAATATATGCATATGTTTTTCCTGACTTGCCCTGGACCCCCTTGTGCTGAACACACCCTGGGTGTAGCCCCTAGTTTGCCTGTGCCTGGATCCAGCCCTTCCGTATTCCTCATCACGGTGGCCCGTTACTCTCTGTTGAGCCTTGAAACTCACATCGCACTCTGGCATGACGTCCACCTCGCTGCTAGTAAGTAAATAAATGACGGAAACGGGGGCGGATGACCGGGGTAAGACACATTCATGATACAATTCGAGACAGGCGGCAAGAGGGGTTATATGTGTAGTGTCTGTACTACTGGGAAAATGGACATTTTGCTTGGGACTAGTGGATGTGGGTCTGGTAGATGTGGATGAATGACTGTGAACATGAGGTTTGATTTTGGTTTGGAGATTTTTGGAGAGAAAACATTAGAAATGAAAAGATTTAGATATGCAGAATAGGGGATGGAGAGGAACATGGGAGAAATGATTACCATTATTAGTAAACTATTCATATTTCCAAAATCTAGCTTCCGCTACTGTCATCAAGACCGGATTTATTCTTGGGTTAACCTGAGGTGTTGTATGGGCCCCAAAAATATTTTTCTGGTTGCTACAACAATATACAGCCCCCAACTATAACTTTAGCCTAGGGGCCCCAACTACTCTAAATTCAGCCCTGGCTGCCACTCATTGTAAAACTTTTGATTGTGTGCATGAGTGTCTGTGTGTCTCATCTCAGATGCTGGGTTTAGTTGGGGTTATGAACCTATGGCGCGTCTTAGCATGCAGTTGATTTTGTGACATTTCGTGCATGTGTGCATGCAGATTGGCACCCATGTAATTATGCGGCCAGTGCATAATGGTACTAACGACGCTGGATGGGGGCCCCAGGCTCCTGGAGATGCCAGCAGCACCGAGGCCTAAGCCGGAGAAGGGGGGTCATTATGGGATGGGCTAGCTGTTTTTGTAGAGGCTCAGCAGTTGACTCTACCTGACATAATCAGGTCACAGGAGCGGCCGAAGCCTGCAGCCAAACCCCCCCGCCCCCCCGTGCCTCATCACGGTGGCCCATTATTCTCTGTTGAGCCTTGAAAGCTCACGTCACATTCAGAGATGACTTCCACCTCGCTGCCAGTAAATAAATAAACGACTGAAACCAGGCCAGATGACCGGTGAAGGCATATTCAGGTCCTTACGATAAAATTTGGGAGAGGAGGCAGGAAGGGGTATATTTCCTTGAAATACTGCATTGCTTTATATGTCACATCAATTTTAGACGCAGTGCAGGCCTGGTACTTAACCACTGACCTCAGCTGAAAATACAAAAACATGTCTTTAATAGCCCCCACTGTGCATTAGCTAGTCCTGGCTAACAGCTAAGAGCTCAACTTATCTGGCAAACAAACTGACCAAAAAAGGTTTGCCTTCAGCAATGTGTGGGTGAGTGTAAGACTTGTCACCGAGTCCTACTGGTGACAGGGCTGGTGGACATTAAAATGCAAGAAGTGCTGAAGTAAAATGCTTGAGCCTTAAGACCATTATTAAACTGTCCGGCACGAGGGGAGTGCAATTTAGTTCTGCTCCCTATGATTTTCCAGGTTTACTGTTGTTGTGAAGCGTCTGCACCCTTTCAAAGTACCATCAATCTTCCTGTTATGTTATTCTTTACATGCAGAATATGGAATTTATTTATAACATGAAAATACAATGCAATTATTCTTTTTTATGTTGAATATATCTTAAGGAGATTTTGGGAAGGAACTAGATCAAATCAAGCTCCTTGTCAACTTGTATGAAATTCATGTGATCAGTTAGTTCTAATGGAAAAGAAATGCAAAGTTTAAGACAGTGTTCTATAGTAGTTTATTTTGTAAATGATTCCTCCTCGCTCCATTGTATTGACATCCGAATCCTTTTAATCTTTTCATTGCTGATGTAAGTTCTGAATTTTTATAACAACCTTATAACTTTCAAAGAAGGTGTTGTGTGAAGGGTACTAAAATCAGATCTTTCAGTTTTTTTTGTTTTTTTTTTCCCGTGATTAAATGTTAAATAGGGAATTAAGTATTCCAGAAGTGTTCAGGGAGTGCCAAGTTAAAAATAAGGGTTTCCTTGGATCTTCTGGTACACTAAAAACTAGGCAAAACAGCAAGTAAGAAACATAACAATACAGCAGCGCAACTAAAAGAGAGTTAGTTAGACCACATATGTACATGAATGCCTCTGGAAGCAAAAGTCTGCTTGATAGCAATTGCTAAATACTCAGTAGGCAATTTCGCAAAAGTAACACAATGTCTGAAATTCCATTTCCATATGAAGAGATGGTCAGGGGACTGGAGAAAAATATGAAAGTATGAAAGTACCATAAAAAACAGCTCTTCATCTATTTCCGGGCCTTTTTCCTGGTCTGAGGCATGTGGCTTTACAACGCTGGTGCACGTTTAAAGTGTTGAGCGGTCCATGCCGTAGCAGGACGGAAGGTGGGGGTGGAGCTTGGGTTCTGTTTTGCTGCTCTGGTGGTCCACATGAATCCCAGCATCTCTGGTCAAATCATCACGATTCCCCCGGGAGGAGGCCACGGGATCTGCTTCATAACTTTACCTCCTACTCTGACTGGATGACACCACAGGCCAGTAGACAGCCCCTCTCTGAAAGCCCAAAAAGGACGACAGAACAATTAAAGTGGCCTGTGCTTCTTTAGATTACAAATGCCTCCATATATATCCTTAAAATAGAGGTTGAGTTCTTTCTGAGCTAATCAAATATATTTCTTGCATCTTATTCAGTGGGATTTGCCACAAAATGTATTAAAATTATATTTAAGGGCACGACTCTTCCAAAAATCACAGGCAACTATGCAAACGTCAGTACATTGCAATGATATTCCTATGGAAACGAACCAAGTGAAATCACAATGAGTTATTCTCCAAGGTCAGGGACGTGACAGGACATCCATGGATGCGACGAATCTAGTCAGTCCAGAGTAGTTCTAAAATACACAAAGACAAGGAGCAAAGAGTAGGCAGACGATGGTGACAATAAGGACAAACATAGCACAGAATCAAGGTTTAACTTTTATTGTCACATGTGTTCCGAGGAACACGGTGAAATTCTTATGCCACAGTTGCTGGGTTGGGAGTAGATGCTTTGGGTTATATGAAAAACAGCAGTGCAGAGGGCTGGACTGGGATTAAAAATCAACCCTGGACTTAGGGGTTCCTCGTGGCCCCATGGGACATTTTAACAGAGGGTTGGGGGGTGTTGTACATGACCTACGACCCACAAGGAAATTGTCCAGTATGCCAGATGGCCAGCATAGGTCTGGTACTGCAATACTAGACAGGTGTAGGACAAAAAAGTGCAATATAAGAATGAGTAACAAATAAGCAATAAATATGTGCAATGGAAAAACTGACCCCAATATATAATGCCAAATGGACTACAGTATATGAAAATAAATAAGGATAAAGTGTAGGGTTGGATGTTGTAGGAGGAAGGGCAAGCTTATACCACCTCCACAGTGGTGTAGACAGAGGTGGGGGGGGGGGGGGGCTTCATAAGCTTCAGCTTCCAGGGCTCCCAGTCACTAAAGACGGCATCGCTACTTAATCTGAAATTTCTGTTTATGTTCTGTGTATTTCATTCTGCCGCCACTAATAATTTACTGAGAAATATTTGATGGTTACTACTTAATTGCCAAGTGCCGTAAAGTAGGGGCAGATAAGCGGAGACGGAGAGGGAGCGGCGGGTTGTCGGCGAGCAGCCGTTAGCACCGCGGCCTCTTATCGAGGTTAGAGCACAGCCGCCCGCGCCTTAACAAGCTGAATAATTGAGTGCCGCAGCTCAGCCGTTAGGCAGAGCGGCCGCCGACTTGCGAGAGTCAGCGAGGGCAATAAAATATGCTAAGGGGCGGGATATTCGTGTGAAAACGTGACAGAGAGAGAGAGACTCTGTCTGCCGCTTAATGGGGGGCAGCGTAAGCAAATGAGCCGCACTGGGTGTGAATTACAAACCACCGGCCTCCGCTTTTACACTCATCTCCTCTCGTCATGTCAAAGAGCGGGGCAAGATGCGGGCAGGCAGGAAGGCCCCCAGCCCTGGAGAAAGGGCTCAAATTAGCCGAGACAGAAGCAGCAGGCATCTGCAGATGCCTGAGCGAAAACTACCCCACACCGGCCATGCCACAGCTGGCTGTACTGTAACAGGGCAGGGCGCCACCTGTAGGTCACGGGACAGGTGACAGGTGACAGCTACACAAAACTAAAAGACATCTGTGCAGAAGCTTGACGTCTTACAGGTTGGGCTATGCATGCAAGTTTTTTTTTTTTTTTTTTTAAACCTATGTTTGCTATTTACATTTTTGTCAATTTTGTGTTGATATTGATCAGATTTCCCATTTTTTTTCCTGCCTGCCATTAAGTCATAAATGAATTCTGAGGCGGAAAAAAAATTCTGATTGTTGCGAAATTGTATTGGAACCAAAGCAAATACCAAAGTAATATGATTTCTCTGACAACACATTTGTTTTCAAAATAAGAACATTTTTTCTAAATGAGAACATTGATCATTTTTGAACAGGAATGTCTTTTGTAACATTTTAGTTTAACATTTTAGTTTACCTTATTTTTTATTTTTATTGTATGAGCTGATCACTAATACCAAGAAATATTGCAGAAGTATGACACTTTATTTTTTTTTTTTTAATATTTTAGCACTTCTGCGACCTGATAATTAAAAAAAAAAAAAAAAGCTAGCATGAATCCAGTGCCACCTAGCAGATTCACTGTGCAACAGCATCTACTGTAACGTTCTGTTGAATCAATATATAATTAGGAATTCTTGTGGTTATTAACATATTTTGATAGATGCAAAAATATATATATAAGCAGATTTTGCTCCTGGGGTGTCCTTATTTCGGGGAGAGTGACACGACACCTCAAAGTGAAACTTAATACTGATGCACGGCTCGGTCATGTGACAGCCGGGCTCACACTTTCAGGCTATTACAATACAGCCCGTTCAGAAAATGATCAGGGAGTCGCAAGAGGTCCGAATCAAAGGGGGCGACTGCAAAGGGCATTAAGCACCACCGCCGTCGCTGCCGTGGAGAGGCCGAGACTCCCCGCTCCGGCCCAGTGCGCTGGCGCTCTCCTCAGCACCACGAACAGTCAACCCGGCGGTGACATTCAGCCGTCGTCTTTGATCTCCGCTTCCACACTATGGCGGAGGAAACGAGAGGGAGGGGGAGGCAGTGGGCGGGGCGGGGCGGGGTGACTCCTGAATTAATAATGATGGAGACAGAGGGGGAGGGAAACTCCGCTTGCCACATTATCCCCATTGGCTTGGCCATGTGTAATCTGGTCACTGGCCTGCACCAGCACACAGGCAGGTGACGGGGCTAATGTCCTCCAGTGCGGCGGCAGCACAATGTGGGTCAGTGGGTGGGTCTCACAGCTAACGATCCGCCCAGCACAGTTCGGGCCTGCTGCTATACTGCCCTACTGCTTCTCCCTGGGTGACTCTCCACCACTTCATACAGTGAGGCTCATAATTCAGCCTCGTTCTCAAATGTGTCTTTTCTAACCCGAGCACCTCCCCTCTTTCTCCGCGAGACAGATCATCGGAACGATCCCGCTGATGCCGAACTCCGCCGGGCCCTCCAGCCAGTCAGGGGGCGGGACTCCAGGGCTTCAGGTCCAGCCAATCACGCCACAACTCTTGACCAACGCCCAAGGCCAGATCATCGCCACAGTTATTGGCAACCAGATCCTGCCAGTCATCAATACCCAGGGAATCACGCTGTCACCAATCAAGCCTGGACAGCCGGTAAACAAATCCCGGCGTACTCTGACCATACACATCCTATACGCACTAACATATAGAAATATAAACAATCACCCATTATATTATTTGTTCACAATTATAAATCTGGAAACAAATTATTTGCTTGATACTTGGGAGCTGGTAGCCAGTCTAAATTAAAAACAGAAATGCCTTTACAGTTCAAAATAGCTGGTTTGACTCTCTACCTCCCACAACACTGCTCAGATCCATATTTTATTAATGGCCTTTGAGCTCCTGACACATATCGACGAGCCGATTTCGCACACGACCTGAGGATCTTTTTCTCCGGACAAATTTTTTTTAATAAATCTGTTTCGATATGAAGTCCTGATGCGGGTGGTTTAGGATGACAGGAAAACAGGGAGAAGGCCGCCAGATTACACGGCCCTGGATCTGTCAAAAAACCCTGATAGGGTGCTTTTTTTTTTTTTTTGGCATGCCCCCCCCCCACACTTTGTTTCCTTGGTACGAATAGTAATAAGCAACCTGTCAGCAGGCTGCTGTCAGGATCTTGCCCTGGTACAGATCCCCGAGCCCCCGTAGAGCCAAACGCCAAACGCCGCCTTTCATTCCTGCGCTTAACACCCCAACCGCTCCCTCCATCTCATCCCTCGCTCTTTCCTCCTTAATCAAGTGATTTAAAATAAAAAGGGGGAAAAAAAGGAAATAAATATAGCATCTCTGAAGCTGGCAGCATAAAGGCTGCGTGGTGTGACTGCAGGGTGACTCGGCGGTAAAATGCGGTAAAGGAGGAACAGTACTGCTGGGGGGGTCAGAGGAAGAGGAGGGAGAGCATCCCGGTTATGAGAACACGGCCAGGCGACAGCTGAGGTTTGTCTGATCCACCTGGCGCTAAGGCTTTCAGCTCTATATCATGGTGGTGGAACCTGGCTTGAGTTTCAAAAAACACAAAAGGCACGACCTAGGATTATAACATTGTTAATAAATTCAATAAGTATTTTCTGATTTCCTTATTAATTTTCATATTTCTTTTGAGGGTACACTATACAGGAAAGCCGAGTAACTCTTCAGGATTAGAGTACTGTATCACTGGCAAGGGCGTAACTTTGGGTTGAGCATTAGAGGGTGTCCAGTAATTGAATGGGGTCCAGAGGGTTGTGTTGGCTGGTTTTGATTATTAGGAGGGTTACAACTAGCGTTGCTTGATTATTCATAATCATGAATATTTTGGTCAATTCTGAGATCGTGATTATTTAGCACGATTACTCAGTGACTGTGGAAATATCATGAACTTATTAAACTTTTTAAAAATGTATCTTGTTAACCGTGGATTTTCTTAAACTCTAAATAAAATTCAGTTGAGAAAAAGACTAAAAAGTGGACAGAAAGGGGTGTGCACAAGACAAAACAGGATCGTCATTGCAAAATGAAATGCAGCACGATAATCGTTTTATCTTATTTTTTTTTTGATAATCACTGGTAGTCAAAATTGTAATTGAAATTAAACTTCGATTAATTGCCCAGCCCTAGTCACAGTCCAAGTCAAATTGGACACTGGACAGAAGCACAGTTTAATGAGTTAAAAATGATTTTGCCAGCCTTATTAAGTGTAGCGGAAGCACGCGAGTTATGATTAGAACAAGGTTGTGTGAGTCGTTTTTGACGGAGTCATTTGTATAATTTATGCTCCCCGTTCAGGAGAGTCAGGGATGTTCCTTCCAGCGTCCGATGATTTGTACAAGCTGTCAGGAGCCGTGACAGTGTGAGCAGCACCACTGTCGGCCCCCAGCACACAAACAAACACCTGCTGAAGAAGAAATAATTAATGGACTTGAGGGGAAAAAAAGGCCAGCTTACTTCTAGAAAAGCTCACCCTTCGTTTAAAAAGTGAGAACTGGTTTTGATCTGGCTGTGGAAATGTAGTTGCGCATAAAACATGAAAATGTATGATTTTGCAGTCAAAGTACGATAAACAAGCGAACGAACATTGTGTTATGAAATGTACTGTCTGTGTGACTTCCAAGCTTAGAGCACCTGAATTGATTATCCTCCGAGTATAACAATGTGTGCTGCTAACATCCAGTAAATTACTCTGGTGGAAACAATGGCAGACTAGTTATTGTGACGCTAACAAAGAGAGGAGAGAAAATCTCCGTGATGGATGGCAGCTTGTCTCGTTTCCGCCACATAACAAGCTGCCATCTTTCTTACATGGCATTACCCAGAATCCCTTTGGAGATACATTAGTGAGGTGCCGCATTAGTGAGTCGAAAGTACCCAAGGAGTGTAACACTGAGATGAGTGCCCCACATAGTATAGAAAAAAGAAAGAGGAAAAGAAACAAGTTGTTTCTGTAGTTTATAGAAAAAAAAGTTTCACAAGCTTAAAATTGACTCATAAATGCACAGAGACCCATATTATGTCACTGGAATTCAGAAACTCAGACAGTTCACTGTTTTTAGTCAAGTTAGGAGCAGTTACATGAAAGAGAACGTGTTGTAATGGGTTTCATTATCAGTATTGTTCTGACATATTTTCTCAGTCTAGCTTAAAGGTTGTCCAAGCAAAATATGTAACAATACAATAATAAAGGGTTAACAACTACAGCAGGTTGGAGGTCATGTGCATGTTATTTGCTAATTGTTTCCAAACACCTTCACTCAGCGTCCTTTCCCTGAAACAATTTTGTGATAAACATTAATTATGGAGCAATTATTTTTATCCAAAGCAAAGTACAATTAAGAGGGCAGGGTCAGCCAGTTCCTGGAACAGATGGGGTTAAGGGTTTTGCTCGAAGGCCCAATGGTGACATCACTCTACCAACCTTGGGATTTAAACCAGCAACCTTCTGTTTATGAGAATAACCTGCTGAGCCACACACTGTCCCAAAAGAGGAGCTACTTTATTGTAGTTGTCACACAATGGAACACATGACCAGGGTTGGCTCAAATTAACAGCAGAATAGTCAGTTACCCGGGGGCCCTGAATTACTTGCGTTGTAGACTAAGTAGACTAAGCTTTGCCTAGGGGCCCTGAAAAGATAGACCTGGCCCCATATACAAGCTCACTGACACACACTAAATACAGTTTATATGTTCTTTGGAACTGCATGTGTTTGCATAGCTTTGGAGGGAAGCCACATAAACATGTGAGGAACATGCAGATTGCTCACACACAGCAGAATGTGAGTCTAAGCTCCAATGCTGAAGGTGTGAAGCAGCAACCCTACCCTCAGCTGTTTTTAGAAATTGGTCCCCAGAAACCACATTGTGGGAACATTGTGTCCCCATAAGGTAAGGTATACTCGCTTGCTCTCTCTCTCACACACACACACACACACACACACACACACACACATGTAGGGTAAACATATCCTTATGGGGACCGCTCATTCATTT
>JAABNY020000001.1:27391800-27425106 GCA_015164015.2 Brevimyrus niger
TTCACACTGAGATGGCCTGCCTTCCCAAAACACAGTGTTCACACTGAGATGGCCTGCCTTCCCAAAACACAGTGTTCACACTGAGATGGCCTGCCTTCCCAAAACACAGTGTTCCGCTGCCTTGTGGTGGAGGCTGCCTGAGATCGGCTCCAGGGCCCTGTGATCCTGTTTTGGATGAGCAGCTGGAAGACGGATGCTAAGTGACCATATCTTTCGCAGAACAGAGAGAAATAAAACAGCATGCATAAATAGTTCTGTATGCGTAAACGATAACTACTATTAACAATTCCGTCTACCAGTCTATTATATAATATCAATGTAATTATGAGACTTACACAAATTACACAGGCTACTTTAAAGCTTTGAAATTCCTTTATTATCAGCCTTCTGCTGTTTGCAGCGCTCACATACTTCTCTTATTTTCTAATTTCCTGTACAATACACTGACGTCTTTCACTCTCATTTCCCAGCATTCCACAGCTGTTGATTTTTACAAAGCTTGAGCAACTGAGTACATGTGCTGAAATACTATCAGGACCTTTTAATATTTTCATTAAATCAGTTTAAACTTGCCTATAAAACTTGAAGCTGAAAGGATTATTTTTGCTCAAGCACTTACTTAAATAAAGTGGGTAATTAAAATACTTACAACATAACTATATATTTTTCTTTGTTAAATTGTTAAACTGTTAAGCTGAACAGTGTATAAATGCTAAGCCAGACTTTACACTCTTTAGTCTAGTCTAATCCCCAGGACAAATGGTATGAGTTCAGGCTATCATATTTTTTTAGATCATCTATTTATATTTAAAGATTTATTAGATGATACAAAAAATCTCAGTGCCCAATTTATTAGGTACAGCTAGCTAGTACCAAGTAGTATCAACTTTATTAAGTACTGTCAGTTAGTACCAGGTAGGACTGACTTTATTAGGTACAGTTAGCTAGCACTGGGTAGGACCCACTTTCACCTCCGGAGTGATTTCAATGATTGACAGCTTGTATGTTCAGAAATACTATTCTGCACACAACTGTTACACTGAGGTATCATTTTTATTCGGGTTCAAGTTACTCATTCTGATGCTTAATGAAACAGCAAGTAACTGATGCAGATCATGCCTGAAACAAGCCTGTTGTTCTGCAATAAGTCTTATTTTCTGCATATAAGCATGCAAATGCAATATTGTACAGAATGACTGATAATGTCACTGTGTCACCATCAGCTGAAAACCCAGACTGTGTGTGTGTATACACACACACAAACACACACACACGCACATTGTTGTCTTTTTCATATATACACATACATATATACACACTTAATTACTAACAAACCCTAGTTATAATACAATTCATCCATTCATGTGTTAGCTGTTTATCAACGAGAGATTTTATGACACAAACCAGCACTCGAGGATGTGTTTGAGGGCTCAAGCTTCTAATTCTGTGGATTTAACAAAGCATTTTCTAACAAACACCCATGCACATCTTAAAAAAACACAGCATGTCTGTTTGATGTGCTTATTTAATCATGTTTGTTTCAATTTAATTGTAAAGCCTCTTCAGGTTAAAGATGACAAGCTTCTCTGCACTAGCGGAGTTTAAATGGCTAAGTAGTGTTAGCTAAACTCCATCGATGCAGCTTACACTTAGTGAATCTTATGCATGAGCTGGCAAGAGCCCTTCTAAAAGCATAAAGAGGGTTAAGGGAGGAGGGATGGGATTCTCCTGGGCAGTGACTTGTGACCACCTCCTTACCACTGACGAATCAGGAATGCACCTCTTGTTTCATTTAAGTGGATCTGGTTCTCGCTGAACCATGAAATGTCCTGTCTTCCCAGGCGCTCCTTATATTTGTTAATGTATTCCCGGCGGAACAGTGGCGTACTCCTCCAGCCGTTTAAGGGGCGGCAGTTATAAATAATAACTCTGTTGCATGGAGCCATGAGCCAGACCCCAAAAAAACACACTGACAGTCGTAAAAAACAATGGACAGCGATGCAGACTTTGCTCCAGCCCTGCACTGCCCCATGTTTCAGTTTAATAAGCAACCTCTCTCGTAAAAATGGCTTCTTTGATTCGGAAAAGGGCCTCCTTTCAGCTCTTGAGGGCCTTCTTGGCTGCCTGTGTGGTTACATCAATGGGTGTCCTATCAGGACTGATTGTGCAGGCCTGACACTGGTGCTCCAAAGAGTAAAATAATTCCTCCCTGTAACATATGACCACATTCTGACATGTGACCACCCCCTTATTACGGCCAATTCTGACACTGTCCTACATTATACTTTACTATACAACACTTATTTCCGACGAACAAACCTGATTGGATAGAAGGCGTTTTGTGAGCATGGTTATCATAGTATAACCGCATTCAGACATTTCACATAAGCTGTATCACTCAACTTTACAGGTGTATATAAAAACCGGTACATATGCCTCATTTCCATCAATGCGGAGCCAGAACTGGGCTCTCGCTTGGTGGTTTTTGAGAACCTGCTCACGTTTCCACTGCTTTCGAAAATGAACTTAGGTGGAAGTCAGAGTAAAGTAAAGGTTCATATGTATTCCGTTTTGTTGGATTTATTTTGATGTTTCAGATTTTAAGTTTTTATAAGATGCCGAATGGAAAAAAAATTACAGAATAAGACTCTTTGTGCTCTACTGCCTGTATCCACTTTTATTTCCTTAAAGGCTCCCCATTTGTGTGTGTAAGTGACTTTATTCCTTATTCCCCCTCATTGTCTTACCGCTGTCCTTTAAAGGATGCGATAAAAGTCTGCTAATAACTGAAGTTTGCTGTCCACCTTATGATCTCTTCGCCACTCGAGCACCACAATGTTTTATTTATTAGACCTGCGGCATGGTTTAAATTTACAATGCAAAGTTATTCTGCTAATAAGCTGGCTAGTTGCTTCACCGCTGGCACCGGCGATATTAAACGAAACTATATCGCTTAGAGACCGAATTTTCCGGGCTCGCGGAAGTTTCGGACGCCATAGCCCGTCCCACTTTCGCTGACATTACATGAACTGTTTCTTTTGGCAGAGGCCCGTAAATGTTTAAATAAACAAACAAAATATGCTGTATCTTAATTCTTTTACCTTATAAAACTATTATAACTATTGTATAAAAGTAATAATATAGTCAAACTCAGGCAGTTGTACTGCAATATAGCACAACAATCACCACTCCTATGTTATTGCTTAAATAACCTGACCCTGTGGTGTTTTTCCACATGTTAAAAGTTCAATTTAATCGTCACCTCACCATGCATCATAATAACATTTTTGTACTTTTTAAAGTTATGTACCAGCTATATGAAAAATGTAAAAGAAATATAATGATTGATCTCTTGTCTTGATTTCTCTCTCAGTAAATGTTTTGCATGTACTTCATTAAGTTTAAGGAAATTTGCCATTGATATATTATTCATGGATCCATACAATATTATCCATATATCTATATTTTCCTGTTAATCTTGAGTTTGGAATTGATAATGTCTGACACATTCTTGTTTAGCTAACTGTATTGAAAATAATGCTGCAATGTTTATTGTTGATGGAAAATTGCATAACCTTATAGTGGATAGTGAAAGAAATTTGTGTATGTCTTCATTAGTTTGTGTGAAGTATGCTGAGCATTAAAAGAAACTCAAATTATACTTGGAACAAATTTGCCAAACACTTATTTATCACTAGAATATGTATGACCATTGTGGTATTTTTAAAGCTTTCAACTTCTGCTGAATCAGGCAGAAAATATTGATCAAAATCTGTCAAAGGACATTTTAAATTGCTCTCTACCTGGCTGCAAGATTTTAAAAGCTAATTCCTGTCCTGTTACTGCCTGCTTTACTTCTCTAAACCACACGGTTTATTAGTTGGAAAGCAGAAAGCATTGTCCTTTTTTCTGTTAATGCCATCTCCTTATTCCCATATTTTATGGCACCGGAAAAATCTGTCTTGATGTTTTCCCAGAACATGTCAAAAGTGTCTCAGATGTTCAAATCAACAGAGCATATTCTAAATGTATATATTTTCCAAGCAAATAGATGATGAAAAAGATTCTTTTAATGCTCTATACATATCTGCCAATCTACTGAGGGCTTTCCTTATGAAATCAGCTGCCTGTGATTGTACAGTTCTTTAAAAAATACCCTTTCTTTCGTCTTAATGAGAAAGGCCATTCCTTTTTATGGTGAAGTAACATTTAATAAAGAAAATCATACCACTGACATCTGAAACTGGTTTTGATAGCGTACAAGCAATGGTTACCCAGTACTATCGAACAAAATGGCAGAAGTTTGCAATTCTGCTAAAAATGGCTTGTGACAAGACATTTGGTTCCACCGGCAGCATCTTAAGGAGCTCCTCAGAGACTGGCAGCATATCCCTTGCCCTGTCAAAGGGCACCTGAGTAAGATTCTTCTCTCTCAATTCTCCCCAGACACACCATCCTGAGAAGCCACTTTTTTCTACCACAGGAAGCCCAGGAGAACACTATAGCTAGCAGTCTGAGAGCCAAACTGAACCCTGGCCTTTTATATCCTGCCAGGTTTGAGAAGTTGGACATCACCCCAAAAAGCGCGCAGAAGATTAAGCCCGTTCTGGAGCGCTGGATGGCCGAGGCTGAGGCCCGGCATCGGTCCGGCATGCAGAACCTGACCGAGTTTATCGGCAGCGAGCCGTCCAAGAAGCGCAAGAGGAGGACCTCTTTTACGCCACAGGCTCTCGAGATCCTCAATAGCCACTTTGAGAAGAACACACACCCGTCTGGACAGGAAATGACTGAGATTGCCGAGAAGCTGAACTATGACCGGGAAGTGGTTCGCGTCTGGTTTTGCAACAAGAGGCAGGCATTAAAAAACACAATAAAGCGCTTGAAACAACCAGAACTGGGCCCGGCCGTCCCCATGGACACGCTAGCCGAATCGGTGGAAGATCACTCCTAGAGAAAGCTAACGTCAAAAGTGCGCTACACGATAACAATTTCAGCTGGGTGGGGACTGCAGAATTCCCCAGAGTCATCACTGGACGATCTCCAGATTTTTATTTTTCCTTTTGACAAATGGAATGACAAAGACGATGATACATACAAATATTTTGTCAGTGTAATGGTTACCGCCGGGTATTCATGAAAACCAAAACAAAACAAAAAACAAATTCGGAAAATCAAACATCGTCTGTGGGAGAGTTAACAAAATGTTAGAAAATAAGGTTGTGTCAGAGTTGGCAGATGTCAAGCAGAGACCACTGAGTCAACCTTCTCCAATGCCGAGTATTGGATTTATGTTGAAAAATCACACCAAAAGACATAAATAAAAACTACTTACCAAAGTCTGTTACACCAGAATCCTGATTGCTTTCATTTTATGAGTAAATGTATCCTAAATTTTTACCTTTGTACTGATGTGAAGAAAAAAACATTTATGAGGTAGTGACATTTTGTATTATATCTTCTTCTTTGGCTAATGACCTTGTGTTTAATTGTAAATAACCACAATCCTTTGTTCCTCAGTTATATATAAGTAACAACTCATCTTGAAAGTGTTGTGTTGTCTTGACAATGGTCATGATAATGTCCCATTTATTATGTTTTTTGTTGACTGGAGTTAAACTTCTCAGTTTCTGTGACTTTGTAAAAGAAACTGTACAGGTATTTATTCATTTTTACAAGATTGTATATTTATGGGATGATGTAAATAGACATAATTAGTCGAGGAAATTTTGCAGAGGCAGAAACAGAGAAGATTCGTTGGCAGCTTGTCCTAGCGAGGGAGTGTCCAGGACCACTACAATGGCTGTATCCGAAGCAATGCTTAAATGTTGCCAAAGCCTGATAGCCAAAGAATCTACTTTTAGGCCCAAGAAAATGTACAGATCTGATATGTGTCAAAATGCCCAAGGATGTACTTGTATCAGATTCCCTTTGATGTTTTTATTTTATTGAGTTTTTTCAGCTGCTCTGAGATCCAGGTCTGTTGTCTATGTGTTCGCTCACCGAACAAGAGAGCTTGGCACGTAGCTGTATGCGTATATATGTTAATGAGAGAAGAGTAGGTAGTTTTCATCCTCTGTAATTTCATTTGTTCTGTGTTTCGATGAAAGTAGAAAAGTGTTTTAAAGCCTTCTGTTTTTTAATCCCATTGCGTGTTTTTATGTATTTATGTATTTGTTTAATCTCCAGATTGGCATCTTTTGCCATTTCAGGCCCTGGTGAGTTGAAGTGCATCAAGACAGAGACAGTTTCATTTGCAAGTTTCTCATAAGTGGAAGGCTGATGTTGTATTAGGAAAGAAATAACAGTAAAAAGGAAACAAAAGGCTAAGGTTTAATGTTTTTCCCCGAGCCGATTTCTTTATTATCCTTCAAATAGAGAACGATCTGAGGAACTTAGAAATTCTTCAACTCAGCTGTCAGCTTCTGATTGTGTCTGACACATTACATTTGAGTACCAGTAATGTGATGTTAAAAAGAGATCTTGAATTTCTCATAACTCATATGGAGAATTTTGTGTCTTAGTGTCACAGTTACAATGCTCTGTCATATACAATAAGGCATCCATTTTGAAAACTGGCAAACTCTAGTCAACCACATTCACTTAAGTTTAAAAACACATATAATGGGATTATTAGAGATGTCTAATACATTCTTATACTAAGTGCTTGAATTTGGGTTCACTGCATATACACCATTTTACCATCTAATTTTATGAAATACTACTAGAAATAATGGCGGTACAGTGACAGTTATGCCAACACAGATTAAACATGGAGTCTCCAAGCAACATACAACAAAACGCATACCATTTTTGAAGATTTGAAGGAAAAACAGAATTGATGTTACATTAGCTGCTAAGCAAAGATGACAATGATGTTTCTCACTTTTAAGCATGTTTTTTTATGGCCGTTTAACAAGAATATATAACATTTTTAAAATATCAAAGTACTAATATGATTGTTAGCTATTTAACATTAGCTATATTGGCCCCTAAGTATTAGGTAGCTAAATGAAATAGATGGTACAGCACCACTCATGGAGGGTATAAGTCCTACCTTGGGGAGGACATCACCTTGACAATGCTTGTTTAGATCTTATCATTTTACAACATCAGTGTAATGAGACACATCAACTGCCACAAGTGTTTGGAGTTTCCTTCATATTTATTTATTTATTTTTCCCTCAGCACATGAAAACCAAATGAGCATTTTTATGTGAGAGTACATTATTGAACTTTTAGGAAATGTATAAAAATATTTTACTGAGGTTATGTCTAAATAAAACAGAACAGCCTTAATTCGATGCGGAACATACCCTTCATCTTCCTGCACTCCTATTTTGTGATGTGATGGAATGTGCATTTCAGCTTTCTTTGGGCTTCTTTCACAAATTTTCTGTTCAAATGAGCCCATTTTGTTCAAAATATCTCCCTCACCTTACAGTGAAAGACATTGGATAGCCTGTGTTGTAAACTACTAGAGAGGATTGTTAATGAAGCTGTAACCAAAAAAAAAGAAAAAAAAAGAGTATTGCCTTTATTGGTTTTATCAATGCTGGACCAAAGCTCAGCGTATTGTAGGTATATGCACATTGTACAGAAACACAGCTTAACGTCGCTGACAATCTTGCAATATTAAACTATTATTTAAGGGAAACTGAATGGGTTGGCAAATGGATCATGATTTTTACCTCAGCACTGTACTTGTACCCAGTGAATAATGCCATAAAAACACTGTTTAGATGTTAGTCCAAAAATGATTATTTGAGTTCTACATGTGTTGGTAAGTAATGTTGATCTGTCACCTTGGAGGCTTGATTTGACATTAAGAATATATACCCAAACCATGGTTTTACACTGAATTGTCTGACAGGGTGACTTGTGATTATACTCTTCTATTATTATTATTATTATTATTTCACATAATGTGAATTATCCTCTTAAATTTCATATTTAATAAGTGTCCCAATTTGTTTGGGACAAAAAAAGTCTGTGACCTGTATCAGTTAAAAAAAAACTTTTTAAAATTGAAACACATTGAAATATACATCAGCATACAAACGCAGAAAATAACTGTTATAGAAATGAGTTAATCTTGTTATTTCTGAAGACCTTTAAACCAAAGCTGAAAACCTGCACAGGTTGCTGTTAAATTTTATAGACTGAAAACTGTACTTACTCTCTAGAGCAATATCTGTATGGTCCGTAAAGCTGTACTTTGTGTATTTATAAACAGCTTCAATTCTGTCACCATTATTTGTACCATAAATAATAAACTGTTTGACATCAAATGTTGGATGAATAGAATTATTGCTCCTTTATGCTATCGTATATTGGTAGAATTTTGGGGATGGCGATCCTAACCAGGATTACTGGTTAGAAGATGGATGGATGGATGGATGGATGGATGGATGGATGTATTCATGGATTTATGGATGTATGGATATTCTCAACAAGACTCACTATAGTAACTGGAAATTGCATGAACTCTGTAAATGTTCCTATTTAAATACAGTTAATACAAATGATCAATTATGTAGTTTTCTTCAGTTTTTCATGTTTGTTGGTTATGAAATTAAATGTGTGATCATCTAGTTGTGAAGGTTCACCTTTGCTGTTCTCAGGCACACACAGCTGAAGAGGCCCCGTTACCAGGTTCCTCTGCATTTATCATGAAGATACTTGCAACGATAACACAGAATATGTACACAATACGTTTCACTATGCTTCAATGTCATATATTTTAATATTTTTTTTAAATCGACAGTAAAATGATTAATGCATTTAATCTCTCAATTTTTTTTTGTGTTGTTCCCTTTCTGCTCATTGCACTTTTTTGCATTTATGTTTCATTGCAACTGGAATAAAGATGTAATGCTATGCAGCACTAATTCTGTTATGCTGGGATTTTGAAAATTAAATACAAATAAAAACCTGAGTCATTGTTGCAACATTATAGGTTGATCACATCTTGATATTCAGTATAAATCTGAGGTCTGTAGCATCCAATGAAACATGCAGTTACCCTTTTTGCATTATTTAAATGCTTTGCACTGCAGAAAAAAAATGTTTAAACAAAGAAAGTATGAATACACCTAATCTGAAGCGTGGTAAATGGGGATATCCCCCATTTGCTTTGAGATTCTGACTTTCATGCCATGGGTACAGAGAATATCATGTTGTTGCTGATAAGCTTCGGATTGTGATAAGCAGGCCATTTGTTTTTTACATTCCATCGAGTATTCCATGTCAACAATGCTTGGAGAAAATCAGCCAAACAGAAAAGTACTGTACTGTTGTTGGTTTTCAACCACAGTGATTGCATACTAAAAGAATGTCTTAGACAAGCATTGCACCATATTTCGTGACTTTTGAAAGCAGCATACAACACGTAACATAATAAATAAAATATTACATTATTGGATTAATTCTGTTGCCTGATAAACTTCTGTTGCCTTTTCTGGATCATCCATGAACTGCTGACAGCCATCTGTCACTGGCAGAGCAAAGATAGGTGAAATGTCCCGTTTAACTCAGTAAAGCATGCTGAAGCAATGCAACCTGCAAGTCCAAGAAACAGAAAAAAAAAAATTAGGTTTCACCTAACAATATATTGTTTTCTTCAGCACTTTACATGAAATAACAATACATATTAGTACTCTGTGGTATGAAATGTACGTCTATTTCTTTACTGTTAAAAGAATTAGAATGTATATGAATTTATATGTGCTATTGCTATTTTTCGAATCTGAGTCCTCATAGCCTCTGACACAGCCTGTCACCCGATCCCCCGAGTTCACAGATCGCCGTCCTCCTAGCACTGACCAGCCTCCCTGTCAAATTCCCTGCAGACCATTCCTTTGTGCCGAAGGATGCGGACACATGTGAGAAATGGCTTCTTATTGGGGCTGACATGTGGTCCCCTGACACGCCACAAGCACTCATAAGCCCCATCTGTCTGCGGCACCTGTGCTAGCGTCCCTCCCACACGTCGACATTTCCCCTGCACCCCCCGTCTCTGCCATCGCACTGTCCGTGCCTGAGCGCTCACGTTGACGAACAAACTGCAATGGGCCGCTGCCTCGATCCAAAGAAAACTCCCTGTAATTACATAGGCACAGATTCAAAGCATCTGTGGGATGACAATTATTACTGTCGCTACTTTAGGGACAATTATGCTGTGCGTAACTGGCGGCTATTGTAACATTTCTTTATGTTATAAAAGTCACATTTTTGCAATATTACATACATTTTTCATTCAGTCTTTATTATTTTATAGACTCCTGTAAAGGTACGTTTTTCACACTGATTTCAAAGTGGGTTGGTTGAATTTTCAGTCAACATGTATTTGAAGAAACAATGATTTTACAATCCATTCTTCATCTGAATTCTGGTGGGTAGAAATAGCTACTTTTCATACTTATCTGCTCATGTCAAGTTCCCATAAATATGACATTTTTTTCCTGCTTGTCACCAAACAATTGTTTCACAGTTATTTCTACATGATTCTCATTGTCTTTGGTGCACTAATTTTCAATAGGTTAAAAAACACTTAACAATGCTTGATTTCAGTATAATAACAATGACAGTGAGTGAAGGAGAACATGAGACCACAGGGGTTTTTCTCCTAATAAATACTACTTCAATGGGCCACTCTGAAATCAAACTGATTGCGAGAACAACCTCTGGAACAATTCACTCAGATTTACAATCACTTCAACAGGAACAAATGTCTGTCATGGTTACTTTATTTTACCGTACAGCATCAGCAGGACAAGGCAAAAGCAGTATGCAAAGACTTTTGGAGTTAGATTCTAAACTGATTCCAATGTGACTGTCTAGCAGCATTTGGTGGTTTATGGACATAACTAAATAGCGTAATAATAAATAATAAAATACAAAATATGAATTATTAACACTTAAATTCAAACAGTTGGATTTTTTTCTGATAGATGTTGCATCTTTTTTTAATAAAGGTAAAAATGTTTTTTTTATACTTGGAATATGCATAAAACCGCACTTTATATAGTCCAAAGTTCAAACCAGTATGCATCAAAATATTTAAATATAAATATTATTACAAATAGAATCCCAAATAAAGACACTTTTACACACTTACGCATGTAGCCAGTATACAGCCATATAGGCTTAACTTTGAGTGTCTTTCTGAGGACTTGAGATCACAGGATTTTCATAAGATTAAGACAGGCTTCCCCAGTTTATGAGCTAACTAATGCTTAAATTGAGCAGTTATTTAGGAAAATAAATGTATTACTGGTCTAATGACTAGATACATTTGAAGCCTTCAGACTTTGCCTGCTGGCCCTTTGTGTCCTAAAGTCCTTTTAATGTCACTATAGACATCATTGTCCAATTAAATCAAAATATCTCTTTTTGGTGAGATTGTCAGTTCTGTAACCTCTATCACACACATTACACTTAAGATATAAGACCATATGAATTACATCCTGTTATACTCAATATTTCTTCTTAAAACTTTCAATTTGCAGGTAAAGGACTATTACATTCAAAGATGTCTCAGGCAAAATCTGACTTTGCATTTCAAGATAAAGCTATGTAACAATGCAATTTTAATTAATTACATAATGTGCGTTAGTAAATAATGCATCATTACAAGCGAACTAGCTTATCCTACCAGTTCCTTCAATTACTGCACATGAAGGGGTGCTGACATGAAGTCGTCTCAGATATAAACTCATGATATTTTCCATCCAACCATAGTGCTTCCAGGATGGCCCCCAGTTCTGGAAAGGACCCAGCCCAAGGGAGCACCCAAGTCTGGAAGTAACTTGCATATACACCACAGAACAGTGTTTCTCAACCCAGTCCTCTGGTTCCCCAAACGCCCCATGTTTGCCAGCTTGCTGGCAGACAGTCCACATTGTTTCTCCATCCGAGCAAAAACGTGGACTATCTGGGAGTCCTCAAGGACTGTTTTGAGAAACTCTGCCATAAGACACTTAGAGACCCCATCTCATCAAACATTATCTTTCTTGACTGTAGGAGAAAACCAGATTACTCAGCCCACACAAATGTAAGAAGAACATGCAAACTCCATAGATCCATATTGTGTCCATGGATATTTTGGTATGACATTTCCTAACAGTTTTCAAGTAGTTTTGCAGTGGGAAGGATGATAATTCTAGAAATGCCAAGAATGATTGATGTCAACTTTGATGTTATAGTGTATTTCTTATATATGTTTTTTTGCACAGGGAATAGTTCAGTGAAAACCTTGAAACTGCACGAAAAAGGCAGATCACATGCCAAGACTGTGTATAGTGCTATTGGCTGGCATGCTGACAAAAAAGTAACGGCTGTTACTCTCAACCGAAAGGGGTTTATGGAACAATTTTATATATACATACAGTCAGTTTCAATAAGTCTGTACCTTTGGCATCAGAATTCAATGGGGGCACCTAAGAGCTAATAGAAATGGACTTACTCAACAAAAAGGTTAGAACACAGAGACATATGCCAGCACTTTATCAAATGCATGATGTTTCTATAAAAGCAATAGCTATCATTCAGCGGGCACGAAGCAGGTAGGGGCTTTAAAATCCAAATCATGTGTTTGGTAGCTGTTGTCCTTGCCAGATGGGTTTAATACATGTGGGCAAGGCATGTTGCCCTCTGCAGGTCAGGGCTGCGATGGTCATCAGCACATCTGGCTATTATTCAAAACGATGACATCAATGGTCCTACTGGGGTGATGCGGGAGGGCAGGACACAGGCAAGGACAAAATGGAGAAAACTTAGTAGCCATCACAGTGGGTATCTCTCGATGATGACATGCTGATATGCAAGATGATCTTTTGATTGCAACCTTGAAGTCATCTGTTGATTAGCCTGTGACTGTCAATGCAAGGTTACAAACAGTTGTGAGACTAAAACAATGCTGATGTGTATTACATTCTCTGATAATGGAATATAGTTCTGGTTTTCATAAGTACAGTTATTCATTTACATTTCATAATGTCAAGCATTGGTCCATTAAACACATCCACTAAAATCGGATGACAGGCCACCCATTTTATGTACTAAAAGTGACACCTCTTCCCATAGAGTTATCCTCACAAAGGTAACTTCCTATGGAACTCCAGTATTTTCACGCTTCAGGGGGAAAAAACAGTTTGTGATTTTATGACACATTTTCTTATAATAATAGTATAGAAGTCTTTCCTTGTGTAGACCCCCCCCCCCCACTATGAATGTCAGGTCCGCGGAGTACTGCAGGAAATGTGTCATCTGCAAGCAATGGATGGCCTGACACCATAAACCTGGGACACACAGGGAATAGCTATTGTAAACCAGCTGGAGGCCAGCAGAAGCCCTTAACTTGATGGTAATTTCCAATGACATCATAGCTAATGCTGCTTTCCCAGTGTCCAGCCGAAACAGAACATACCAAAAAGCTCAGATGGGTGGATACATAGGCGCCCCTTTTTGAAATATATGCCATTTTTAAATGATGTAAGGAGGTGCTACTGCGTGACACACACACACACATATTTCCTATAGTTCTCATAATGAAAACCAAATCCTGGTGTGCTTTGCACCATCAAGAAAGGCCTTGATAATCATTTTCAAGGTACAGAAGTTGAGGGAGGTATGGCCCATCTATCTGCATTGCAATGACTTTATAAGTGTGTGTGTGTGTGTGTGTGTGTGTGTGTGTGTTGCAGCATAGGGCACAATTCAGGGGGGGCATGCCAGTCCAACACAGGGCACACACACACACACACACACACACACACTACAGACAATTTAGAGATTCCAGCTAGCTTTACCACCAGAGTACACAGAGGAATACAAGGACAGTATGTAAACTGTGCACTTAGAGCAGGGACGGAATTCAGAGCCCCTGTCTGGGATGGTGGTGCCCATTGAGCCCCCATGCCAGGCAGGGGCAGATAAAGGGGCAAATACAGGGGCAGGGCCACAGAACCCTCTGCATTTCCCCTCTCCTGTCACTTACAGGTTCAAAACATATCATTGGCCAATGATGAGATTGGTCTTTCTTTATGAATTATGGCCTCTCTTATGCCTGGCACCTTAAAAACTCCTAGAATCGCCCCTGCACCCAGATTGTCTCTTAACCTGCAAAATAGAAAATAGTTCTTTCAGTTGATTTGGGTTGTTGGTTGATTGAGTCTCTCCCCACTCTTGCAATGCACCCCCACCCCCAAACCTCAGACAAGCAAAACAGCATAAAAACATCCGCCGGTCATTCAGAATTGATGTTTTTAGCCCTGATTTATAAACTGGGACTGAGAGGAACTAACTCTGGTATTATTTGCGTGGGGGTCTCATCGTCTGGAGACATGAAAATCAAAAGCAACTTGTCCCTGCTTTGTAGAACAAGTATTTGAGACATGAATGAGGAAATGTAATCAATTTTATTTATTTTTTTATCTAGTACACTTCCCAATATACTTGCCCTAAAGGGTTTAACACATAAAAACTTACCACAACAATGTAAACTGAAAGAAATGATTTGAATAATTCTTTTCCAAATGCACGTGGGAAGAGAAAGTGGTTTTGATGTTTTGCACATTTTTGGCATTTGCAGCTTTATTTAATCCAATAACTCAAACTTGATTTCATTAAATTACTACCTTTAAATAATACATGGACAAAAACATAGTTTTCCGTCTACATTTTTTGATTAAGTTGGCCTGACACACAAATCTATTATTACATTATTATTATTACATTGAAAAATACTGGCATTTCTCTAGCCCTACACACATACACGCATAAACACACAGACACACACACACATATATAAGTGCTGTCGATATATATATTTAATTTCTTTTATATATAAGTCCCGACATTATCTCTCTGGTTTCACCAATGGGAGAACAGTACACACATAGACTTCTAAATGAGACCTATAATATTCTTTCCTGGTAATAACCAAAGCGAGAGCTCCAGTTGCAAGATATCACAATGCCAGAATTCACAGCTAAAATGAAAACACTTGCACACACATAAAGCACAAAACAGAGCATTTCACGGGGAAGCTGATGGGTAAGACAAACCAACACCCTGTCATTAAGCACACTTTCACCGGTTGTCAGGCTCCTGTTTTTACAGCCATTTGCCAAATGCGTTTTAGATTTAGATAGATTTTTTTTGGCTCCGAAGCGTTCACCTTCTGTTCGGAGAGCAATGTCATAAACTGAAGAAAGAACCACTGGTAGACATAGTGGAGTGAAACACTTTTGTGACGTAGCTGCTTAATTTGACCCATGCAATACTGATACAGGCATAATTTATTGTTGTCTTTATTTTAACAATTTAACAAATTTCTATTCTGAATATACAGGCTATTTGGATGGTATTAGGACATGATTGTATATGCGATTAATCTTGTGATTGAAATATATTAATAGTTTGACAGCCCTAACATGTGTGTGTGTGTGTGTGTGTGTGTGTGTGCGTGTGTGTGTGTTTGTAGTTTATGTATATTGCAGGGACCATTTCTTGATTCTCCCTAGAGGAAAATTCAATTTAATAAAAATATGTGATTGCAATCAAAAAAACTAAAAATGCCAACATACTTGTATTTAGTTTGGTTAGTTAAGGTTAAAGTTAGAGCTAGGGTAGGGGTTAAGGCTGTCATGTTGGGATTAGAGTTTTACCCATAGAAATGAATGAAGAGTTCCCACAAATATATAATTAAAAACCTGTGTGTGTGTGTGTGTGTGTGTGTGTGTGTGTGTGTGTGTGTGTGCGTGTGTGTGTAAAATTATTTTAATATGCAGACCATCTGTTAATTCTTTTAATATGAGATATCTAACAACAAACGAATCTAATAATCTAGTAATGTTTGTTAACTCCTCATGGTTCATTGATTTATTGACATGCAAACTATTGCACCTGAAAATGTGTCTGTAAAGTGTGCCGAGCAAATGCACCATGAAGCCGATGAGTAGTGATTGATGACAGCGAGCAGAATGGCTGAAATGCAGACAGCTATTGAGGGTGTGACCTGTGTGGATGAACTGTTGAAGACTCCCAGGACCTACAGCGATGAATTTCAGGACCCATAATGCTGGATGCTCAGGTTTTCTTTGCAACTGACCAGAAGCAACCTGTATCTGTGGTCAAGGGTTTCATTCAGTTGACTATTTGTAGTCTTTGTAGCTCAGCTACCCTTTCTAGCAATTGCATACTGTTAGTACCCATGAAACTCTTTTTCATAGAAGAATATATATGCCTTTGTTAATAGGAATGGATTGGAAATAAAATCCCATGAAAGGGGAGGCAGTTGTGGCAGCCATAAGGTCACGGGCTGAAGGAATCAGACTCGGCAACAAACTGCAGCAACATACCTAATGTGAATTCCCTGTTTGTGCGCACAGAAAGCAGTGAACGGGAGATTGAACAGTGATAGTGTCACCCCAAAGAACGCTTGGGCTAAGGATGGTGGGTGGCGTCATGTGGCGAGGGGACTTGGCAGGAATTGGCAGATTGGCAAAGGAGTTAATTCCTTTTTGGTGGGATGGGGCCAAAACGGCACAAGTGTGAAGACATACGTCAAGGTGCCTGGCAGGCAATGCAAGTAAATAGATGAAACTTCCGGGAGGTGCTTCAGGGTGGTAAAGGAGACGCAGAGGAACAAGCTATGGTTATGAGTTTGGGACTGTGACGACACTGGGCTCCATGTCACTGGGGGCAGGAGAAAATGGGATATAGCAATACATGGAAAATGAGGCACGTACGGAACAAATTAATAGTACAATTGCATTTCAACAGGCAGCATTTCAAATTTATTTACTCAGTGACAACAGAACAACAGAAGTGAAATGGCATCTACAGAGAGCCATGTAGAATGCAGCATAACTAGGCTATTTTTTTGACCTTGAGCACTTTGTCTGACACTGCTTTCTCGGGAAAGAAATAAAAATGGATGCTGCTAATAGTAAAGTGCTTGCTAAATTAAAAAAAGAAAAAAAACTAAATGCACCCACGGGGCGAAGGGTGTAGCTCAGTGAGCTTGAGTACTGTACCTGTGATCAGAAGGTCAGTGGTTCAGATCCCACAGTCATGAACATGCCCTTCATCTACTCTTCTGCCCCAGGTTATCCATCCCCACCGACCTCATGGGAAACCAATTCCTGATTCACTTCAGCCAATTCCTGATTCACTTCCAACTTAGCTGCAGGTTTTAATGTGACATCAGTGCAAACAAACACTGAAATATCCTGCAGTCTTTTCAAATGGCAACATGGCATGGAAACGGGCAGCTTAATCCAAAATACCCAATGGCACAGGGCAGGAGATAGCACCCTCAGGAGATAGCACCCTCAGGAGATAGCATCCTCACGCCTGGTGCTGCACTCCAATAATGCACAGCGAGAAGTGGATAAGTGCAATACAGTGAGATAAAACATCCCCCGGCCTGCTCTCGACAAACACACAAGTGCATATGTGACAGCAGCCTGAAGATCTGTATAGCTTTAAAGGGGTCCTCTAATACTCTGGGGTGCGATATCATGCCATAGCTGGAAGTAAACACCTTCCTGAGCAGGCTATAGCTTAATGCTAATTGCTATTTCATGGTACTAAGCAATCATTCCTTTCCGTCCTGTAGGAGCGTCTTTCTTGACTGCAAAGCCCCATTCTGCCAAAATGCAGTGCGGATGACAATGATGGTTTCCATACTAAAATACCAGTTCCGAATTCAGAATTTCAGAATGACATCGAAGTTTCCATCTCCATGTGATGATTCCACTTTCCCATGGGACAACAAAATTCCAGGCGGTGAAAATTTCTATGCCCGTGGTGCAAATACACTGTAGTAGACAAAGAATAAATTATATTGCTTTCATACTTAATGTACATTTTTAAGTTACAGTGAAAACTGGGTTTCACTTGAAAAAAATGTTGCTAAAACTTAATAAACCGTCTTTAAACTTACATCTTTCCACCCAATTTTACAATCACTAATCAAGGAATGAATCACCTGGAAGTTATGCAGACAGCACAGGGAACAAAGTGTAGATAAACCCTGGAACATCATACCAGTCCATCTTCTAACTAGATTGCAGTAGGAAACTGGATCTCTGAGAGGAAACCCACACAAGACAGGTAGAACGTGCAAACTCTACACATATTGTAGGGGTGGGGTTCAAACCCCCAACTACATAGATGGAAAGCAACATGGCTACCAACTATGCCAGCCACAAAAAGTCTTTAAGAGTGGATTTATCTATGCCCTGCAATGGGTTGTACCTGCTTATGTACCATGTCATCTCAAAGACTAACTGTAACAGAGTTAACAATAAAATAAAACAAACCTACACGTATAACCATATACATAAATAGGACATTGACTCATAATGAAACCTTCATCTGAATCGTAGATTATACCAAAAGCACTGCCTAGCTGTTTGTCCCTTTCTCTCTGCGAGTTTTGACCCCTTATTACTAAGTTTAAGGTAAACTTTGAGAGCAACCTGGAGATGCTTTGGTTGAGATTAGGGTGGGGCGGCTTTAGTACCATAAAATGTTTTCCACATCCTTTATTTACTATTGCAATATCACAGCAGCACATGGAAAGTTTAGCCATTTCACGCATGAACCTTCAACTGAATAGTGTCCAAAACTAAAGAATTTCAGCAGAAACTGTGTAAAATTCTGGCATATTGCATGAGCCTTCTTTCAGTCTCAGTTTCTCCCTTTCCTAAATAATATTTCTGCCTTCAGAAGTTTTGGTAGTTACACTCAGCCAATGGAAAAAAAAATCACAGTACACAAAATGTTTCTGCAAACTTATTCAAACTTCTTAAACTTGTATTGCAGATCTATTGCCAAAGAGCCAATGGGGGAAACTCCAAAATAAAGTGATGTAACTTCATACATTGCTGATTCTACCACTGAGAAGAGGAGTGAGACAAACCACCTCAGGGATGAGAACCTGAGTGCAGCCATGTGGCAGGTGATACCTCAGCACCACACCAGTTTGAATGCACCAGTGTGAGGCTTTTTCTGGTGGCTGGAGTATGAATCCTGCCACCATTTTTTCCCTGTAAATTGGAGGACCTCCTTATAGGGCTAGATTAACATCATGCCCAGGACTAAACAATTGCAGGTTAAGGGACTTGCTTTAGGGCCAAACAGCATAGAATCACTCCAGACATTCATAGAATTTGAACCAGATACCTAGCCACAGATATAAAACTAGACAATAGAAATAACATATTGATTGATTGGCTTTATTTTACTGTTTATCCTGTCAACAATGTTATTTTGTATAAAGTTTATGGGCCATTTCACATTCATATTATTTAAGGATAAGCACATCTGCTAATTCAACAAATAGCTCCAATTAACTCCTCCTGAGGCCTCATTTGTGTATTAATTAATACATGATAAGTGAACAATCCCCAGCCCTTGTGAGCTAATTTGGCTCCATGCTTCCACAACCTCAGTGTGTGTTTTTTGTTCATCTCTTCATCTGCTGAAACAGCTTCTTTTTTCATGTTTGCTTCTGTGTACCCATAACCCATAAAAAGGAAAACCCTGTACCACAATAAGCCATGATTCCATGTTCTATTCTCATGTTATATGGAAAGGTTCGCTGAAGAGATTTCCATGTTGTTCCACTTTAAGGTTTCAAAGAGGACCCAGGGGAATTACTGACAAGCGAACCACTTTGCTAAGCTTTCTGACAAAGGGCCGTCAACGAGCATTGTCATGTTGAGACATAATTAATCAACACCGTGCATGTAATGTTTGTACAGGTTCTCATTTCCAAATGCAAACAAACAGGTTGTGAATGATATTCCAAAATGATCCCGATACCCAAAGGAAAAGACAGGGAATATTATTGGATGTCACCCTTCCACATGTGTTACATTTCATTACCAGTCAGGAGGAGGCCGGAATGCAGAGTTGTAGCCTTTGTTTCTTATCTAGGGCGTGTTATTCAATTTCCTTATCTTTAAAATGACACACAGTCAGGTTGATGTTCTCCATAAATGAGCTGTCTACGTTCTTGTGCTGCGCTCTATCTTTCTCCATGTCCCTGTAGCTGCTGTCGAGCTCGAGGCATCAATATACAATCCACATTGTGCTCAATTCATATTATGCTCAGTCCAGATTGTGTTCATTCCACATTGTATTCAGTCCACTTTGTGCTCAATCCACATTGTGCTCAATTCACCTTGTTCTCAGTCCACATTGTACTCAGTCCACATTGTTTTCAATCCACATTGTACTCAACCTGCATTATACTCAGTGCACATTGTGTTAAATCCACATCATACTCACCACACTCAGCAAGGAAGTTCCATGTTACCTGCCACACACCTATAATTATCCAAATAGTGAACTTGTTAAAGACAGCATTTTTAATGATAACATTAATGAACTTTAATCACATTTTAATTATAAAAATATAAATTTGGGCTTAAAAGTATAATATTGAGTAGTACTGTAGCCTGATCCCCATATTTACATTATATTTAATTAGCAGACGCTTTTCATCCAAAGCGACATTTATTTTTGAGAAAGCAGGGCCAGCTTGTGCGTGTGTGTTTGTGTGTGTGTGTGTGTGTGCATGTGTGTGTAAATATAAAATCACAAGATTTGAGGGAAACAGTGCAGGTACCAATATTTTCTTTATCTTCAGATAGGTATGAAGTTATGAAAACAATTGTGGACGACAATGATATTAATAGGATTGTGTAATCAAATTATTGATTTAGTTTAGAGGATTATTCAGAACCTGCTGCAGTTGTACGGCTCCTCCTACATTTGCTACACTGCTGTACCAAAGAATCTTCGAAGGTTAACCTTCTCTGTATCACACCGGTAAGGACACTGCTGCCTTGTGAACAAGGCTCAAGGCAGCCCTCTTCGCATTTCATCTCTTGGAAAATTACTTGTGGGTAAAAAAACAGGGAACATTCAAAGAAGGAGTGATGTCAACAGTGCCGTAATGACATCTGATGGCTCTGACATCCTTCCTGTTTTCACATTCCCCTTCATCCTGCTGGCACTCAGCCGTAAAACTGAAGCTGAGGTAAACAGTCGGAATGGTGTTTATGCCCTGTGTTCAGTGACCAAGATTGTTGCTTTAGGTTTCCTTGCCCCCCCACCCCACCCCCAAGAAGAGGAGAACAGAAACGAAGAGGGCCATTGCAAGTTCCTTCTGTGAGTTACCTAGGTGCTCCCAGTCCACCGCGCCGCCGGTTGTCAGGTTAAATTAGAGAGTACAAGCTCTGTGAGTGTGAAAAAATCAATACTTGATGGAAGATTGCTCCCCAGAAAATCTGTTTTGATTCCAGGATTAATTCTTGACCAAAGGCTCTTGCAAAATGACATGCCATTAGGCAGAAAATGAACACATTCTGCTGTGGAAATTGGATGGAAATGTGTCAGGTGATTGGGCCGCCTGTTTGTTTTGCTCCTCAAACAGGGACGGAAAGTCAGGCTGCTGGGAATGGAACCTCTGGACTCAGTCCATTTCCAGAGAGCGTCAAAGCTTGGCGGGGGCTTGAAGTATTCTCTAGGCTATTGTTGACTGCTTCCTGCAAATGCATTTCATCAAGATAAAACACATTTGTCCACTCCACTTCAGCCTCTCCTGTGTTTTCTTAAATCACAGCATGAAATATGGCAAATCTTAAAATAAAGCAGACATTGTTTTCCGAGAGACAAAGAAGAGAAAAGGGATGCAATATTGATGAACGACTAATGTGTTTGTCATCGCAAATAACATATTGCCTTCCTAAAACTTTAAAAAGGCATGAGTAATAGAGGCGGACTGTTCGCATAAAGTGACGTGGACAATTGAGTCGAGCTGGCAGGGAAAGGTGGAAATGTAAAGGGGACTGTAGTGTGCCGACAGAACGATCCAGAAACTTTTCCAAAATTTTCACATTTGTTGTATTTTTATGGTTTAAATGTAGGAAGCTTAGAATACGCAAAGAAAATGTGTTTTCACTGTTCGGTAAAGAGTCATCTCAGTAAGGAAGCCTCTGGTGAGACCTTAAACCTTCAACATAATTCAAATGATCCGCTTCAATTCCAAATTTTAAAAAGCGATAATATAACGACTAACAATGTCTACGGATTAGTCAAAGATAAGGTCAACGAACTTGATTGGACTTGCCACAGCAATCATCCAGTTTCAACTGAGGAATGATGTTTTTCAGCTTTGTATGATTAAGGACATTCTTTTAGGAAAGTAACAGAGTGAGACACAGCCGACATACTGCGGTCAACACAAACCCTCCCATCTGGCAGCACAATGCCAATTATTTCCCACTGTTACGGCACCCCTGGTCAAGGCCGACTAATGACCCGGCTCAGAATCATACCACGGTCTGGGTAATAGGAGACAGCCTATGCTCAGAGTGAGGTCCTTTACCAGCTGAGCATTCTGGGAACTGCATTAAGTGGGTTTAAAGTGTGAACAGCAGCCATCTTGAGGCAAACAAGTGTCATGTGGCTTGTAACAATCAGTTCAATTCATTATTTTTTTGCACCTATAATTATAAAACATAACAGCATACTTCTGTCACAACATTTAACATTAGCTTTTGCAATCATAACATCAATGACAGTTTATATTATTTATTTGTATAGGTATCTGATAATACTTTTAGCATATTTTTACAATTATTATTGAAAAGTACCATCAGAATCGTTATAGCAATTTACTTTGGGCCCGTTGTGTGTATTTACTAGCCACTGTAGCACTAGAAAAAAAAAAATTCTATTCATAAATCATTAACAGCAGCTTTTAAAATTAATGTTTTTTTCAGAAGAGAATGACATATTAAGTCAAACAGAAGGCTTAAGTAAGCATTTAATAATTAATTCTATAAAGTTACAATTCTGTGTAAGTTTGAAGCACTTGGAAGCTATGTAATATTTCCCAAGGGTCTTGTTAAGTTTTATTGACGACAGCAGCTTTACGCTTGCCTGTGTAACGACCTCACAGTGCTGTGCCTTTTAAAGGCTGGTGAGCTCAAGCGAATGCGGTAGCCCGGGCCACCTTTTAACGTAAAAACATACAGGGGCATCATGCGACCACTGGCCGCCCTTACTTCACCCAGCGATGCACCAGCGCCCCCCTGATGCCGCACCTCGCACCCAACAACAAAGCTCCTCTGGACAGCCCCCATCTCCGGGCAACCTCAGACATGAAAAGGCTTCACACAGCATCGCTCTGATGGGATGAGGCAGAAGCGCCGTCCGATTCACTTGATTTGCCCCTTTGTACCTGCAACAGTAATTTCACAATTAAATATTAATGCCTCTTTCTTTGTTTCAGGGGCCTTTAATGAATTGTGATTCACTACAAACATTCAGAGAGGAGCTCCGAGTGCTGACCATAGAAGCTGTTAATGCAAAGTTTACCACAGAGGACCTTCAAGAGAATATATTTACCCCAGTAAGTTCACCTGCTCCTCACCTGCTCCAAACTCACACTTTAACTGGAGAGTACAGTCCAGTACAGGGTGCACACGGTCACCCCATTCAAGGTGTACCCCAACCTTGTGCCCCACGAGCTTGACCAGGATAAGGAGCTGGAAGACAGATGGATGGAAAGGCGAAATAAAATAAAATGATGCTTTATTTGGCATTAGCACAAGCATGAGTACAGCTGTGTTGGGATGCATATTCCATCTTGCTGTCCATCTTGCTCACTCAGGCCCCACTAGAGATATGACTGTGACAAGGACGGTGTGTAAAAAAACTAAGTAAGTAAAAAACGTATTTTAGCATAGTGTAAATAATGTGTCATTAAAATCAAACTTTACTTGTGTTTATGAAAAAAACTTGTTATACCAAGTTTTCTCTGTTCATATGATTTTACTCTGTGAATATTAACTACGAAATTATGAAAATGGTTATTGGAACTCAATGACACATTATGACACATGTATGACAACAGTTATAAACATCAGCAATGTGTCAATAATGTGGATGACATGTGTCATGTCATTCTTATGACGGTTACATATCACCCTTATGTAGACTGCTTCAAGTGTTACCAACAATTATATTTCATATTTGATATTAGTCAGCTCAGCATTAAATTATTTCATTTTATAGCTATTCTTTTTGTATTTATGAATTATACTTTATTTCATTATATTCCAGTTTGATTTTACATTTACTTCCAAATCATTCAGTAAATACATACTTCAAAAAACTTAATAGTGTATGATACTAAACTTCACATCAGCAATGAATTGTCCTAACTTTATGTGATAAGTGTATTTTATAAGCACAAAACACATAAAAATGACAGAATTCAGAAGCACCTTCAAATTTATTTGTTATGGATCCCACTCATGAAACCACTCACAAGATTGGAATTTATCACTTGCTGTTTACTCATCAAAATCTGTTTGGTAATTAATCACCAAAGCCCTGCTGTACATTTCATACTCGTCATGTATTGTTTCATGCAGAACTACATAAAAGCATATAACCTCTATTAGATTCATTTTAATGCTTCATGCTGATTGATCAATTATTTTATTAATACAATACGTTTAAAATGTCATTTACGTATATCGCACATAGCCATTATGTGACTTTATTCTTTAAATATTTTCCTAGGCAGGCAAAAATAGTGCTAAAATCGCTGAGAAAACCACAAAAAATAACAAAGAATATCGTGTATGACAACAACTGGACAAGTGGTTTGAGCAGGAACCTTTGGCGCTGTGAAGTTGACATTGTTGGTCTGTAGATGTGCATTTACCTCCACCTGCTGGTGAAGGGGGGGTTGTTTTCCAAGAACCTTTACAGGAGCGTCACCACCCCCGATGAGCCCCAATAGGTGAACCTTTGTTGCCTCAAGCACAATTTCTAAACTTAAGACTTATAATTTCAAGAGAATAAATCATTGTAAATGTATGAATACAATTATTCTGAACATATACAGTAGGCTATTTTTTTCACAAGTTACTGTACATTATACAGAATTATAAAAATACATGACATTCATAAGAATTGTCAGTTATTTATACCAGGTTATAATGACTCTTTTGGTGATTTTGCCAGGCAGCTTTCACTTATGTCTGTTATTTTCTGAAACCTCAGCCTATCATTTCTAAGTTCCACCCAAATACATCCAGACACATAGTCAGCATCCATTGCGCTGATAATTGCAAGATAAGGTATTCAAAATTTATTCAAATCAAATCAAAATGTATTCATAGACCACAATTAAAATAACAAAAGTTGATCAATGTGCTGCAAAAGAATCAATCAAATCAAAATAAGATAAATAGGGATTAGAACAAAAACACAACAAAACCTTAAAACAAAGACACAAAACACACAAAAGCCAGGGAGAGAAGATCAGTCTTCAATCAGGGTTAAAAGGTGCTCAGATGGGGTGAACCATTAACTGGCTCTACACAATCATTCCAGAAGAACCACTGAATAGGAAACTGCTGGCTGACGTGGGGGGTGGTCTCCCCACTACTTTTCAGACCTGTAATTTTACTACATGTCTATGTGCCTGGGAACTAATTACTAGTGACATAGTCACTAGTCACAAAATGCATTGCTACAAAAGTAAGACACCATTATTAACATTCAATGTAATAAGTGATATCCCAGTTTGAAAACAAGCCCATTCCCTTATTTCCAGTCATAAATATAGCTAAATATACCTTGTAACTAAACACTGAAGTAAGCAATTAATCTTAAAAAAATCTAACTCTAGATCAACATGGTTTTGTCCTGGGTAAGTGCATATTTTCATGGATGCACGAACAGGCGATGGAAGTAGATGCAAATTAAAATCAAATGATCAGAGCCAGGGATTCCGGGCCTAAAATTGAACAATGCTGCCATCTAATGGGTAATTTGCTTATTTTCTTCACACTAATCCTTTGGGTGTACCTGCTGATCCTACAGACAGACCCCATGTACCATGAAGAACCCATCCAATTACTATACTCACTTACTTACTATACTCAGGGTCCCAGAAGCTATGGGCACCTAATCCTGGATGGGGCACCACCCCCATCACAGAGCTCACTCACTGTTCACACCTATAGGGAATTTGGCAACTCCAATTAACCTTAGCATGTGTCTGGGCGGCCAGCATGGCGGTGGGGTTATTAGCACTGTTGTCTCCTACCTCTGGGACCTGGGGTCAAGTCTCCTCCAGGGTTCCATGTCTGGGGTTCCTATGGTTCTTTGATTTTCTTCCTCAATCCAAAGACCCCCAGGTGCCCTCTGTGACTTAGCATGTGTGATCTACAGATAATACTTGTTGCCAAAGTCCTACACTTCATCTTGCTCTCTTCATTCAGCTAGCCAATGCCACCTGGAGTTCCCTCCACCACCAGAGATGTCTCACTCTTGATGTTCCTCGATGGTGGATCCACATCTGTTCATCAGAAACCTTCTAGATCTTCAAGAAAGCTATTTATTTCTGGGATACCTCTACTAGCCCTACAGCCACTGACCTGCTCTATTTTATGCAATCCTTTACCTGGTTTGATGGGCATCATGAGTGGTCTCAGTTTTGTGTTTGTCATTGATTTGAATAGTTCTTATTAAGTTTGTGTTTGGACAAAAACCTCTGATGAATAAATGAATGCAAACAAAAAAAACTCAGCTTACAAATAACAGAAAAACACTGATACATCCTCGTGTACCCTGATTCTGGCCAACTCCTATCTGACCTATCTGACTCATATCTGACCTAGGTTTAACAGCAGAAACAAATTTTGAGCTGAGTCAAGTCAAAAACAAGCACAGTTCATTGAGTTTCATTACAGCAGTCAGCAGAATGGCTTCACATCTGTTACTCTTGTAACAGGTGTAATTTTATTGAACTTTAGTCACTGCATTACAAGAATCAATATGCATTTTTTTCCAAAATAAACTTGAAATATACCATGATTTTAGTAAGATAGCAGACAACATCCAGCCACTCATCATAAAGGGGGACTGTGTGGAGAAGGTCTTAGATTCATGCTTCTTGGGAGTCACCATCAGGGAAGATCTGACCTGAGGAACACACATCGCTATACTGGTGAAAAAGACCCAAGAGAGACTCTACTTCCTGAGAGCTCTCATAACGAACAGCTTCCCTGAGAAACTGCTGGTGTCCTACTGCTGCACAGTTGAAAGCACCCCAGCCTACTGTCTCAGGGCATGGTTCCCCAGCTGCAAAGTGGCACAAAGGAAAGAGCTCCACAGGGTCTTTCAGGCCCATCAGGCAGACGTTTCAGATCCATAAAGACTAAAACTAAGACTACAAAAACAGTTTCTATCCTTCAGCCATCACCATGCTAAATGCTGCAAAGCTGACAATCTGATCCAGTATACCTTCATGTTTACAATTCACTCTCATGGTTACAACTAAGTTAGACTCACTGCTTAATTTTAATGCTGCCATTTTCAAGTGCAATAGGCGTAACGTGCAATATCTTGAAACTATGGGGTATGACTACTTTATGGTGTTGGTCTGTTTATTTATTGTTTGTCTGTTTATTTGATGTTTTATTGTTTATAATGTGTCTACTGTTTTGATGTAAAACTGGAGGGAATGCACCTTTAGAATTTAATTTCTGTGGAAACAAAATGACAATAAAGCATCTGAATCTGAATCTGAGGTTGGGCACTGGTGTAGGGCGAGAATGCCTGGCTTGCATTATCATTCCATTTAATCTCAAAAGTGCTCAGTGGGACTGAGGTCAGGGCTGTTTGCAGGCCAGTTAAGTTCTTTAATACCAAGCCCACCAAACCATGAATTTATGTTCTTTATTATGCGCACAGGGGCACAGTCCTGCTGGATCAGGAAAGATTCTTTCCCAAACTGTTAAGCACACAATTGTCTAGAATGTGTCTACATGCTGACCAATTAAGATTGCCCTTCACAGAGATTAAGGGCACTAGACCACCCGTAAACCATTAGCCAGCCCCTAGCCAACCCCCAAAACATTACATCTGCTACTGGGCACTCAGTCACTCAGTGTTCTCCTGGCATCCACCAAAGCCACATTTGTGTCAGACTGCCGCATAGTGAAGCATGATTCATCATGATTCAACACTCCCGAGAATGTGTTTCCCCTGCTAGACAGTCCGGTGGCAATGTGCTTTACACCAGCTGATGAACTGATTTTCTGCATGATGGTGTTATGTTCAAAGTCACTTAGCTATTCAGTATGACCCAGTCTATTACCAGTGTTTGTCTATGGAGATTACATGCCTATGTGCCTCATATTAGACACTTATAACGCACATATTAAGACTAAATACTGTAACTTTTTGGTAACTCAATAATTGGTATGGGTGTCCACAACTATTGGCGAGGTAGTGTACGCTGCTATTTTAATAGCTGACAAATACTATTTTTTCGGCATTCAGTCTAACATGATTTACATTTGTTTCCGCATTAGTAATTCCACTTTTCACCTTTAAAGTATTTTCTGGGGATGTTTCCGTTTTGTCTGCGTCCTGTAGATGGCAACACAAGTCAAGTTATATTGTGTACTGCGCATGCGCCTGTCTAAGAATGGGAAGATTGTCGCGCGGTTATGACGTCATAAAATGCGGTTTTCTGTCCGGCGTGACGGTTGGGTTGTGTACATACCCACCATAATATAGCCCAAGAAGCTATCATTGAATTTATTCTAGTTTATATCTTTAAACTGAGTGATGTCTTGGGTGAAGAGTGTTCCAAGCAGTGGGGATGATGTGTTTGATGAAGAGGAAGATGATCTGAGTCTCCAAAATAAAGAGTGGAGGACTAATATGGAGAAGCGTGCGAAGGTACATTAGTAGCATGTTCTTCTGTCAGCTGGGACATCATTGCTAAATGTATAAATTTATAGAAATTGGCACAGGGTTCATTTTTTCCAGCGTATACAAATCTATTTTGTAATAAAATAACGTTTTCATCTGAGGAAAGTATTTGAACGGTCAGTTATGTCGTATGAATAAACATAGTTACATTTATAGACTGGTCCGAAGCGATCATGGAAAGTGATGGTGTTCACCTTGGGTTTTTCGTAAGGAAGGGTACCGAGATGGCGCGGACGCCGGTAAAGAGGCCTCCCTACAGCACGGGTTTAATGCCGGCTACAGAGAAGGAGCAGCGAAGATGGTCGCCATCGGACAGCTGAAAGGGATCCTGAGGTAAAAAACGTGACAGTTCTGCCTTCGCAAATGTCTGTGCGTTCCTACAATATTTAGGTGAATTAATTTCCATATACTTGAATCTAGTTTTTCCCTCAGTGTACTAAATGAGGTTCCGTCCGTGTACTACATGAAGACTCCTAGCAGCTAACATTCCTCTTTACAGAAGAATAGTGATACTTTACTAATATACGTGGGGAGGTTCTCCTTTCGCTTACTCCATCTTGCTTTCTATGAGACATGCATACAGGTGAAAGCAAGCATGGGAGTTACAGCATAGGGTAAGCCGATATGCAGGGTCCCTGGAGCTGGGTGTTAATGGCCTTACTTATTACTATTCTGCTGAGACTTGAACCAGCGACCTGTGCACGTCCTGCAAGATGGAGTGACCTCCTGTACTTTATACTGTTGCTGCACTGTTTTCTCCTTTTACATCTTTCTGACGTGCATTGCTTTTTGTAAATACTGTTACTGATATTATAGCTTTAAATTTATGTCACTATTCTGTATATTGTGCAATATCCGCTGCATTGGCATACGACTATATTTCCATCACTTGGTGCAATTTGTATGTATGTGTGTATATGTATGTATGAGTATTTTGGGTTTGTGCAATATGTGTAATTATGTGCACTAATGTTGTTATTTATTGTTACAGTATTTTTTTAGTGTGTTTCTTTTCTATTGATTTTTATTTACTGGCTGTTACATTTCCCCAGTATGGGATCAATGAAGTCTTATCTATAAAGTCTTATCTAAATTTTATTGTATATTCTTTTTTTTGATATGTTAGTGTATTACATGTTTCCTTTTGAGCGCAACTGAGGAAGCAGGTGTGTAAAAATAAATAATTAACTACATGTAATACATGTATGCATGTAAGGAGTATGTTTATTTGACAAAACCTAATTTTATGACCGGCTTTTGCATTCTTAAAACAACCATGTGATCAAATGCTAAGGCTTAAACAGCCCCTTCGTGCAGCTTGCACTGCTGTGCATTTATTCACACATAAAGCATAGGGGGGGTGCTGTGCCTGTAATCAGAAGGTCCCAGGTCATTGTTAGGCTCTTGAGCAGCTGAGAAAGTCAGCACCTTACTTTCTCAGAAATGTACATTGCTTTGGATAAAAGCATCAGCCGTAAAAATAAAATGTAAAATGCAAAAACCTAAAGCATTATAGCCGATTCCATGTCCGTCTTTGTCTCCATACCTACAGTGCCATGCAGTGCTGGTGTCAACAGCAGCATCTGAACTCTCCTCTGCTCAGGCAGCTCCTTCAGGACGTGGTGAAGCATGAGGAGGCAATGGTGACGGACATGGAGATGGAGATGGCCAGGCTCCATCCACAAGCCACTGTGAGGGATGTCACGGACCATATGGAGGACCTGGCCGTCCACGGGGCTGATTGTGCATCTGAGGGATTGGATTGTGCTATGAAGGACTGTTGCAGGGAGGAGGGTGCAGAGGAGGGATACGACGTCTCGCTATCTGTCTGTTGTAACCCCACGTGTGACACGTCCAGCCTTGAACAAAGGCTTGGGCAGCTAATGAAGACCTGCTTGGAACTGGTGGCTGAATTAGGGCTTCCTGAAGAACTGTCCCATCATGTAAAGCAGTTGATGAGTACTTAGTTGTGTTGCACACATACACATTTGTCTGCTAAGCAGACGTCTCTATCTGTGCCAGCTGCAGTCAAATTTTTAATTGGAGTTGTTTGTTATATTACTATATATACTATGTGAAATGTTAGTGAGCAGGACTGCAGACTGTCTGCATTGTAGGTCTTTGACTTTCACCACAATGGCAGGTGGGGGTTAGGGGATGTGTTTCGGAACCCTGACATGTTTCACAATTTTATTATTATTATTATTATTATTATTATTATTATATAAAGCTGTTTTTGTGCTGATTGAGCCTTTAATTGAGAGAGTGTTACTTGCTGTAAAATACTGGTTTCACTAATGTAAAAATAGCTGCCGCAATAAATAATTTTAATAATAATGAATTAATCTTTTCGAGAGGAAAAATTTGAATGTGTTCAGGATTCTTATTTTTAGCAATAAACTGTAGGACACCGATTGTTTAGCTACGTCAAAGGTGAATGCCCAAGCCACTATATTGTTTTAGAAATCTCTCTGCTTTCACAATCTGTTTTGTCCATACGAAAGTGAGTCCACAGATTTAGCATACACAGTGCTGAAAACAAACCATGAGTGATTTTGGACCCCCCCACAACTCAGAATATTATGATTCCCCATAAGCTGTAATGTAGGACTCTGTGTTCCAAAAACACTGATTAAATTAAGCACTGTTAAATGTAGCCAATTCTGAGATATGTAACAATCTGCAGTTTTCTCACAGCTGAGGAAGCATGGCTATGCAGTACATAGTACTGTGCCCTCAGGTTTTAAGCTATACTGTTCTGTACTGGGCATACTATAAATGAATAATTAATGTCCAGCCTCTCACTTCTGTCTGGAACTTGGTTCTTCCTGTTAGCTGCCCTTTGGGTTCGTCTGCCTTCCTTCTGGTACTTTCCTGAGGTGTCTCGTTCCTTGGGGTGCTTTCTGTCCCCTGGCTTTTGAGTTCGGCCTGTAGTCTCACTCTTCCCCATTCCTGCATCTCCTGCATTCCTCCTGCTGCATTCCTCGTCGTAATACTCAGCTTGTCTCTGATTACCTTTAAAGGCGTAGACTGCCCTCACCACACCCAGCTGCAGAGCGCTTTCTCACAGTACTAGCAATGCTCTTGACATTTTGCTCTCAAACCTTTGGTTTGCTTTCCAAACCTTTGTTGGTTTGGAATTGAATTTTTAAGATGGTGTGTTTCTATATTTCAGAATAACAGTTAAGGATCAGACTGTCCATTTTCGTTACTCTATTGGTCATTTTTACAGAAGATTATGCTTTTTAGGCTCCAAGTCCCCTTGTGACCCTTGTGATGGATGAATGGATGGGCTATGCTTTGTCATTATTTTAATGATAGGCAGTTGATCATGTCATATGCTCAATGTCGCTATCTTTACTAAACTGTTTGAATTACTGCAAGTAATACTGTGATCCATTAGCAGAGGGTCAGGAATGCCAGGATGCACCTTGTGACCTTTTAGCTTGTGAATAACAGTGATTGTTTGGGTGTCTGGGAGGTAATCACCTTCCGTGAACTTTGAGAAATATTCTACAGTAACAAGATTGTCTCTGTTATTGAATGTAAGTAAATCTGTTGGACCTTTTGCCCCGGCCTCAGAGGAATGTTGTGTGGGGACTCTGTCTCTTTCTGATGCTTTGTATCATCAGCTCTGCGCTCTTTCTTGTGTAGGTCTTTACGGCTTCATGGATACCAAGTTAATACACATTCTCTGGCTCTCTAACAGTAACTTTGGCAAAATGTGATGAATAACAATTTCTGACTCCAGACTACCACTGCTCACTTATCTCTGAGTTTCACGCTATGCTGTACACTGAGCTCATCTTGGATGTAAAAAAAAAATGGCTTCACCTATTTGTTTACTTCTGTTTTTTTATTCTCACTGTAGTGTTGTCTTTCTGTGTCTGCTGAGTGTGTCTGCGACAAAGTGCCCTGGAATGAATGTGTAGCGTATTTCTGTAATCTCGGTATCTCTCTCTTTTAATTGTTTTGAGTGGTGTAGTTTCCTACAGGTGTTTGTGGTCAGACTGAACTTTCAGTGTTCTATCTTCATACTTCTATTATGGAGTTTTTTTCCTAAACACTGCTGTGATCTGTGCACAGCCTCCTGCCGCTCTACAGAAACGCTGCTCTATCTGTCCAGTCCTTCAGCCTCTCATGCCGCCGACGGCCATGGGGGACCTGGAGTACAAGGCAGGGGAACAAGTTTGCTGTTCTATGTCTTTGGTCTATACGAGGAAACCATGCATAACATCTACCATGCTACCCTAATAATAATAATAATGATGATGATGATAATAATAATAATGTATTGTGCTATTTAGTTACAATACTGTAAAAACTGCTCTTTATAATCTATGTGATGTAATATTAGTATTGACAATGGATGGAGGGATAATCACAGTTACAATGATCCAGAGATTAGATAGATAGATAGATAGATAGATAGATAGATAGATAGATAGATAGATAGATAGATAGATAGATAGATAG
>JAABNY020000001.1:27448166-27475264 GCA_015164015.2 Brevimyrus niger
CAACCGGACAGCTAACCACTGCAGCACCATGCTGCCCAACCGGACAGCTAACCACTGCAGCACCATGCTGCCCACCCAGACACATGGTGAGGTTCACTGGATTTGCCAAATGTGATGGGTTGATGCCCAATCCTGGATTATGTGCCCATAGTTTCTTGGACCCCGAATATGACAAGTGTGTATGTGCTGCCCCACTTTCTAGTAGTTTTTTCCAGTTTAATTCATTCCTTCTCTAACATGATTCATCTGCTCGCTTTGAGGAGAGTGGACGTCTGTTTGATCTGAACGACGAGCCGGCCTATTATTAACCAACAAGCATCCAGTGGTTTCAGACAGAAGCTCTTAAACAGACCGTGATGGATACTGAGCTCCTTTGGTGTTCAATTACTCTGAAACTGGGCTAGACTTTAATAGGTTCTACTCTTTCATATGTGTAGGTGGGAGTAAATATGACATCATCAGCATGTGCATAATAATGGAACCCACCTCAACCACCGCGCTTGCCAAATATAATCAGCCACGGATGAATTCATGTGGAGAAACAAAACCCCTTTCACATACTCTATGTGCTTAACAAAACATGCCAATCATGTGTTTCGCAAATAATTAAGATATTTTTTTATTATCACTGTCGTATTCCAACCATATCAGATGTGGAAAGTTCAGATTCAGAATGAACTAATCCAGACCAAGATTCTGTTTCAACCACTCAACCAGCGTTAAGAGCCACATTCCCAGTTGGTTGAATCAAAATCATGGCCTGGATTTGTACTTTCTGAACCAGAACTTTCTACCGCTTGGAAATATACATGAGCCATGCTGGTACCCTCAATAGCCAAGTCAATGTAAATATTCGTACGTCGAGCCACAACAACACCAAAGCTATTGACTCTAGAGTGAGATCTTGTGAGCTGCTAATTCAGACATGGGCTTGAAGAGGTCAGGGTCACAAACAAAGCAAGCAGCATGGTCATTTGAATCAAACGAGCTTAGGGTCAGATGTGTTAAATATCAATCGAGAGAGCAGAAGACACATTCATGGTATCAAAGCAGGTCCACAGAAATTGCAGCAGTTTTATGTTATGAGGTCCCAACACAATTATCCATAAGTAGTTCACAATCAAATGCAGGATTCTGTGTTGATGCAACAGAATACTCTACTTTGATATTGGTGCTGATGAACGAATGTAACCCCAATGCAACTGATGCCCAGATGTTAAGTGTGTGAAGTTTATCACATTCAGTGTGTATACAGCACAGACCCTGGTTCTATACAAACATTTGCTGTGTCTGATGCCAGCTTCAGTGATTCTGAAAAGGCTATAATCCAAAAAACAGTAAACTGTCACCATTAGGAAAACATAAGTCCAGCATGTAACCAAGTGAGAGGACAAGCGCACAACCCTGGGGCAGCTAGCGGCGGCCACTTGCCTCTGTGGCCGCCGCACTTCCTTTGAGGTCGCGGGAGACGAAGAGGTTCACGATGGGTCTGCTAATGCGCTGGGTGGCCAGAATCAGGGCCAGGGGCCACCAGAAGCTCAGCATCTTCCGGATGGTGGCGTCTCCCTGGAAACAGAGGGGTGTGATCATGAAGAAGAAGGAGAACAGGGCTGCGAGAGGGAGGAGCGCATGGTCTAGACCTAACACACTTACTGTCCTACACCTGTTTTCAAAAGCAGGCCTCCATCAGTCAGACTTCTTATGTCGGGTATCACCCAACCTTCTTCAGTAATGCACATAGAAGGGACATGTGTATTTTATATGTGACTCAGCAAATTAAGCATCATCCCAGCCATTTGACAGACAAGTCACATCTTTCTTTGGGCCCTTGAGTGAGACCCTTAATCCCCTGAAAAATGCTCCAGGGTGGGGGGGGGGGGGTGTAAATGACTGACCCTGCTCTCAGACACCAGACATCAGCATGTGCGTGTGCATACCTCAAAGGACAGCAAGATGGGATATGAGAAAAGATACATCTCTTAGGATTTGTAACCTACCATTGCAATAGAGTATTGTTTTATCCCCATACTCTACCAGCATTCTCGGGGTGTCATACTGGAACTATACTGCAAAGTTAGTGCCTTGGCAACTAAAGAACCAAACCCACAATTTCGAAGTCCAAAGGTCTATATCTGCTTCATTTAAAACCTAACCTAATTTTTTAATTACCTTACCGTTACCATCGCACTGTTTGCTTGTGACGTCGCCGGTGACCTACCCCCACCTCAGGTCCGCTGGAGTCTGGAATGTTGTCGTGGATGTTGCTATAGTAACCCAGGCCCACGATGGTGAAACGCACCAGGGCGCCCATGTAGAGGGACAGGATGGGGATGAGGAGGGGCTCCAGGCACTCCAGGTGGCTGTGGAGCAGGATGGCCACAAACACGATCTGCCGGGCGACACGCCAGCTGTTACTGTCCTCAGAAATGCAGCGGCTTTCAGAGAAAAGCTTACAGGCCAGACCAGGGCTCCCCAGCTATTGTTTTCTGAGGGCCAGACTCCATCAGCATCAAAGCCAAGGTTAATTGTGTTCGGAAAAACCGGTCAGATGTGTCCCGACGATTACATCTGCCACCCCGGGAGGTTCCCGAAGGTAAAATTTGCAGACCGATCACACAGTCTCAGTTCAATTGTATTTTTCTTTGAATGCAAAGTCTGCCAGTTGTTGACCACTGGGCTAGACCCAAGTTAGTCTTTGATATAAAGCATTTTATATCATATCTTCAGGAGCAATATTTAAAACTCATTCTCAAACAGCTACACTTCTTGTGAAGTAAATTTTCTGTATACCACGGCAATGATCTGGATCGAAACCGGATTATTCTGAAGGCCTGGATGGAAATAGTGAAATAGTTTAAAACTATGTAAAATTCAGTATGCACTTCTGACAGGAAAATTTTGTAACAAATGAGACAAAAAAAGATGACCTGCTTGCAGCAGGCAGCAAGCAGCCATCCATACCTGAGCGACGACGTCGGAGATGGAAGCACAGCCCACCAAGAAGCTGTACTTATGCTTCAGCAGGATGCCGGCGTGAGTCCAGGCCTGGGATAGAAACTCTGCTCAGGTTGGGTTTGGCAAAAGCACAAAGCCCGGTGTACCGCAGCCTGTGCATCAAAATAGCTACAAAGCTCTCCCTGAAGGTGCAGGTCCCTGCGTCTAATGCTACTGATACAGTTACAGATACAGACACAGATACAGTTAGATACAGACCAATACAGACAGACAGACCCACCAATGTCATGCAGGTAAGTGTTTTTTTTTCCTCTTTTTTCATTTTGACTTTTAAAAACAAATAAATAAGTAATCTTTTTAAGATAAAATATATGGAAACGTAACCTTTTTTGTTTGCTTGTTACCAATGTACAAATCGATTGAACTGACAGGAAATAATTCCTATATTTCCCAAAACGTGACACAGCCATGGGATTATTAGGTGGTCTTTAATATATAAAAGGCATATTAAATGTAACATAAAGCGAAAGCACCTTCCCACTAAGTTATAAAGCTGGTGACGAGTGAATGTTTTTGAGAGGAATCTCTTCCTGAAGCCATATCTACTGCCCTGAAGGAGTTCTGGCAATCGTCAGCATGCCAGCTACTATATTATGACTAACAAGCAGGCTGCTTCTGCATTGGTATGAGCTTCTGATAAACCTCAATGCTAAGAACAGCATGTGCTGATATCTGGAATCACATTTTCAGGTCAAGTATATGGCGCTTCTGTCACATGACAGCTCGCCTTCCCTCCATCCCTCTCTGTTTTGTTTCTGCGTTCTCGCCGCCCCAGTATGAACACACTTACCATGGCGTCCAGCAGGGGGAAGGCAGCCAGGTAGAGGAACGCCTTGCGGGTCTTTTGGCCCACAGAATCGTCTACATGGTGAAGCTTGTTGATGATGTAGTATCCCAAATCGGTGTACGCTGTGGACACCATTAAGGTTAAGGGCACTTTCGTGTAAACTCAGCAGTAAACACAGTGGACATTAATTGTTTAGCCAATATTATCAGTGTATGAGCAATAAAAGTAGCAATATGAAGGTATAAAAATGATTTACGGGTGCTGCTTTTTTTGGATTTACGCAAAATGAAATGCTTGCACATCCAAAGCAAAAGCAAATAAGTATTATATATATAAAATTTATATTATGGTCAGCTCTGCAGGTCTTTGATTTAATCTAAGTGCTCTTCCATCCTCTGCCTTTAGACTAGGGGCTAAGGTGACCTCCATGCTGCAGGTCTTGGAAACATAATTCAGTTAGAAATGTACTTGTTAAAGTTCACCCTGCGGCAGCCAATCGTGGTCACGTGACAAAGACGAGCCTTGTATCAATGCTTACTGCTCAGAAAGAGATGCAATGCAATAGAGACAGTACATGTAAAAATCAGTGTCAGCATAACTGTAGTACATTTTTTGCTGAATTTATTATGCACAATAAAATATACTTCCCAGAATACACTCGTCAGAGACCTGGTCAAAATGTTGTTGATCATATGAAAGATATGCAAGCATACATTAGCTGCTAAATGAGGAGTTTGATAAAATACTGGTGGCTACACTCTCTTAGATAACCCGCTAATGCAAATGAAAAGCTGCACTTGAAAATGTAAGAATATCATAGCCTATTTACTCCTTCCAATCTGTAAATGCGATAAAGTAAACAAAGTTCTTTCTGGTTACAGTAAATCAAGACGTAGTGCTACTGATAGCAGAGCTGTGTCAGTAGAACAGTGACATGTGACATACTCCCACTGCCAAACACAATGCATTAGGAATTTTTTGATTTCCTTCTTAAAGTAAAGGAAATCCAAATGAGAAATCACTCAATCCACGCAGAATAGCAAAGACCACCAAATGTACTGGCTCCTCAGCACTGGTGAGCAGGTGCCAAGGTCTGGGGTCAACTTCCGGCATCTAAATCTAACTATCATGTGCTTTTTTTTTTCAAAAAAGTTTTATCCAGCATGAAAATCAAGTGTTTTACAACAACAATTCATATTAAAAGGAACATTTTGGCTCCTAAGTATCTGTACAGTATGTCTGTGTGTTTGTGTGTGTGTGTGTGTGTGTGTGTGTATTACACACACACTACCAGTCAAAAGTTTTTGCACACACTGAGATGTTCTATATTTGTATGTTACTCACTTCACATTTACTAAAAATACACTCAAAATTCTTTGCTAAGAAATACATTTACAGTATGTTCACAATTCGAGTTCCTTCATTAACAAGAAAATGTCATATCTTTGATTGATCGTAGTAACCTCCTCTAGCAGTTATAACAGCAGAGAAAATCCAAGGCATTCTTTCTACAAGGGACATTAAATACTGCTCTATTTCATGGGATGAAACAGTTAACTAGTGCATTTAAAGTTAAAGGACAGTCTAGAATTTGACAATGATATCACCACAAAATCAGTTAATAGGATGTCAGATATATACTGTTACATACTCTTTCCATGTTATAAAGGAAACATGTATTATTTGACTTATGTTTCATTTATAGTTGTTCAGTCAACTTTCCAGTGCTTAAGAAGAGTTTTTTTAAATCAACAGTTTATGAAATAAACATAAAAGTGGTTAAAAAAAAAAACCTATGGTGCTTTGTCTGGTAGTGTAGCTGAAAGTCTTTTTATGCATTTCAATGTGGTTATTTTAAAGTTAAACTAAAGGAGTCTAAAATCCGTGATGTAAGCTGATCATTGGTTACAGCCTTTTCTGAATCTGGCCGTGGTCAGCACGCTTGCAACACTATAACATTACATTGATTAGATATCATCAGACACAAATATCTGCCCACAGAAAAACATGACTCATGAAGTGCACAGCGCACAAAACAAATAAGAGGAGGCTTGTTTGCCATAGGATTAATATCTACATCACTGAGAAAGAAGCTTGCTCTTGCTTGTTTTTTTTTTTTTGTATTTAATCAAGGAAAATCCTCTGTTAACACCGAGCAGTGTGTGGCTCCCAGGGTTCGGACTCACGATCGATTAGGTTCCTGGTTCAAACCCTAGGGACAGCAGAGTGATAACACCGTTGCGTCCTTGAGCAAAGTTCTTAAGCCGCAATTGCTCCGGGGACTGGCTGATACTTTCTCAATTGTATGTTCCCTTGAATAACACACTGACACACATAAGAACATCCCAATGCAATCAACTCGCTATGCCACTTGGGTCAACTGGACTGAGGATCTCACCTATGAGTGTGTGGAAGATGATGGCAATGGTTCCCGCAGCAACCATGCAGAGGACGGCCTTGGTCCGGTCCCTCTTGCTGTTCACAAACACCAATCCCACGTTCTTGAAGTCACTCATGGGGCCGGTGAAGAACTTCATCAGGGAGTAGGCCAGGCCATAGCTAGCCAGCATCTCCACCGCATCCTTGACGGTTGCGATTCCCCGGTTCAGAGCCTGGCAATGGCAGGGGAGAGGGAGGCGAGAGATTTTAGCAGAGACAAAACAGGGTAACATGAGTTGATCAGTTGTGCAGATAAAGAACCATAGGAATGAATTAGACAATTTATTCGCTTGTAGAACAAATGTAGACAACGTGACACGGATAGCTTATATGTCCTCATTCATTCAACGTGATACAACAGTAGTTTACCCCAATGCAATTACAAAAATCCATCCAACCATCCATTTTGCCTATCATCAGCTGCAACTGATTTGTTTGATGACACTCGTTACGTTTTCACAAGCCGCAAGCCAAAGAACATGGAGTACTATCAAAACATATCATGACCGTCGGAGTGAAATGGGTATTTACACATCACAAGCTGGATGGATGGATGGACGGACAGATGGAGCAACCATCACCATTTTTTGTTGTGGTATTTAACTTTACTATTTGCCATCTACAGACTAAACACAGAACAAAACACAGCTGGTCTGAGATCAGATGAGTGGTTTATTTCCCAAGTTTCATCGCCACACTGAGAGCCCGAGTGTTTCATTTTTGTAGAACATTTAGCCGTGATTAAAAAATGCATATTGAGGTGACCCGATGCACGATAATCATAAACATTAAAAAATACTTTGCTGGAATCGCTTTAACTATTATATCATTCAGTATGTTGTCACTCAGTATCTTAAACCCACAATTTTAAACCACTGTTATGTTAAAACAATTGTTTTACTGCATTGTAGGGCTGGGCGATTCTTTAGATTTTTTCGATTAATTCGAATTTACGTTTTAAGACGATTTTTTTTTCTTAAATCGAGGTATCGCGATTTTTTAAATAAAAATATTAGATACATTGTAATTGCACCAACGGCAGAATAATTAAGAGGCAATATTGTCCTACCACATGATGGCGCGCGTAATTAACTGCTCACTTGTGAGAGTAGAGCACTCTATGAAGGAACAATAGGCTACAGGAATATAGAGATGGACGGCTCTTGCCGTCAGGATGACCTTGTGCTAGCGATAAATCGATTTTATCCATTAATTCGAATTTACAGTTCAGGACGATGTGTTTTTATAAAAATCTATTTTATAACTTATTTTACACGCGAGCGCCAAAAGCGAAACTAATGCGACGCGCCGTTCTTTACAGGTAAATTAGCGCAGCGCACCCAAACATTGTAGCGGATTCACAAACAACATGGAAATGGTTCGGTTTTGCGCCGTCGTACACAGACCAAACAAGTTCTCGTTGCAGAGTTTGTTTTAAAACTGTTGCAACCAAAGGAAGCAGCACAACAAATGTATTCCAGCACCTAAAGCAGAGGCACACAGCGGAGTGGGAGAAGTACGGCTCCCAGCGAAAAGAAATTACCTGCAGCACCAAAACAACATCCAAAGTTAAGCGAGCAACCGTCCCTGACACGTTTTCGAACTGCGTGCCATATGATAAGAATGTGGCACGAGGGAAGGCGATAACAAACGCTGTCGCGATGTATATTGCAAAAGACATGGTGCCCATACATACTCTGCCGGGATTCATTAACATGCTAAAAGTTTTTACAAGGTTCTAAAAGTGCTTACAATCGCGTGGTCTGCCATTTCACTTACAAGCACCTTTTTTTGGCTTGTTAGATTGCACTTTAACTCTAAAGTGAAAAAAAGAACAAATTATAATTAAAAACTTGTTTCGAACCATTATTTGTCATCTGTAGTTTGATTTTGAGTAGGGGAGGGGAAAATCGATCAAAATCGAAAATCGGATTTATTTTGAATAAAATCAGATTTTATTTTAGGGCCATATCGCCCAGCTTTACTGCATTGTCAGTAATGTTACGATGGTAACAAAAAAATATTTTATATACATTTCCGTTGGCCATTTACTGCCTACAGGACTGCATCTGTGATGCAGCAAAATCCCCCCAAAAGGTACGTGCAAATATTTAGTAAAAAAGGAGACATTTACAGGTTCACAAACCAAATCCATCATTATCTTCCTGTTTTTCCCCTTTATAATTGGGTAATATTAAGCAAAGTTATAACAAATGGTAACCCAGTAGTCATTTTAAAAAGCCACAAAACCCCACAAAACAAACAAGGAGATGTTTAAATGCAGGGAGTTCGAAAAGGAAACTTATTATACTCCTGACATTAAACGGAAAATGTGAAGTGTGGTTATTTTATTTTTAAAATAGGAGATTTTAAAATATTGTAAATGACACATTGTTACACAAATTGCCAAACATGTCAGTTTATTTCAATGGTGGTAAGAAGCACATTCAGTTCTCTTTAATGGATTAAGGTTTAGACCAGTGTCTGCTGTATTCTCCCAAATAAACAAGATGAACATTATTTTTAACTCGCTGGCAGTGGTGAGACTGGGATTAGCATTGGGTAACACACTGCAATGGCTCCCAGCTACATTTTCCCCTTGTGCTGGGCTCCTGGTTGAAGGCAGGCTTTGTGCGTCGCTCTCAGGTTGCATGCTTGACACAATAGTTCTTTTTTCCACGTTGTGTCTCTCCAGAGTCACGTGTGAGGGAACAGACATGCGCTTCTCTCAAAGGCTGCATCACAGTACAGCACCCTTAGCCCCCAGGTATCCACTGCAGGGGGCTGCACTTCACTGCCAGGCTTCCTCTTACCTAAATATGTGTCACAGAGAACAAGACGGAGTAACCAGAGGATGCCCTCACTGGGATTTACGAAGTGTTGTTGTTATCATTTGATTTTGTGAAAATGTTTTCTTTTAGGTGTAGTTCACGTGAACAATAAGCCTGGTGGGGACAGACTAATGCTGGAAGTGACCTCCCTGTCCTCCTTCCTTTTCCAACCCCCCCACCATGCTGCTAATGCCGCCTTCAGTAAGGCACCACCAGACAGCAGTAATCTGCTCATGTCCAATTTTTTGCATACCTCTTCACTGTTCTTCATACTCAATTTATAATCATTAATGGGATGAATAATCTGTGAAACATCAGATGCTTAATTGCTGGGTAAACAGGAAACTGAGCTGCAGCCCATGACTATACTAAATAAAACAAGCCTCCCCAAACTGCTAACACAGAAAGCTTTTCTATTCATAGTGTTTCTATTTACAGCCAGCCATACTTCCATTACATAACCATAATCCCACTTTCACCATGCTTTGCAAAAGCCTGTAACTGTAATCGTGTGTTCTGAAAAGGATGTGCGAGATATCATAAAGGTACAAGGATACATGTCTAGCTATCTAGAAGAGTATTACCCGGGAAAGGCTGCAGTGATATATAATGTAACACATGATTCAGTAGGAGCACTCACAGCTGTTGTAAAGGGATCCAACTTCACACACTCGTCAAAGTGCTCAGGAGCCATTTACTTTAGCTGTAACCTTAGACAGGTCAGGAAGACGGGATATATGAAAAAATGTTCCTTGTGCTTGTGCTTAATCTGTAATCTGTATACTGTATACTGCATTGAGGTTGACGTGAAGATGTGGATTGCAGAGGTCTAAAACTAAACCTGCCACAGAGACCTCAGATAATGGTTTTGGTGAAGTTCTGCTCAAATATCTTGGCAGATGCCCATTGTGCTCTTTATGGTTTGCTTTGGAAAATCCCTGACACAAAATCGGCATTCTGTTTTCAAAATCATAGTTTCAGGCCGTTACAAACACTTCAGTTTTTCCCCTACAGTTATCTGGAAAGAAAATAAAAAAACACTTTATTGTTTATTGAATTTCATTGTTTTGGTTTTTCACACTTTTGTAAGTTTACATAAATCATTTATTAGACTGCACCTAAGTAGCAGTGATGCAAAAGGAACCACGGCGGTTATATTATTTGATTACTCTCCAGAGTTCTAAATGAACCTGTCAATACCAGCCAGCTTTGCATGCTGTGGTACAGAGAGAAAAACATTCCAGATGTTAGACACATGTTGCTGCTGTAACAGTTGTTTATTGTTTGGCTCATAAATGTTATTGAAGCCACCTCAATATTACAAAATACAATAATATACAAAACAGCAACAACAATAATAATAAATCTGTAAAACAACATTATTAGATTTTTTTTCTTTCATGGACACCTAACTAATTTGTTAGACAAAATACAATCTGGGAATGAATAATAGTAAAATTAGCCTGTAGATTGATCATGTGCATCTAAAACAGCAATAACCAGCTGAATGGATACTAAAGCACCTTAAGCATTGCTGACAGAGTAGCTGACTTTAAATGACCTCTGACTTGGCGGATGCAGTCCATCTGGCTCATCTCTCACCCGTCGGCCATATGCAGTTCATAAGTACTGAGACGTGGCTGGAACTGTCATGATCACACAAACTCAATGGCTCAATTATTAAAAAGCATCAATTAAAATTCTCAATTATTTGTCAATATGGCGAAAAGTGCAGCTGTGTATTGATGTGGTCTCTCTATGGGATGTGCACAGCAGGTGTATTGGCAAGTTCTATGGTATCAAAAATTACAGTGGAATCTGGCTACAGTTTGAAACGAACTGACTCGCTTTGCTTGAAATACCGTCGGATCTCTGCTTCTGCATGCCAGCTATCAAATTATACTGCATGATGGGTTTGCACCCTTCACCAGATGCATGACATTCTGGTAACAGAATTACTTATGTTGTATAATTGCCTTAAACTGTTTTTTTTTTTGGGATGAAGTGAAAGATGGCAACACTGACCATTTTTCATACTTTCCTGGATCCCTGTTATCATTTAGCTCTATGGGGTTGAATATATATTGCACAATTATAGTCATTACGGTTTTACAGACCACGTAGGACCCCTGTCAGGCTGAGTCTGGTAAATGTTACAGAGCAACAGGTGACGGCCCACGTGCTGCAAGATGCGACCTGACGTCTTCCCCAAATGAACAATTTCAGAGCTGTGCCTTTTCTTTCAGCATTACAATTGCTGCAATCACACACCTCCATTAGAAGTGGGTAGGCAGGGGGCATCAAACATCTCCAGGTCAAGCCTCACTTCTGCTTCATCAAGAGCACATCCCAAATAAGCAGACAGACTTGCCACGATAAACACCCCTAATAGGATATGAGCACAATATCGGTATTTAAATCTATCATCAAACATATATAGAAAAAGGCAAAAGAAAATTAGACAGAACAGTTCAGGTTACCCATGAAAAGAACATGATGTTGTACTGGTGAGGTTACCAGAATGACCTATGGAAGTGAATCTGAAACCTGCACTGTTACTGCGGTTATGTGTGTGGAGTTTGCATGTTGTCTCTGTGGGGTTTCGTCCATGGAGTCCGGTTTCCCCCCACAGTGCAGAGTCACAGATGGTCTGCAGCCTATCCTGGGAGCTATGGGTGTGAGGCAGGGATGGGGGGCCAGGCCATCGCAGGGCTCACACACCATTCACTCACACATGCACACCTATGGGTAGTTTAGTAACTCAAACTAGCCTCAGCATGCCTTTGGACTGTGGAGGGGGGGGGACTGCAGTACCCGGAGGAAACCCCACGATGACAACATGCAAACTCCACACACATGTAACCCAGGCGGAGACTCGAACCCGGGTCCCAGAGGTGTGAGACAACAGAGCTAACCACCACACCACCATGCCGCCCCAATTTAGAAACTAATAGGACTAATATCATTGTTATAATTAATGAGGTTATGAGAATTACCTGTGGAAGTGTATCAGGAACCTAAACGAGGTATACCGGTGAGTAGGATTGTCACAGTTTCAAACCCGATACTGCCACCCAGGAAAATACTCAATGCTCGTTCTCATTTTCTCACACCATAGGTTTCTGTGTTTAACTGACTTCCACATAAAGACCGGGATGTCGGTCTTTCAGATGCTTCACCAAGTTTGCTGTGCTATTTGAATAGCGCTGTTTGCATATATGCTTCCCGACATCCTTAGCCTCTCCCTGGTCGTTCGCCTCGTATGCAAAATGCTTCCAAAAGGCACTTTTTTCCATTATCGACTAAAACTGGTGGTGAAGTCCCTACAGCAGCAGTGCGTGCCACATTCAGCCAGCTCAGTGTTAACCAGCAAGCGCTCATGTGTTGGGCTGTTAGTGAGGAGAGGGGCTGAGTGTCAGCTGCTCTGTATCAACTGGAGGAAGCGAAGATGGATCTGTTGGTATCAATACTGTTGCAAATGACTATCTAATCCGATAGCAACTTTTAGTATCGATTAGTATATGAGTATCAGATACTACTTCTTTGGCAACTGTATTGGTGAGGTTATGAAAAGTACCTATGGAAGTAATTTAGAAAACCAAAAGAATCATACTGTCCTTGCAATATATAATTGAGGTTAAGAGAATCACCTAAAGGAGTGAATCACATGCATATATTGCTGTTGCTATATTACTGAAGTTATAGGAATCACCAGTGGAAGTGAATCAGGTACCTAAGAGTTGCTATGAGAATCACTTTAGAAGTGATACAGGGAACCTAAAAAGCTACAAAAATTGTTGCTACAGTAAATTGCTGAGGATTTGAGAATCGCCTATGGAGGCTATATTGCCGTCGCTATATTTCTGAGATTCTGGGAGTCGCCCTACGGAAGCCAAGCAGTGTGGCATACCCTGCAGAGGAACGCCAGGGAAGGCTGGCCGGCATCACGGGAGGTACAGCAGGAGCTGCACCCTACATGAGATGGAAGGCGGAACCGTGCTATAAACACAGGGGCTCTGCACGCGTGACGTACTCACACACGCCTGTCTCTCACATGCCCTTTCTGTGTGAAATACACTATATAATGCAGAAAAGCTCACAGCCACATGTGACATATAAGCATTTTACCCGGAAAAGTATATTTAATATATCAATGTACAGATTTTATTGCCAGTGGGAGGCTGTTGCATTTCTGATAATAAATGCAATATTATCAGTATTGTTAATTATTAATATTATACCTATATTCTAGTTATATTTCACAGCCTATGTGGTGCCTTTACCCAAATAATGTTTAAAATAAACATTTTGACATTTATCTGAATATCTAAGTACTTTTCTAAAGGATAAAAAAGCAGGATGCTTGACTATTCAGGCAGCACAGATTAGACAGGGCCACTACCTAGTTAAGCACACAGTATCAGCATACAGAAATTTCTCCATCTATTTAAGCAAGCTGCACCTGTAATGTTGATCTAAATGACCCACAGACACCGTCACAGCACGAGCTGCAGCCTGCTGCCGTCTGATTGCTGAAAGCAGGATTTCAATACAGCGTCACGTGGCATTAAAGGGGTCGGACACGTACACTAATTATAGTGGATTTTCCCGTTTTAAAATGTCTGTTGGGTCTTTGACTGAATAAAATCACCTCTGGATTTGAGTTAAAAATACTGATCCTGTCTGCCAGTAGCTGTTCTGCTTATCCCTTGGTGCATGTCAGCTGGTGAGATCAGCTGATGTCTTCGGGCTGTAATTCACCTGCGTGTGTACTGAAGGTCCAGTCCTTAATAATCTACGCCTTCTGTAAAATTTAAAACATGTGCATATCACAGCATTTTATGAAGAGTGAGACTGGTCCTTCAAGTCTACTTCAACTTATGCCCCAGCTAGTTAGCATTAAATCAAAACCCCAGTGCCAACTAAAACAAGCCTATTAGTACACCCTATAATTTGTACTTATGCAATGTATGATCTAGTGTACAGTAGGGTCTGCATGCTTGCTTTTGCCAATCAGGCTGCTTGTGGAAGAGACATAATGTTTACTAGCGCTTTATTGCCCTTTTATTCAAGTTTAAAAAATAGCACTGCGTAGGTAAACGTGGGAGTATGCGGAGGATGTGAATGAACGCACAGAAATGCTTACTGTAGCTCTGCCTTAAGGACACAGTGACCCACGACGATTTAAGGCAGCAGGGTATTTGAAATGGACGGTGCAAAATAAATCGGGTCGGGATTTGAGCAGCTGAAGCCATCTTCGTTAGCATTATAAAATACAGCGACCCCCACTAACCTTTAAGTAATCTTCCACATCCCAAAAGGAACAGGACGGTAAGAAGACAAATATACGAACCGCTGCCATAGTCACGCGTGTCAATTTGCAGACTGGTGCTAGATTATTCTCTGAAAATGTCATGGGCTGCATAATGCCTGAAAACAGAATGATAGTGCAGCATGACATTGGGAGCCGATCCTCCACGAACACACCGCATCCATCCGACACACGTACCGAATAAACGTTATTTCGGCGCAGAAACAGCAAACCATACTTGCCTGCTCTCCGAGGTCGATGGCTATGTTTGTGATCGCCAGGGGCACCAGAAAGCGGACGAGGGGCCAGTAAGGAGCGAACGCAGGAATATTCACCATAATATCGGCGCAGAGACAGCGGCACAGCGTGCATCTGCTGCTTCGAGGCTGTGAAATTAAAGCGATGCGGGAGGAAGGCTCTATATATCCACTGAGCGGATCGCCAGTGTTTTTCGAGGTTTTTTTTTAGCCCAAGTTCACAAAAGCTGTTGTCGTCCCTGCTGTCATACACAGCAGCAGCATCACCCAGTACACGCAGGGGAAGAGCTGATGATTACCGTAAATTTCTCTTGAATATTTCTCCATCGTTCGTAATCAAAAAAGGGGAAAGGACGAGCGAATCAGGCCGGCGATCCGACTCGGCGAATCTTCATTTTCGGCGGTGGTAGAGGTGACAGGGCGGAGATCCGGCAGCGCTGCGGCTCCCCGGTGACCGCTCTGCGGAGACGGAACCTGCGCCTCGGCCACCCAGCTGAAGCATCATCCCATCCCCTCCGCAACACGTGGGTCGGCACATTCAGGCCACGCCCATGAGCCTGGTGTCATCGCGCACCCCCACCCGGCCCCTAGAATTGGATGCGGGGGGGATAGGAGTAACCGGAAATAAACCCTCTCTCTCCATATATTAAAAAAGAATATACAAACAAACAAATAGCTAAACAAGAACGGCAAGATACGAGACGATCCAGTCCATTCCTTTTACATATGTATTAGACCAAAATTTATTTATACGTGCTGCACTGCAGCCAGACATATATAGACTCAGCAGGGTTAATTATAAACGTTATATTTTCATAAAGCAGGTTAAACAGGGTTAGACCGGGAGGATCCATCCCAGGGATTACATATGGAATATATATATGTATGCACATATTTTTGACAAATTCAAATGCGGAACGATCACAGGTCCTCTGCTGGCCAAATTAAGTATTTAACGAGTACTTGAAAATATAAAAGGCAATGTGTTCAGATATACTGTGTTAATTGGACAGGGAAAACGAGTGTCATATTTTGAATTAAATTCCAAATGAGCTGTAATATGTTACTCAGTTTGCCTTATATTTTTCATGATACAAGAACTGACTACACTGAAACGTAACATGCCAATCAATTTGTATGTTGTGCCATAATTTTTCTGTCAATTAATAAAAAAATTCAATCCAAAATAAACTGACAATCTAGGTGTTAATGAAATACCAGAGATAAGTATCTCATTTAAATTTACTCATTCATTAATCTTTGCTTTCACTATTTACTGTAGGGTCTTTTTCTATAACAATATTTTTTCTTGCTTGACATGGAACCTTTGGTAGGATTTTCGATTTCACATTTCAGCAACAAATAAAAGATTTTTTTCTTTTATCACTTATGCTCTTAATATTCCAGTAAGATAACAATGTTTGTTTAGGGCTGACTGACATTTTGATCAAAATGCATTTTTTTCCTCAGACATGGTATTTTTAAATGAAGCTAACATTGTTTTTTTCTTTCCTAATCAAAACAACAGAGGTCCCCAACAAACAGCAATTAATCCTTAGGGCGTCCTTAGCACATACAAATCGAGGATGACTTTATGACATTAAATCCCTGTTTACTGAAATCCCTATTCATAGATAATAAATATTTAACATTTTAGCAGTAATGCAAGGGACAAAAGCAAGGAACAACCAGAGGATTGTGTTGCTTGTGAGTTATCTGCTTGTGTTGTTTACTGGGTTGATAATCCCAGCTTTTGTGTTTAAAATAGATTTATTGCACTGACACTGAGGGTATCTGCCTAATAAATCAATACATCCACCCATCCATTCATCCATCCATCCATCTTCAATAACATATCCAGTACTGTGTTGTAGTAAGCCTGCATCTTACTATTTGAAGATATATTGATTATTTTAGACACACTTGAATTGAATTGAGGATGTACATGAATTCAGAAAAGATCTAAGAGTTAAAATTTTGAGCCTCGATAAGTTTTTGGCACTGGTAAGATTTTCTGTAATATCCAATCCGGGTAGATTTTCACTTATTTAAAAAATATGTTAAAATTCCAAAGCCACACTTCAGGCATGCAAGACATTATCACGACTGGGATGGGACAGATGGTACCAAAGACAGGGCAGGGCTTGACCGGACTGATGGAGTACATGAGACAGACCCCAGACAGAACCCGAAACTGGACAGAAGGGCCGGAGACCAAACCAGACTGGCAACACTGAACAAAACAAAAACATGAGGAGCACAACCACAGGACAGGGGACACAGCATGACCAGGGGTGTGGCACCGGCAGGGAGAGGACCAGGATCCAGATGGGCGGCATGAAGGACAAGCAAAACAACACACTCCAGGAGAGGGTGGACAGGTAGATGGATAATGGAGACAGAGATGGAAACACTGAGGGGAGCGATAAGAGACACAGGCCAGGGCAAAACAAAAGCAGGACAGGGTAATGGAACAGGGACCAAGGTATGATTTGGGTAAGTGGAGAATGCCTGGGGAGTCTTCCAGGAGCTGGGCAGGGAGCCTGGGACATTGATCTTCCTGGGCCTGATCACTGGCAAGAGCCACATCAGGACTACAGGATGAAAGGGCCTCAGAGGGTCAGCAGAGCCGGAGCAGGGAAGGATGAAGAGAAACTGCAGAGTTGGAGCAGGAGTGGTCAGAGCAGACAGTGTTGAGGGAATGGGAGTGTGGGTAGCTGGCATGGGGGGCAGAGACTCAGCCAGCCCCTCTCTTGGGCCCCAGCTGACACTGCTGACCAGGTCGGTGCAGACTTCAGGCTGAGGTGGGGGCCCACGGAGTGAAACTTACAGTGGGTCCCTCTGAGCCTTGCCCTAAGTCCTCTGGTGGGGCATCTGGGTCAATTCAACTCTGCCAGGTGGCAACTGGGGAGTCAGAAGTCAGCCTGGTGGCAACAGGGGAAACGAGAGTCAGCCTGGCAGTGATCAGCAAGTGTCAGTGTCAGTGACCTGCAAGGTATGAAGGCAGTGGTGGCTTAATGGTTAGGAACACACACTTGTAGATCCGAATCCCTGACCAGCAAGGCACCACTGAGGTACCCTGAGCAAGCTACCACCCGCAAGCACTGCTCCCTGGGCTCTGAATTAGCTGTCCGCTGCCATGTCACATTGTCACATACAGATGTAGCCACTTGAATTTTCCCCTGTTTCCATGATGGGGATTTGGCTGGTCCTTGGCTGGGTCCTGGGTGGGACCTTGACTGTAATGAGATCCCCTACAATGATGTAATGAACAATGGGGCCGGCGTGATCTGCCCCTTAACGCTCTGTGTGTAAAGTACTTGCAATGATTTATCCATCCACCAGGCAGAGCAGTGATTATGAAAGCTGAAGTGACTTACCTGAAATCAGGTATTGTAACTCCACTGCAAAAGATGAAAATCTAAACAAGTATAATTATCTTATATTTAAACAAAATTTCACTAATAAACTGACTACACTGCAATAACTGGTCTGTGAAATTTAAGAAATTGTTTCTGTTGCGAGGCAAAGATGGCCTAAAACTAGCAAAATGTGTTTTTAGTCAGTTTATTGATGAAATTAGAATTTTGTATTTTACTTCCCCTTTTGGAGATGAGGCAGACCTAAGATGTGTGCAATACAATAATTACAGGCCTAAAAAAAGTAATACGACTGATACTGTTGAGCAATAAGGGACAGCGTGGTATATGAAAATTAAACAGATTTGAAGCTCATGAAGCTTGTTTGACACACGATGAAAGACTTCATCCGCAAGGAGGCCAAGCCAGGTACAAAGCAGCAGTGTGTCCAAGCACTTGAGTCATATTGGTAGTGGAGAGTGACCCAAGATGTGTGTAACAGACTAATTACACGCCTAAACAAAGCAATAAGGTTGATTGTGGAGAATAAAGATGGACAGAGTGTAAAATGAAAAAAATCATATGGTTCTGTACTGTGCATGAATAAAAGACACATTCCTTAGTGTGTTCTTTCTTTCTGTCTGGCTAACAGTCTGAAAGGCTGCTGATGGCTGTGCAGTGTACAGTGAGCAGTGCAGACTGCAAAGGGTCACAATAAACACTTATTATGCTATGTTTCTTTTATGTTCCTCTTTTTGTGTCTGGTACTATGACAGTTTATCTATCTAAGGCTGCTTCATTATTCCATCCTTTTTGCGCAATGTACTGATGTACAGTACTCTCAGCAAAACAGCGTAATACTACCACCACCATGCTTGGTTCAATGTTCTTAGGTTAAGTAAACAACCTCACCTTGACCCCTGCAAACATATCTCTTTTCATTGTGGCCAAGTAGAGAAGGTAATGACATTCACACCTCAATGCTTATATTTGGGACCAAAAATCTGAGATCATTTAGAATGTGATTATTCAATTTTTTTTGTAAAAATCTACTTTAAACATACACTTTTCAAAAACCTATTTTCAGTGATGCTGACAAATTGTAAAAAAATCACATTACAGTGGCACCTTGGTTCTCGAACTCACTAGAACTCGAGTTTCTTTAAAGTCAAATAAATCAGTTTGACCTAGAACTCAATCTAAATATCAGAAGTCGAACCATGAAGGTTGACATAGTATACAGTAAATTGTACATGCCAGGAAATTAGTCTTACTTGAATGCCTTCTTTGCAGGCTGGACGATTAACCAAATAAAGCAGCGCAACATTACAGTGACTAACAATAAATAAACCACTAACTTACGTGTACTATTAGAGCATTTATGTTATTTATTTAAACTTTATTTTACCAGGTAAATTAACTGAAAACCAGTTCGCACTGCTTTACATGATATTCGGAAGAAATAGCAGATTACACATCGGAACTGCCTGGGATACAAATGTCATGCGTTTAACTAAACTCTTCAGTCAATAGGGGCAAAGGTGTGTTGTCACGGAGGCATTTCCAGTTTGTGCAGCTGGGTGAGAGGTCACAATGCATCTAACTGTAATGCAATGCGTCAGAATCAGAATGCATTGCTTTAAGCCAGCGCTGTAAGCAAGTCAAACGCACCCAATGACCGGACTGGGGAAACAAACTGAAACGCGGACTTAATACAGAGGACTAATGACAACAACCAGAAACAGATGATCACATGGGGATCCCACACGAGGTTAAGGAGGGGGCATGGCACATGGAAGGAGCGGAAAATCGGGGCAGGACAGGGGTAATGTTGGGATAAGATCTTTATCGTTTTGGAAGCCATTAATAAAAAAAAAAGCTCTTCTTGTTTTATCCTGTTCATTTTGTGTTTAAATGCTAAAAAAAAAAAAACATTTTTAGGTATAATTGTGGGGGGGTCCAGAACGGATTGAGTTTGAGAACCGAGGTATCATTGTATAAACATATCTAGCCAAGACTTTTAAGCTCTGAAGCTTATTTACATAGGGGCCCGGTTACACAAAGGATGAATAACACATTCAAAAAAATGCATGAGGTTTGATTACTAAAGTGTTACTTTGAAGTTACTATAGAGTTACCACACCTTTGCATACTGTCAATGGCCCATTAGTCTGGAATGTCTGTCATTGCCCCTCACATCAATCAGTTTGGAAAGGCAATGTGAGTTTTACAGTTTTTTTTCAATTGTTAAGACAGATGCTGCAAAGTTATTGCTGTTAAGCATTTCGCTTTGCTTTCATACAAATGAAATGCTTCAAAAGTCATGGATTCCTGTCTCACTCACAACCATTTTGTACATACCTACATACTGACCCGAAAACTACTAATAAGACAGTGAAAACTGAAATATGTCATTTTGCTAAATTACTATCAAGACTCATAGTAGATAGTAAAAACCACATAATATAAACAAATTATGTCCAATGATACAAGATCAAACAATGAATGATGGATGCCAAAATATTTCTCCAGAGCAATGCCAAGGACGGATACTACCCTGTCTTAGCAATTGAAAAAAACTAGGAAAAGACACAATACTAGCCTTTTTACAGTATAACATACAACGGAATAAACGTTGATTAATAAAATGTGCAATCACATTATATTACAGGAATAATACAAAACAATAAATGAAAATTCAAACATTAAATTGTCACTCCTGATTAGGATGCCAAGCTTCAAATCAGTTCCTGTCCAGTTGAAGGCAGAGAACAGGACATGTTTTGCACTGAGACTAGAGAAGACAAGACTACTGGTCATACTAGGGGATGAACAGGATGGGTTGTGATATCATGCATGAAAGTTGGAGCTGCTTTAGTCTATTACACTCCTATTAGAGGGAGATCCACCCATTCATTCAACTATCCATCTTCTGATCACATATCCTGGTCATGGATGTGGGGATGCCAGAAGGTGACCCACTGCTATATAGGCTGGGGAACATCCATCCAGCAAGACAGCTATGGATCAGCACAACTGAGGAAAACAAATAAACATTAAGGTGACAGGAACACGCACAAGATTAAATGTGTTTTATTACATTGCCATCTGTAACAGATGCAACAGATAAAAATCAGGAAACAGTAAGTACTGTGGTCACTAGTGACCTTGGTCCAGGCATTTGGCAGGGCAACACAAGTACGGCCATTACAGGGGTCTACAGCTGCCTCCACGCCAGTCATGTCGCGCACACAGATAATCAGATTGGGGCGGGTATCTGGCGGGGCTGCCCCGGCACAGCCAAAATGAGGCCAGAGGCTGCTGTCACAAGTCATGTCAAGCACACTGACAACACCAAAATAACATGTGTTGGAAACACAAACATTTAGGAGAACCTACATCATGTCAACAGTAGCTCTCACACCAAAGGTCATTATTGTGTTGACTGTGAGCTACTGGTAGCCCATATACCACAAACTAGAAATTGGATGAAACTTTAATGTATCTACATATATTTGCATTTTGCATATACTGTACATGTATATTTGACTTTCTGTTGGATGATGGAAGGATGGTAGGAAGCGTGACTGGACGATTGAAACTTAAGCGGCAATGTTCAGAAAAAAGAGATAGGGAGTCAAGGAATGAATCTTGGGCCATGCCAGTTTTTACCAGATGTAAGTTATACATCATTGCACCCCATTGATTGCAGATGTTTTGCCCTAGACTGCTGATGACAATGTCACATCTGGCCAGAAAATGCTGGCTGTGAGCATCCCGGAATACAGAAGCAGCGTGTGCTGACAGATTCTGGCCTGCCTGTCTCACGCAACAATATCCAGTCTTCCTTTCACACTCTGTTATGATTTTTACTGAGTCTGAAATTCCAGTTCAGTTACTTAATCAGCTAATGAAATATAAATAACCTAGCACACTAGGTTTTTAGCAAAACAAAATGCAATTAAGGCCACATGATTGAATCAGAATCGCCAGAAATCATTTACTTAAGATTCAACAAATGTATCAAATCCTTGTAATTTGCATATAATACACACTAAAACGAAATGCATCTTAATACAAGACATGAGGTATTTACACACACACAAAAGAATTCAGATACTTATAATAATTTATCCATTATACAGATGTATTCTGTGCTGAACTTTGTATATTACTCCCTATCAGGGCATCCTACTGCCCGTGTGTCCTGTTATCTATACTCATTGTAACATTGAACTGGAAAAGTGCCTGGAAGATGATTGGATGGATCATTCTTAAATCACTGTTAATTGACTCTCTTTCGCTGACAGCTGTTCTATGCTTAGATGACTGATCTTCAGTCGAGCAGTGACATTTCGCTTATTGAGTTAAGCTCACTTGTTACCTCGTACAACTTGTTTTGCCAGGATTTTGGGTGATTTTTCATCACCATGGCAGCCATCAGCATGTCTGCAGACACAGCGGCAAGCCCCAGTAATGAAGTCCAGCTGGTAATGATCACACTGATTGTATTGGCCAATTATATTTTGGGAGAGAACAGGTGGCTGAAGCTGCAAGCAACTTTGTAGGCAGGCAGAGAGACAGATACTGTACAGCAAGAGGAGGCCTCCTAAACACCAGGAGTAATTACTGCTCCGTTGTATTCTGGGATATTTACTAAAGCTGTGGGGCCTGTCTACGGTATATGTCTCTTACATCGTCTTCTCTCAGCTGCTGCAGCAAGGATCCTGGCAGTGCATGGACCACAGCTACAGACTGATGATGTGCCTACAGACTGCAGTGGGCAGGGAGCTGGGGATAAAATGGAATGTGATCCGTCGGTGAGACCCTCAGGTGTCTTCTGCATGAGCTGCCTGGAACACCTACTGTAGATGTATTATACAGCATCTGCCAGTCAAAAGCATCTTAGTGTCATTACAGTAACCAATGTTAGAAAGCAGGGTCCAGGCCAGAATAATTAAGCAGTCATAAGAAGTCATAAGCAAGAAGGATGGATTTATGGGTAGATTTCTGCGCAAACATAAATTACTGTTGAATAACCGTGAATACTGTTGAATAATTAAATGTGAATTATATACAGTACTGTAATCCTCTTTTATGTCATTGTTTCTCAAACATACAGCTGTGAATGCTCTATATAGATCCCACTTAGTTATATTCATGTTTGGGCCATCTGAAGTGTTAAGTGTGCATTATAATAAGGGGAACAAGCAGTGCCTATGACAGATCCTGGAAGCTGGTGTAAACAGGGGGAGCAAGATGGCTGTTAATGACAGGTGACTGCCTGGGTCCCGTCAGGATAACACTCTGGGCACCTGGAGCGCAAGTCCTGCTGCTAAAAGGAGGCTCAAGGCTCAAGTGATATGGCCTTTCTCCTGCTAATAGCAGAATAATCCTTAATACTATCCATTCATCCATCCATTCATTCATCCCACCATCCATTTTCTGAAACAGTCCTATTCAGGGTCACCAGAGCTCTGGATCCAATCCCGGAGGCTACGGGCACAAGGCAGGGAACAACCCAGGATGGAGTGCCAACCCATTGCAGACCCTTAATAAGAGTGGGGGCCAAATAGAAAAACCAGGACTTCATTATCACTCCTGCAAACCAACTTCACGTCTGACATGAAGTTACAGAAAATAACTCATTTAGGCATCAGGTTCATCATTCCAGCCGAGAAATTTAAAGTGATGCTTCGTTTGCCATTTGCACGGGCTCACTGGACTGCCTCCTTTCGTAAATCACACCTTTCCCTCCTTTGAGACGTGCAAACAGATACAGCTGAGAGTGAAGCCTGGGGTCTGAGTGCAGGGTCAGCCATTTATCTGCCCCCCCTGGTTAGGGCCATGGCCAAGGAGCGGGTGGAGATGTGACTGTTCTGCTGAGGATGAGATTCAGCCTCCGAGAACAGAACAGAGCGTCTCATTTTCATAAGTCTAATCATGGAAAGAATAATGTTATGGAATGTTTCAAGTGCCAATACTAATTTGTTACTGCAGAAAAGAGGTGTGCATTTGCATTATTAAATGGTAAATTAGGCTGACAGGGTCTGTCCAGTTTTACACTGCAGAACATCCAGACCCAGTTCAGCATCATGCTGAGGTCTAACACCTCAAAGCTAAAGCACCCAGCACATTGCTTAAGGTTAAAAAAAGATTCTCTTTTTTCCGATGGTACATGATGCTGATGAGCTGCTTGTTATTGGCAACTCAATAGTCAGGAATGTTGAAACATATCATAAATGCAGTTCAGCGGTTTCAGCTAAATGCCTCCCCAGGGACAGGGAGTCTGACACTGAGGCTCAACTGGATGCCGCTGTCAGGAATAAAATCCCCACCTCAATTGTCCACACCAGAACTAATATTATATCCCACTAATATAGGGGATTTAATAAGAACTTCATGTCTGTGTCAAAAAGCTCAAGAGCTTGTCAGAATTTAGCTGTCTGGTTCCTTACCTAGCGGAGGATGTAATGTATATTACACTAAGTGCCACACCCTCAGCAAAACTCGGTCAGTACCAGTCTACCAGAGGGTGTCACTGAGCAGCAGGAAGCAGCGGTCTTCTGGAAACTTCCTTCACCCCATGACCACACTTGCTGATAATTACCTGCTCGTTAGAGCTGGCTGCTTTTTCTTCAGCCTGTTCTCTGTCATCAAAGACATTCAGTGGAGCATTCAAGACCACTGTGTGAGACCCCCTAATAGCCAGTGCCCCGTCTCTCCTGAATTTTGCTGTATGGAGAGTCATCAAATTTATAATGAACCTTCACATATTATTGTAATAATATAGCACATTTCAATCATGCTTGCCTAGTGCAAAAATGTTCCATTAGGGCAGGTAGACAAGCAGGAGAGAAACAGTAAATTTAATTCACACTCTGGTCTTACACCTGAACTAAAATATCTGTACAAACTGTAACCATAAGGATCTTCATATGCACTTTAAGTCAGTCTGTTGAGCAGAAGTACCCATTCAATTAGATGAAGTAGGTGGCTAAACTCTACACATCTCTAGCAAATTATCACAGGATCAATATCTTATTAAAGGCTGGATATTCCTCTTTATTATAATATTGTTGTGCTTGTCCTATCATACGCCAGCTACTTGTTATATGCATTGGGCTTAATTTCCATAATATATTAAGTACAATTATTAGTTTGCTGTTCTCTCGAGATTAGAACTAATTCTGTATCATCTCTGGGTTTAATATTGCTAAAGATCCCCAGGGGGACACTTTATTGTTATTAGAAAAAGTGGCAATCTTCAGATTGAGGCCAGCTGTCATTGCGAGGCTTTGTCCACAGGGACAGGACTTCGGGATGTCACCCAGCAGGTCACTGTTGAAATACAGAAGGCGAAAGACCACAGGAAGGCAGTATGGCAGTTGACCCTCGACATACTGAGGCACTGGGCTTTTTCGTTTTTGGGTAATTTTAAATGGTTAAGTATCCGTGCTATAGCGGCATGTGTTTTAATGCTGAAGTTACATAGAAACGGGTGTTGGTGTGGCCAGTAGGTTGGCCCATCCTGTGGTCTGTGTGGATCCCAGTGTCCCAGTGCAGTGACGGGGAGACTCTGATGTAAAAAGTGGCGCCATCCTTCAAATGAGATGTAAAACTGAAATCCTTACTCTCTGATACTGAGGGTGCGGCCTATGGTCTGTGCAGAGGGCAGCCGCAGTTGAGACGCAGTGACGTGTGGATACTCGTCACCTGCCTGGCCTCTGCCCTGCTGTGGGCTGCCTGGCTCACCTTCCTCCTGTATGGAAGTGCGGAGCTTAGCCTGCCCTCCATCTGGGATGACCGGGCACAGGCGGTGATGCCGGTGGCACAGTCCTGGCTGCTGATTCTACTGCATGCGGCCCTTGAGGCCCACGCCACCTTGCAGTGCCCACTCCGCATCAGGGAGGCCAGCATTGAGGAGGGCATTCCTCTGCCCCACCTATCCGTGTCCCAGGGCGTGTCAATCCTTCACAGCGCCTCAGGTACGGTACCTTCTATTCATCGCTTTGACCTGCTCTGAGTGTTTGAGAGAGAGCATAGCCCCCATGATCTCCTCTTAGCCACATGTACAGCTCCTTCTGGAAGTCAGCAGCAGAATGGCAGCGGGTACTCTGAGCTAAAAGTATAATTTTCATTTACACAAAGAAGCTGAACCACATCATAAAATGCAGTGAGACAGTAGCGAAATAGCACTTTGCAGATACTAGCCAGTAACGAAGTCCCTCATCCTCCACCATGAAAAAAGAGTTAATCATCCAATGCAGTCATCTCCATTATTATATTTATATTAGCAGAAGGAGTAAATAGTTCACAATGAATAGTATAGCTAATTAATGTCTCGCTCGGCTCGTACGATCCTTGTGTGTGCCACGCCCCCCTTGTTACCTCATGTTAATTCCTGATTGTAATCACCTGTTGCCTGCTACGTTCAGCCTGTCTTGTGTATTTAGTCCATGTCTAAGTCAGTATTCCCCAGATCTGTCATTAATTTTAGTTGATGTTCATGGATGTCTGCCTTGGTATTCCTAATAAACCCCGTTTACCCGTCTGTCCGGCTCAACTTGCCTGCTCCGCACTCATAACAATCAATAACATAATGGAAATTGACCCTTTTTTGTTGTGAGGTAATGTATAGAGAAAATGGTAAATGGTATAAGAAGTCCAGTTTTTGGGGAATACATTTACAGTATTTTTAAAGTATTTTAAAACACTTACAAGCTCACTTATTACACTTTACACAAGCCCACATATTCTACTTATTCCACTTAAAAGCCCACGTATTCCACTTATTACACTTACAAGCCCACGTATTCCACTTATTATGCTTAAAAGCCCACGTATTCCACTTATTACACTTACAAGCCCACGTATTCCACTTATTATGCTTAAAAGCCCACGTATTCCACTTACTGTATTATGCTTACAAGCCCACGTATTCCACTTATTACACTTCTTACTTTTACAAGCCCCCTTATTACACTTACAAGTCCATTTATTACACTTAATACACTTACATGCCCACATATCACACATACAAGCCCCCTTATTGCACTTACAAGCCCGCTCTTTACACTTACATGCCCACTTATTACA
>JAABNY020000001.1:27475364-27505767 GCA_015164015.2 Brevimyrus niger
GCTCACTTACACCTATTACTCTTATTGAGCTTAAAAGCCCACTTATTACACTTTTTACACTTACAAGCCCACTTATTGCACTTTTTATACTTACAAGCCCACTTATTACACTTACATGCCCACTTATTACACTTACATGCCCACTTATTACACTTACAAGCTCACTTACACTTATTACTCTTATTGCGCTTACAAGCCCACTTATTACACTTTTAACTTACAAGCCCACTTACTACACTTACATGCCCACATATTACACTTTCAATCTCACTTACACTTATTACTCTTATTACACGTACAAGCCCATTTATTACACTTTTTACACTTACAACCCCATTATAGTATTTATCAGAAACCAGAGTTAATTTACTGACTCTTGCTATATAGTTTTATACGTAGAAGTAGCTCTCACTTTAAAAAAGGTTGGAGAGCCTTAGTCTGGGCAATGTGTTTGCTTTTCATTCACATATCATTGGCTTTATCTCCCACCAGGCTGATAATATTTAGCCTTATCTGTATATCAAACTTGGCAAAATCTCTGCTTTCTAAAACTGGAAGCTTCGGTGAAGGATTTTAGGATCTGGATGACCCGGAATTTCCTTTGGCTGAAATTAGCTACACACTCTCAGAAAAAAAAGCTAAACATTTGTACCTTTGCTTGTCACTGGGGCTGTAACCTTGTAATTGTACCTTTCAATGTACAGAAATGGACTCTGAGGAACATCCCAAAGGTACAAACAGCATTAATGTACCTTTAATTGTAGTGACATATTCCTCAGAGTCAATTACCTACAGCTAAGGGTACAACTGGCAGACCCTTGAGGGTACAGTCCCAGTGAAAAGCAATGGTGCAAATTTTTACCCTTTTTGTCTGAGAGTGTACAGTGGGAATTTTGATTGTTATGCCTGTTTGTCACATGATCAGTTGAAGATCTTAGCGTTACAACTAACATTTTACTTGGAGTAAAACTACTCTTATCACATTCTGTGCATATTAAACTTCACAGGTCACCTTTGGTGGCTGTGGTTGTCCACGTGTCTGTCTTGGTTTTTTTTGGATTTACTCTGATTTCCTGCATCTTTCATTAGTGGCTCTCCTGATTTTGTGGCAGTTATTTTTGTTCTGGGCAGAATGCAGCCTGACTGCCTTGTAGCCTGAGTACCTTGACTGTGATCAGCAGAGCTCAGAGTTCACAGAGACTAGCCTTTTAAAGAGGAAAAGGGTAACACGACTGGCCTTGTCAGTGTATGCAGTTTGGAGAGTTGGTGTTTTCTCTGGTGTCTGTGTTGGTTTTGGAAAACATATATTATAGTTCAGTCCCTGAACTCTGGCAGCTACTCAACTGACAGATTAAGTGCCAACTTATTAAAATGCCCCACAGAATTGGCATCAAATGCTTTGCCCCTTATGATTGCATCTTATAAAATACATTATTTATACAAGCGTTTGTCATCTTGCCCCAGTGTGTTAGTGGCATTCCTCTCTAATATACTCCTTAGAAAAAATCTCAAGTTCAAGCGGTCAGCTCTGTGACTCGAATAATGTGTGTAATCACTCCATTAGCTGTTGCATTATCCCTATGACCTGTTCCATTATATGTTAATTGTCTCCTCTGTCTCATATCTGTTGATTATGATGCCGTATCATGGCTGTCCCTTCTCCTGCAAAATCAAACTACTTACCAATAAAATAGCTTCCCATCCCCTCTGATCCCTCCTACTGATAGCTGACTGGTCCCAAGCACCAAATGGCAATAATCTTCACGGAGGTTCCACGGGAAGGATGCGTGCATTAATCTGATACACTAAAATGATCCTGGCACGTGACCAACAATGAGAAATCAGGCTCTGGATCTGTCAGCCTTTGCCAGAAGAATATAGAATGTTCTGTCATGTTGTGCTTAAATTTTAAATTAAGTTATAAATTCTAATAATAAATTTGTGCGTATTCATATGAACAATATTCTCCTCGTTGAATGGCCTGCTTGAATTCATCAAGGGCCAGTTCACGTTTTTGTCATAATGGCAATTTGCATTTTCTGTTTCTGCTTGTTCTAATAAAAATGACTCAATAAAATATTACATTTTGTCCAGCATGTTTATTACCACAGGAGGGCGCCAACAAGCTGCTTAAAATGTACTGCACACGCAACACTGTCTGTGGTTTGATGATTCTTTCATTTGCTTGAAATGCAAGGGGAACAGTCTTACTGCCTTCTGGATGCAAAAAAAAAAAGTTACTGCCCCCCTAGTTACCTCAAAACAAACAAAGGGATAAGTATAGTCAACTGCTTGGAACAGTCAGGACTGATCTGAGCCAGGATTGTCCTTTGTAAATATTTGTTCATACCATCAAGTGAGTGAAGCTGTCAACACACAGGGTCTGTAGACAAATCATACCATGACCAAAGGAGGTTTCTGAAGACCTCTTGATCAGTGGTTCTCAGCTGCCTTAGTCTCAGTACCCACATTTTTCCTTGGTCATAAACTCACAACCCAAATCTGTAAAATTTTGTGTCAAATCTGTTTCACAATAAACAGTACAATGGACTGACTGTGCAGCAGTAATAGATAGAACAGCGGTAGAAATGTCTTCATACACTGGCAAAAAATAAAAAAAATGTGTTTTAAAACAGACTCCCTTTGAGGTCATGACCCACCAGTTGAGGAACAGTGTCGAAGGAACCAGTTGATGCCTCTCAGCCTCGAAAGTGTCATGTTTCCCTGTGATTCACCAAACCCCAATCAGTACCACACTGGAGAATGTCAACAGTGAGTCATCTCTGGAGTGGTCATCCTATCAAAATCTTTTCAGTGGAAAGGCATAAGATCACTAAAAAACAATAAATTTTGCCTGTGAATAAGGAAATTCCAGAGCAGAATTTCAGTCAGTCCATCAACTGAAGCTGAAGCAGAGCCGAGTCATGAAGCAAGACGATGACCTGGAACACATTAGCAAGTCTACAACAGTTTAAAGCTTGAGAAACGTTAAGTTTTCAGCAGGCTGAATCAGCATTGAGACCAAAACCCCATTCTGTTGTTGTGAAAGGACCAGAAATGAGCAAATCAAGCGAGCAAATCCAAAAAAGTCACTGATTTAGAAAAAGGAGTTGGATGGTATTCCTAAACAGTGCTGTTACAGACTGAACAAAAGCTACCAACACTAAACGTCTGGGTGCAGTCAATGCTACCACAGGTGGTATACTGTAACCAGTTATGCAGTGCTAATGACTGGTTACTTTTTTACATTTTCAGCACTAGATATTCTAGAACTGTTTTTACTTAAAACGTCATCAGTAAATCAGTAAATTTCTGTGAGGTTCTAATTCACCTGATATTTATTTTTACATCCATTGTCAAAACTACTACACATGTACTTCATTGTGCATTGTATTTTACATTTACTTCACATGTACTGTGTTCATTCCTTCTTTCCGTCATCCCTCTTCATGCGCTATTTCATATAAATGATGCAGTAATGGATTGCCACACTCTTGTCAAGTGTGTTTAAGTGTCTCCATTGTAAAATACATATAACAATAAACAGAACTGCACAGGGTGGGGTACTGGTAAGTACTGTGACTGTGTATTTCTGGGACCAGCGTTTGAGTCTCTGCCCTGGCACTACCTATATAGAGCTGTGGGGGCTTCTCTGGCATCCCCCCCCCAATTTAAAAATATGTTACGGTGGCAGATTCTGATTTGCATGTGGTTGGTGTATGGGATAGGCTCTGGACTCTCAATATGTCGCATAGAATATGTGAGGGTGGATTAATTGAATTTATTATCTCTTACAGCAGCATATTGGATCATTGCATGTTTTCCCCAGACGATCGGACAGGGTGAATATTGCCTCTACTGGTCTGTCTGTGCGCTGCAATGAGCTGGCCTCTCATTCAGGGTGCTCCCAGCCTTTTGTGTCCTGTGCTTCTCTACACAGGCTCCATGTCCACTGGGACCCTGTGCCGCATAAATGGCTGTGAGAGACGGATTGATTATTTGATTGATATGCATGATATGCGTTTTGACGATGTGCTTTAAATCCCACCCCATGGAAATGATGTGTGACCATAAGTATGGTCAGACGTTTATCTGGGAAAACAAGAACTCAAACCCATTCACATCACATTCTGAATATATGCAGCTGTTTGTAAAAACGATAGGTATGAAACGAAATACCTAAATCAGTATAAAAAGTGAACACTTGCTGAAATACAATAAATGGGTGATCAGCCTTAAAGTGTTCGCTTAAGTGGATAGTCCTTTCTGGGTGTTCAGTTTCGCAAATCCAAGCAAGTACTGTAACATTTCAGGAAGTACATTATGACACTGTCAGTCATTGTGCTGATTACCCATGGACACCCACAGATCACATGATAACCACACCTCCCACCACCCTATGAATTACGAAAAAACTTTTGTTTGCAAAACATCTGGACACAACACACACATTGGAAAGAAACCTGAAAAAATACCATTGAGGTTAATCAGAATTAATGCATAATACATTAATTAATCAGTCACAGCTTTTCACAGAATATTCTAATATACATGCAAGGAGACACAGCTGTTAACAAAATGAACTTCACACCATAAGGCTGCCAGCAGAAGCCTTACAAAGGGTGAAACATGAGCTTGTTTGCTTCACCATAAAAATCAGGTTAATGAATGGATGAGAAGTACAATATCCAGCTTGTAACACAAACAACGGGCCTGATAAGGTGTCAGTAAACTCAAAAAGCACAGTCATAAAATGAAAACACAGTCTGTATTGTAGATCCCCATTATAATGCAGACTCCACCCAGTTAAACCCGTTTGAAAGTTGCAGACAGTTTTCAGATAAATTTGTTACCACCACAGACACACCAACATAAGGGCTGAGTGATACCAAAACACTGCTATACCGTTTTGTTTTGTTTTGTGTAAGGGGCATTTTTTAGGGGATAACCCACCAAATGTGGCTACAGGTTTCAAATTGTAGCATAAACAAAGAGCACTGCAGTGATGTTGAATTTGAAGATCTTGTTAATGCTGCACTTTTAAACATGTCTATTGCACAACTGTTACCTTTTTCCTGCAATTCATCCTCATCCAGGTCAGGGTCATGGGGGCAGGGTCTGGGTGGATCCTGGACAGGAATGCCAAGCCTGAGCAGGGCATACACACCAACTCTCACCTTGTGTCTGGGCTGTGGGAAGAAACACTCAGAACCACATGCAAACCAAATGGACGAAAGCAATATCCAAACCCCCAGCTCGAGGTATGAGGCAACAGTGCTGCACAATTGTCAGTGCACCACCCCAATTTCCAGTAATGATGATGCATATTAACAGAACAGGGCGATATATGTGTGTGAAAAAGGTGTGATATGAGTTCCTCGAACGGAAATATTTTATACTTCTCCAGATAACTTTAACTGAGAAATTACATTTCCGATCATTTCATTTAGGCTATATGTATTACGACAGTCTATTGTTGCCACCATGACGAAAAATATAATAAAATTCAAATTTCTCATTATCACGTAGTATGACGTTAAAACTGGGCAAATTTTATTTTGATCATGGTAGCAAAAATACGCGGCGCTACATTATACTTAAAAACAATACGAAAAAGAGCATAAGGATTTTTCCGACAAAGACGTTTTTAAAGCATCTCCCGCTAACTTGCTCCATCTGATATATTTCATAACCAGCAGGGGACGCCACACACCGTTAATATTTAACAATTCGTACCACCCATACGCAGCGCTATAAAGTCGAGCCGTTAGGAAGGATGCACAACAGAGGGCTGTTCTTGATTCAGTGGCTACTCAAATTTAATAATAAAATTACACATTTCTTTCCAGTGCAGGTTTACCGTTAATAGATGCATACATTGTGTGACGAAGGCATTTATTCCGGCGGCCTCGTTTTCTCAGTCATTCTTGCGGTGAAGTAGAGGTGGGGTATTCTGTTAATTGTAATTATGGACGATTTTAATGTCTCAGTCTCACCTTCAATATGAATTGAATGTCATGTATCGCAGACAGCTTTGTTTTTGGACATATGTATTATACGCAAAGGGACACCACAAACGATGAAAAATTATGCTTAATAACAACGATTCAACCCCCCTTCCACCCTACTTTTCTATACTCGGCTCCGTGGTCAAAATGTTTAAACGCCCTGAAACGTAAAAACTGAAAAACTGTAAGTGTCTCGGACACTTAATAAAATGGATCAATTAGGCATAATTTCTTTTTATATGTAATTTCTCCTATGCCGTTTTACCGCAGGTCGCCGTTTCTGTTGTCCCTCGTCAGCGTCTAAAAGGCATCCAAAGTAAAATGCATAACTGTATATGAAAAATGTGATGTGATTTAAGATCAATCCACTACAACTAAGTCGAATTCACTTATCATCAAGTACAACCACCACCTTAATCTTGTCATTATATACACTTGACCAAGTAATTATAATGAAAACACATACAAGAACCAAAATGCGTTTCCTAATTTTTGTAAGCAGTGTCACGTCTTTTATTGCACCGACTAGACCATAATCTACAAGCCTATGACATATTATACTGTCACAAAGGGAAAAAAATGAAAAAAAATAATAAAACGCAAAACCGCTAGTAAATATAAAATCACGTCTGCCCAGGCGTGACCGACACAGCAATAACAAACACGCCTCGTCGTCCCCATTAACCCCGCTTACTACGGCCGCCCCTCCCACGTGTATATAAGGAGGGACGCGCCGGGGTTTGTACGCATTACATTTTTACGCAGCTCTCCAGCGGTCGCACAGCATAGCGCGCTTTCTTCGCCGCTCGGGCATCGCGTAGTACGGCAGTCTACGGGCGGAGTTATACGGCGCTCTGCCTGCGCGTGTGTGCGTGCGTGTACTTGTGCGTGTGGGGTGGGGGGTGCCGGCTACTAAAGGCCATGTGAGCGCGGCGCCTCCGCCTCTCCCCGCAGTAAATGACAGCGCACGGCGCGGCGCAGCTGCTCTATCCTGCCCGCCGCCTCTTACGTGCGCGACAGCCGAGCCGGGAAGCGGCACTTTCTCCCACTACGGAATTTACTTTCTTCAGCCACTATTTTCTGTGAATTACAAACCGACAAGCTTTTTTTAGACCTGACGTTTCCTTTTGTAATTTTGTCACTTACACGGTAAGAGGCTTGACAATTTTTTTTTATCTCATAAAATATTGTTACATGTTTATAAATACATTTTTTTTTAATTTAATTGATGTTTTATTTAACGGTCTACGTGATTTTCGTATTTATTGGCGTTTATTTTAAAATTATGAGTTGCCTTTTTAATTTTAATTTAGTATGTAACGCATGACTTTTAAATGCCGGCGTTTTGCGAGATGTCAGCTTATTGTTTTTGGACGACTGCACTTTTTTACAGTCCACCTCCAAGTTAACTTTATAATCCGCAGCGGCTCGCCGTTTGATACTCCTGTGGCTTTAATATTGATATTTTATCCGATTTCGTTCTTACCGTACAGATGCATTGCCGGTTATTAATGCAAAATACGCTGATCGTTATGCTTTTCCTTTTTTTGCGGGGATCAGTGCATGCTAGCCCCGGCTGTGCACGTCAACTTTCCCGGCTTACATTTACAATTTCCCTCTTATTAACCCCTCAGGCAGACAGCATGCCGCTCAGCTCCGGTTTGACGAGTACAAACTATGATTACGACTACGACTCCATCCAGCCCTACTTCTATTTCGACACCGAGGATGAGGGTTTCTATTACCAGCAGCACAGTCAGCTCCAGCCCCCGGCACCCAGCGAGGACATCTGGAAGAAATTCGAGCTGCTGCCCACTCCGCCTCTCTCCCCCAGCCGACGCTCCTCCTTCCCCGGCATCCTGCCCTCGACGGCTGACCAGTTGGAGATGGTCACCGAGTTCCTCGGGGACGATGTGGTCAACCAGAGTTTCATCTGCGACGCAGACTACTCCCAGTCTTTCCTCAAGTCTATCATTATCCAGGACTGCATGTGGAGCGGCTTTTCCGCCGCCGCCAAGCTGGAGAAAGTGGTTTCCGAGAGACTTGCGACGCTCCAGGCTTCCAGGAAGGAGTGCCCACCGCCGGAGCCCCCCGGTCGGGTGAACGCCAGCTACTTGCAAGATCTGACCACATCGGCGTCGGATTGTATAGACCCTTCAATAGTATTCCCGTACCCGATCACCGAAAACCCGAAACCGATCCAGGGGACCCCTTCTTCATGCTCGCCTTTGGATACCCCGCCCAACAGCGGCAGCAGCAGTAGCAGCAGCGGTAGCGATTCAGGTACGTGTGACATTATTACTAACCTGTTGGGGAGCGATCCGTCTGATGATAGCGATGAGCAGTCATGTGGCGATGTTGCGCAAGTTTTCTCGATACGCTGCTCTAAATTAAAGGGGCCCGATGCGGCAGCTCAGAGAATTAAAGAGGCAAGGGAGTTAAAAAGCAGCTCCACCCTGGGAATATGCACATATCTATAAATGTTGCTTTAAATTCTCACGTGATGCATTTTTCTATTGCTTTAGAAGAAGAAGAGGAGGAGGAGGAGGAGGAGGATGATGATGAAGAAGAAATTGACGTGGTGACTGTGGAAAAGAGGCAGGCGCTTAGGAGGTCTGAGTCATCAGGGGTGGTCACAAGGCTGCACCAGAGCCACCTCGTCCTAAAAAGATGCCACGTTCCCATCCATCAGCACAACTACGCCGCCCACCCACCGGCGAGGAGCGAGCAGCCTTCCATAAAGCGGCCAAAGCTGGAGGGGGGCGCCAGGGCACCCAAGCAGATCGGTGGCGGCCGCAAATGCGCGAGCCCGCGGACGTCAGACTCTGAGGACAATGACAAACGGAGGACTCACAACGTTCTGGAGCGCCAGAGGAGGAACGAACTGAAGATGAGCTTCTTCGCGCTGCGAGACGAGATCCCTGAGGTGGCCAACAATGAGAAGGCGCCCAAGGTTTTGATACTCAAAAAGGCCACTGAGTGCATTTTCAGCCTGCAGACGGACGAGCAGAGACTGCTTTCATTAAAGGAACAGCTGAGCAGGAGAAGTCAGCATTTAAAACAGAGGCTTGAGCGGCTGAGGAACTGTCAAGGATGCTGAGTTAGATTTATTTGTATTTAAGTCCTTTATTTTTATTAATAAAATATAAAAAAAAAACAGGGCTACATGTCTGTCAGCCTTAACTTAAATATTTGTTATGTTTTGTATATAATATTTACAAAGAAATGTATTTTTGGATTTTAATTGAATGTTCCAGACACGTTTCATGATTGTTCTGCATAAATGTTCTATTCAATCTGAATCATAAATGCATTTCTTTATTGACATTGTGTGACTTATTGATTCCATACCGAATGACATTCTGAGTCGGTACTTAAACTGTCCAGATAAGTGTTTAGCTTGGTGCATATACTGTATCAGGTGAGTTTTACTGATGGGAGTACCTTGACCATAAACAATATGTGGTTTCAGAAACTGTACATTATAAAATTTTAATCAAGTTTTCTTTCTGTCTACAGTATTGAGCATTGGCACTTTTTTTTGTCTTTAATACTGATTTTCTAATTCTGGACAGCATGCAGTCTGGATTGGAAAATATTGACCCTTTTAAAAACTCTATATGTCTTTTGTTGAATTTCTTAAGTTTAGAACTTTCTGGGCCTTTGCACACCAGAGGCCTTACCTTCTAACCTCAGACAGAACATTGAAGATCTGTGCCATAGTACAATAATTCCATCCAACTAGGGAAGGTCTCATTTCCCTGCCCTTGGTGGGCAGTGGTGGCTTGATGGTTAGGGAAGCGCACTTGTAATTTAAAGATTGCAGGTCCGAATCCCCCACCAAGTGACCCCCAAGTCACCGCTGAGGTACCCTGAGCAAGGTACCGTCCCCAAGCACTGCTCGCTGAATTAGCTGTCCCCTGCTATGTCACGAAAGTCACATATGGGTCAAATGCATAGGTCACATTTCGTTGTTGCGCACTGTGTGCTGTGGTGTGTTAACACTGATCACTAAAATCTAATTCTACAACTGCAGTATTAACTTCAATCACCAGTATTCATTCACAGCTCAGAAGCAACCAGCACTTTCATCACAAATCAGTATGATCTCTGTGAAGTTAGCTGCTAATTTTCTAGCCATAATGCATCTGTTTACCATGTGCCTAAGTGTAAACCAATGTTTCCCAACCTTGTCCTCAGGTCTTTGCTCCCCACTGATCAAAAACATGGACAGCCTGTGGGTCACTAAGGACTGGATTGAGAAACACTGGTCTAAACAATTTATATGGCATATTTATACAGCTGTTTTATTGGAGTGATTCAGGTGAAATTGTCCTGGCTGTTACAGTAGAACCACATGCATAATTCTTCCCCACACAACAGGAAGTTCACATGAACAACTGTAAATACTGGTTTGTTTTGAGATTAACGTCTGTCAGCTTGTTTTCCAGGCATTGACTTAGAGTTTGCCCAAACATGATCCTTTCCTTGAAATCAGGGACATTGATTTGGATAAGATCACATTATTGCTTTTTGTCTTTAATCTAGGTCTTTAATGGGCTTTTTTTTGCCAAAAATATAAATACTGTCTAAATGGATATCATTGCAACTTTAAAGAAGCAATATGAAAGAAAGAAAAAAAAATATATACAACAAAAAGGCAGTTGCTTCTGTTTGTTTTATTAGAAAATTCATATTCCTTTTGGCTTCTTCCTTATATTAGTATTTAAGACAGTGAACAACAATGTTTGTTCATTTGTTTTTTCATATCCAGGGTTTTAGGGAATGATTTTTCATTGGACCAGGTTAGATTAGGCTTTAGCCTGCCCTTGTTGACACTTTATTTACTACATATCCTTGGCATCCCTCACAACTGCTTGGATAGTGAATATGTTTGATCACATTGCAGTTTGACGTTTATACATTGAATGGAGAATATTGGTAATTGATAAGTATCACTGTTCCTCATTGTGTAATTACTCTTTATGTGGGAATAATGCAATAATCATTACTGCGGAGATTACAGCTATGCAAGGATCATTTGCCTTTTCAGTGTTGATGACTAAGAAGCGAATGGAAAGATGGGGATACTAAAACGTACAGGTTAATTCCTTGCATTTCATCAGTCTTATGGTATATTTATTTCGGTTTGTGTGTGTGTGTGTGTAATGAAGGGGAAGTACAAATTTAAGGCGACAAACTCCTGTTTTAGGACAAAGTGACCCATGTAAGTGTTTTATGTGACGCCTTCATCTTCCCCCAGTCAGTGCTTCAGCATATAGTTCAACATCTCAGAAAGTTAACCGACAGATACCTCATTCATTATGTTTATGCCTGGCAGTGCATGCTGGCTTGGACAGCATCCTCAGCAAAATCTACTGCCCTCACCTCCCAGAATGAGGATGTAACGATCAATATCAATGCTACTCTTTCTGTCTCACCATGTACTCACACATGTACTCACAAGATACTTACTGTATTTGTGTGTGCGTGTGTGTGCACAACTAGGTGATTCGTCCCAAGCTCATTTATTTAATTACTGTAGGCTAACAGAATACTTCTGAAATTTCCTTCTATAGCCCAGACATAGAGTTAAATGGACTCTTTTGGGATAGCTGAACCCCAATGATCCTTAATGAAATACATTTAATGTGAAACACGGACAATTATATTTAACATTTTGTGACAGTATAATATGTCATAGGCTTATATTTAACATAACATATTTAACAAATGTATTTGATGAATATTTAATATTTAATTAAGTATAGCTTATATCCATGGGTAAGAGTGACGTCGATTGACCGGTTTTGTAAGTGTACTGAATATAGGCTATATTGTTTGCTCCTGCAGTGTATTCGGCTTATTATAAATCCTGGTGGAAAGTCCTTATTAATACAGAGATTTGGTGAGGATTAGTGGCTGGTCTTCCTGGGTAATGTCACGGAGCATTACACACACGCAGCATCAATGGAGACTGGCTATTGCGTCATTTCCATCCTTGTCGCGCGGAATGGAACGCGGTCAGCCCCGCGCGCACTTGTTTCCAAAAAAAAAAAATCTAATGGGAAATCCCGACAGCTTAAGCTAATTCTTTGTGTCTGTTGTAACGCCGACTGTTTTTTGTTTGAATTATTTGAGTATGTTCAAAACTCTTGATGGCTCGACATATGTAGAGAACGCAGGCAGGTAAGTCAAGTTAAAAAAGTAAACAAATAAAATATAAAGAGATTGTGTTGGAAGACAAGATCATATTATTAATTGCATGGGTGGAAAATTGTTTGCGAATCATTCCTGTTTTTCAAAGCAACCAAAATACATATGAAACAAAAATAACTGAAGCTGCTACAGAGCGGAAATTTAGTGGAGCAGATGGGCTGAGGGTAGAAAGATTGAAATAGGTGTGTTTTGGGGTTTATAAATTCAGTGGAATGCACAGATGTAAAGAATTTTAAACCAATTTGATGTTTTGCCTTATAGTCGCGGCCAAAACATTGACACGCCTATAGGAATTATTTCTAACCAACTGAACTGAAGTTGTTTGTAGGGAAAAGCTTTTATTGAGTTTTTAGACAACTCCAAGCTGCAGGATGAATCGTTATGTAAGATGATGGGATATCTTAGTTTCTTTGGATCTTTAACACGATATGGATCAGCTGTACATGAACCCCCTCGATCTCGGCGGGTGAGAAAGGGCCTCATTCAGGAGCCAAAGATTTAGAAATTCCCACCTGTGAGAAATTCAAGACGTTTTGTAAGACAGACGCCTCACCATAACTTGAGCTGTCTGTTTGCTTGCAAGAGTAAAGAGAACTGAAATGCATAAACACCACATGACTTGAGTTCAGTCATACAGGCTAACAGGTCATTTTCATTAGCGGTGATTTTCTATGGGTTTTGTAGTATTTTTATGCTGATTTGAAATCTGTGTTTAGTTTTTCCTCTATCACGTTTTTGTGATGAAGCTATATGTAGTATGATATTATGTACATGTAGTCTGCCTAAGTGTATTATAAGAAATGTCTGTTTTTTTTTTTCTCATAGACAGCATCACCATTCTCTAGGAGACTAGATCTTGATTTATGTTTTATTGACACTAGTCTAGTTGCAATTTGAGTATGATTAATTTGACCTAGTGCGCATTTCTTGTGTCTTAGTTTGGTGGGAAACATAGGTAGTTGTGCCTCAGGTTTTGTTTTGCTGATGTAAGCTTTTCAACATTTTTTTTATTATTTCTCAAATTGTTGCAAAAGAAATACAAAATCTAACTCAGGAGTTTGAATTCTGGGTCACCGTCCTGGAAATCGAAGGCAGCGATGACAGACAGCATCAACTGTGTTGGATTGCAGTTGTTATAATGCCTAGAAATTGCATTAATAATCCAGACAGTTTCTGTCATGTGTGTGGTTCATTCACAACAAAAGCACAATGTTGCTGAATCACTGCAGGTCTTAAGAAGATATACAAATTATAATTTGGCTGTCCACCTGGAGACCAGGATAAATCACATTCTCCATGACTGGCTAAATTGGTGAAAGGCAGCGATGCCATTTGGAATTCCGTTGGTGTGGAGGGAACCGCGAGACCATCTCAGCGACTGCTACTTTTACCACACAAATACAAGTGGATTGTCAGCTAAAACTAAGCACAAAATTGTATATCTCAGCCTAGATTCTGCAGTCAGGCCTGTTCCTCATGACAATTCATTGGCTGTTCCTGTACCGGCACATGATGGTCTTGACTCTGTAGAAGGTGATGAGGAGTAGGGAGAAGGTGCAGCTGGTTACAGTGAAAGCATGATGGCCGACTACTGCTGGATGCTGTACTGCGACAATCCAGACATGGTGCACACAAGAAAATCAAACTCAAAGCGTTTTTGAAGAAAAAATGGTGGTTAACTAACAATTGTCAATTTCTTTATGCTCACTATTTGTTTCATTTTGCTCTAAAGATTTTTTTTACCCTATACTATAGTGATGCTTTTGTTTTAGTATACAATACTTGCAATTATGGTATTAATTAGCATTACTCATAAATCAAAAAGTTGACATGACAGAAAAAAAATGGAGCCAGATATGGAATCAGCATGAAAAACTGATTTGGTAAAATGTGTTTTGGTCTTTTATGATTTAAAAAAATGTTTTTTTGTTGTCATGTGTATCATTTATCAGTTGCATAAGATGACTGAAATTAAATGACTTTCCAATTAAATGTTCTTTCGCAACTTAAAATTTAAGTAAGTTAAAAAAATGCATATAGTACAAAAGTACAGCATTATATTAAAAATGATGCTGCTTCATTGCCGCTAAATACCTGTCAAATGTGTACGGCTTTGCAACCCAAAGTACAGCGTGTGGAAGCAGCTGTTTGACGTCTCATAAGGTAACGCCTCTAAAGGGGTTTTCCAGTTTGTCATACAACAAGGCAAGAACGAAACCAATCCGGCACATAGCAAGACAATAAAATGAGTTTTGAACCCTCCTCAAAATTTCCTTCAGCCCCCCTGACTGTCATAAACTGCGATAGGGATCCCTCTGGTCAGCAGAATCTTCTGAGAGGGACACATTGGTAGGGATGCCGGATCCCCCATGAAATTTATTTCTGGCTACGGGCCTTGAAGAATCATCCATAAAGCAGCTAGCCTGAAGCCTCACTCTCTGGCCTTGCACCTCCCCTGCCTCCCTGCCCTGCCTCCCTGTCCTGCCTTCCTCCCCTGCCTCCCTGTCCTGCCTTCCTCCCCTGCCTCCCTGTCCTGCCTTCCTCCCCTGCCTCCCTGCCCTGCCTCCCTGTCCTGCCTTCCTCCCCTGCCTCCCTGTCCTGCCTCCCAGTCCTGCCTTCCTCCCCTGCCTCCCAGTCCTGCCTTCCTCCTCTGCCTCCCTGTCCTGCCTCTAGCTAGCTCTGTACACTTTTCTGTCTTGTTGTCTAGCTATGCTGAATGTGTGTGATGAGGGTCGGGGCAGGAGTTGGACTTCCTCTAGTACTGGTGGTACACTTCTCCTGATGTATAGCATGGGGGCAAACCCAAGTCACAAGGTCTAATTTCCACTGGCCTGCCATGATGCATCAGAATATATGTCTAAATGATTGATGTCACTTGTTATTTGTTATATTTCGCCTGGTTGGTGGCACGTGATTTTTATTTTCTTCATTTTTGAGAGCTCAAGGTCATAATATATGTGATAATATATATGAGCTTTGTTCATTATTATTGATTTGGCTATGATGTAAATCAGAGTCATATCTTATTCTGCTGAGTGCAGAAGGGGTTTAAAAGGGGTTTATTTTGGTGTGTTTGGTGTCCCTTAGGTTATGTGATATGTGTAGCGCCCAGGGGAGGTGTAAACTTCCAAAGAGGTAGAGTGCATGCAGAAACCTACAGGGCAACAAGAACAAAAGGAGCGACAAGATTGATAATAGAACATATGTGAATTATACATGACATCACAGTAATAAACAGGACCCACATACCTTCTTGACATAAAGTGTCATTTGAGCATACGTTTAGTGGGTGGAGCACAACGCTCAAAAACCCGTGGAGGTGTGTGGCCACAGGTTTGACTGGGAACACATCATCTGGTGTTACTTGGGTTTTGGTTGAGTGCTAGTATGAACAGCCAAGTTCACAGAGCAGTTGGTAGGTCTCAGTGTGAAAGGCTTCTTTAAGGTAAGGATGGCCACTGAAAGTGTTTGCAGGTGTAGCCCTAGTACACTGTTACTCTTTTTACATATGATTTTCCCGCAGTCTGTAACATTAGTATTTTGTTAATTATGTGGATATATGTTCTTCAGAAACTGTGAAAACATTGTATGCTGTTGATATTTACTTCTAATAACAGCGAATTTCCTGCCACAGCCAGTTTCGCTTTGCAAATAGTTTGCTAGTAATATAAGAAAGGATATATAAACGGAAATATAACAATTTATGATGTCACCCACCATAAACACTATGCATCGCTGACGCACTGACAGTGGCTTAGTAGGTGTCACTATAGCCTCATACTCCAGTGGTTTGGGATTTTAATACTGCCTGCAGTTCTGTTTGTGGTATGTGGACATTTCTTTGTTTATTTGACATTCCTCTGACTGCTCTGGTTGTCAAGAGCAGCCCAGGAACACGCAGCCTGGTGAATTGAAACCTGTAGCTTGTGCGTGCTGAACATACCTTGCGGTATATTGTATCAAGAAATAACACCTCAGAAAACATCATTCACTTAACAAAATGCTTATTTGATGTGAGCATGCATGCTGCCTTCTGGGTAAGTCTTCCAAGTTTAATTCCTTTGAAAAGTTCACTTTGTTTGATCGAAGGGTAGATCTGGCAAAAAAAAAAGAGTGTATCAATGGTTTTTAAAAAATCTCTCTAAGATAATTTACAATCAAATATGAATAAATTAAATTAAAGTAATAACACCATTTTAAATATATTTCATTCTTAATAAATGGAGAATGAAGTTTATTAAGTTGGCTGTGAGAAATGTATCAGTTAACCACTCCAGGCTGTGTGGAAATCCTGTGTTGTTTCTGGAGTCTGTGAAGTTCTGGTGTCATGTGAAGTGTCAGCTTGGTGACAGCACAGGGTGGAGTGTGTCGGGCAGCACCACAGTACCGGGACAGCACCGCTTCTCGGGGTGTGACGCGTCGTGTCATTTTTCCACTAACGGTTTCTTTGTTTCCTGAACACATGCCCAGCTGGCAGCTCGCTGACGGATGGAAGGTTCTCTGTCTTTCTCAGCAGGATTAAAGGCAGGATTCACCGACCGGGTCCCTCAAGGTCATCCCCTTTCTTATTCTTTAACCGCACTTTTGTAGCTTTGGCCTTCTGTTTTGGGTACCCTCCAAAAGAAAAAAAACAATCTCCTATAATATTCGTCTTCTTTGCTCTGGGTGTTAATATTGTAGGGTGACGTTTGTATTATGACCAGTGCACCTGCGTGTCTGTGGTTTTAATGTGTTCTTTTCCTATGGGTGAGATGCTTTTTTTTCATGTTGGAGTTATAAGTTGTTTATGGATTGAATGTATTGGTATGGCATGCTGTTCATTAGAATTGATAAATTGTATTGGCCTGACTGATACTGTTTATTTTGGCCAATCATACCAGTTTGAGAGAGTCCCAGAAGAGGGGGTGGGCGTGCGTGGCGGGAAAAGAAGAGGAAGGTGAAGAGGGAGCTGAGGAGAGCACAAGGCTTACTGTTAGCTGACGGGTATCTGCGGAGAGCCAGTATAGGATTGGTTTTTAGGACAAACAGAGGGAAGCTGGATTGCACAGTGAACTGGTCTGATTTGGGATTCGGACTGTAATATTAGTAATCCGAGTTTCACTGGGGTTTATTGGGTTAAGAGGTGGCGGCATTAAGAACAGCGGAATTAAACCCCCTGCACCATCCGCCAGGCTTTGGGATCGAGACACGTGGGTTTCCCCATCGCTCTGGGGCTGTGAGTACTCCTACCCAGTAAGAGCTCCAACGTGTACCAGCTAGCCGGTGTAAAGAGTGTGGCGCTCTCTCAATACAATCTCTGCCCCCCCCCCCACACACACACACACTTTCCTGTGTATAAATTGATTGTGGGTGTTTTTTGATGGTTTTTTACGCATAAAGGAGAACGTCAAGCATGTTCTGTCTATTTACTTCTGTTTCGCAATGTTTTCTTGCCTTACAGAGACTGTGCTGGGGCTGAAACTCATACTGATCCGGACGCTGCTCAAAGCAGAGTCCTACCGACTGAGGACGATCTCATGTTTAGAGAGGTTGGTTGGATCCTCTCAGACCAGAAATTAAATGTAAGAAACCCACCCTAGATAATTGCCACCCACTGTCACAGTTTTTCTTAATCGCTTTGGCACATTTTGTAAAACATGCTTAACATTTTCAAAACTATAGGAGCATTTCTCAAGACATGCATACAGCACAGCACTGTGGTTTAGCTGCAAAAACCTGTACCATACCCAAAACAGTTGCAGTTTTTTCTCAATTGCTTTGGAGCATTCTTCAAATGACAATTAACATTTGCAAAACAACAAGTGTAATCCCCACACCACAATGTCACTTATCCACAGCAGAACATCATGAAAAATGTGCCAAATTATGACAGTTGTACAAAACCATTTGCACATATTTACTAAAACATCTGGATATTTATCACTCATTCGTCTATGGAATACTTAGATCAGGAAGGGTATCATTCAGTAAAAATTGACTCAAGTTGACTCAGGTCATCAACGGTAATCATCTATAAATCTTTTACCTTTTACTAAAAATGTCTATGGTGAGGGACAGTAATAAGTTCACTGTATTTTTGGCAATTCTATCCAAACAGTGCTGTTGTGTGACTCAGCAGGTACGGACATTGGTCCTGTGGTCAGAAGGTCATTGGTTCAAGTCCAGTGGCCACTAGAATGATTCCAGCATTGGGCCCTTAATCCCAGTTGTTCCACAGACTGGATGTTGCTGTTTTATCAACAGTGTGTATAAAGTCTGGATCCTCTGGTCTTTGTGACATTCTTGTTTGCTGGATACATGGAGTGTAAGACAGCTTTGGAGTCAATCAAAGGATTGGTATAGGGTAATTCAAAGCCAGCAGCAAACTGACCTTTTCCTTAAGCTGCCGAGGTCTTTCACAAGAGTAGCAACTACAGGCCAGATCTTCTCTGCAGACCCAAGGGATGCAGTTTAGAGGAGGGATGACAGCTATCAGACTGCACTCAGACAGGTAAACAGCCACCTTTCAAGGGATAAAGATGAGAGGAAAAGAGAGATGACAGGTACCAGCTATATTGAGAGCTAAGCAACTACCTTTCAAGGACATGATTAATCTGAGGTTTCTTAGTTATTAGTCTTTGTTCACATTGTTGAGATATCAGCCTTTTCTTGGAGCCCAGCTGGTCTTATGAAAAGCTGATGAAGTTTGTGGATTTGATGGCATGCAGCCTAGAATGAAGAGCAAGGCTGATTTGTGTATATGTTTACTTGGACATTACTCCAGTTTTTTGGAAAAGAAAGGCATACAAGAACTGACAAATATAATGACTCAGTTGTGCACTGTATCTAAGAGTTGACTTTATGTGATGAAAAAATCATAAAGGCTACTTGTAATTTTGCCAGACAAGGCATTTTCTGGTTCTCCAGTTTCTCCCCACAGTCCAAAAACCGCAAAAGTTAATTGCAGTTGGCAACAAGTCTGTAGTTGTGAATAGTGTGTGTAGATTCTGTAGTCAGTATTGATGACAGACACGGGAACACCTGGAGGATCACATGCGATTCTTGTTTCCTTTGTACTATTTTTATATGCCCATGATGCAACTGGATCCCAAATGTCCACACAATGTGATAAAAACATATTGTTTTGAAATTTTGGGGACTATTTTTTCATGCGTCCCAAAGGTTGTCATTGTTGGGGTTAAAGGTATGCCTATAGAAATGAATGGATGGTCCCCCCAAGATATGAGTACAGGTCTCTGTGTTTGTTTGTTTGTGTGTGTGTGTGTGTGTGTGTGTGTGTGTGTGTGTGTGTGTGTATGTGTGAATGGTGGGTGAGCCCTGTGATGGGTTGGCAGCCCATCCTGGGTTATTCCTTGGACTTGCGCCCGGTGCTTCCGGGATAGGTGACATAGGACAACTAGGTAAAAAATGAATGGATGGATGGATGGATGGATGGATGAAATCACTTGCATTTCCTCAACACATTTCCAAGGGGCTTGAAGACCGTCCTCCAAAGGGTGAATATGAGTGATCAGTGGCATCTTATCTAAGGCCTGTGAGGGGAGGTTATAAGCATACAGTCATGCTGAGACCATACAACCTTCACAACCTTCACTCAGGCAGAGCCGATTCAATCAAAAGCTCTGCGGGTGTGAAGAAAAACTACCTGTCGGCCCATCACACATTCGACAAGAGCGTTCAGGAGAGTTTCAGTTTTGCACATTAAGAAAATACATGTTTAGTTGTAGTGAAACCTACCCACCTTTGAATTGTAGGATGTTAGCATGAAGTGGTAGCTTCAGAAGCAGATGGCCTTGGTCCCTAGAGCTTCTCTTTCTTCTCTAACTATCACAGGAGTTACATTTCCTCTCCTTTGTTGTCTTGTGTCTTTTTCTGCACTCAGATTTTACAGCTATATAACATTAAGCATCTTCGCCATCAATTATGCTGTTGTTCAATTGTCAAGCACTCTGAAAGACTGCCGTACAAAATAACATGAACCGGATTGAATATCGGCTGATATTTGATAACATAATAATACTGCACTGTTAATATCAAATTATTCTCATGATGCATTGAGTTTAAGAAAAGCTGACAGTTCCTTTTTAAGAGATCCCATTGCGTGGCTCTCTGTGTTTTTCATCAGACAGCCTGCAGTGTGTCTCAGATTACTGTAACATTAAAGGATAGACTTCGAATACCAACTGCAACTAATCTGTCAAATCGCTCCGGGAGAATAAAGGGAACGTCAGGGAGAATTCTTAGAAAACAACATCGAGAGGAAAACTTGTTTTCTCTGTTTTACAGGTAAACATTTTTTATGATCTGACTGAAGCAAAATACCTTTGTAACTGTCTAGATGCTTTTCGTCTGCTTGTTAGCGCATGTTTTGCCTGGCTGTTTACTTTGAATTGCTGATAAGAGAACCGTGTTATTGATTTTCTGGCATTGGGGACACCTATTTGTTGTTGCAGGACTGCATGGAATGGGTTTTGCTGCTGAATCATTCCGGAATGTTGTCATAGCAGGTTGAGATCTCAGGCCAATGGCCTGTTCTATGAAGTGGGGTTACTGGCTTGTCGGGGTAACTTGTCAGATTTAGGGTACCATAGTTTAAATGGACTTAAGATTTGATTACTGTACAAATTACATGTTAAGAGTCAATATACATCGTAATGATACAGGTAACATATGCTAAAAATCAGCATTAAAAGATATCACTTCCTTAATTAGATTTAAAGTGTACGGACACAGGTGAATTTAATTTAATGAAGTTTGACATGAGACGTGAGGCGCCAACCTTTATAGCCCTAGGACCTGTGTGCCGTTACCAGAATTTGGCTGCAAGACACAGTGAAGTGTTTTCCATTTTCATAAAATGCTTTTAATTGTCACCTTCCATCTGATTAATTAGTGGGACCTCCCATGAATCTCGGCAGGTGACTGTGCAAAGTCTATGTTATCCTGGGGAGAGAGGCGGGAGGCTGTGGATAAAGCTCAGGAGTGCTCCCTGGACTGGATAACTTCCTGGTGACAACACAATTCCCTTATGAACGGCACCTGGGTACAGATACAAAGCGATTTGGAGGGAAATGCTAACCGTGTGCTTGGTGGTTAGCCGGAGAATGTCCGGCCCTTCCTGTTTGCAGTAGGGAAGCTGGGGAAATGAATGAATGGGCAAAATTTAATATGGCCGGTTATTTAAAATTAAGTAGCCTAGGCTACAGACAAAAAGGTTTAATTAAATGACTATTATATGAATAAGATCAAGGGCTATTTTTTTCACAGTGCTAAAAGATTTTGAATTTATAAATATCAGTCAGAATTAATGAAGATTAAATGCTGTAGGGACACTAAACATTGTTAAATTGCCATTATCCTTGATATGCATGATTAAGCTAACTGGTTAGGTACAACTAAATATAGCTTTGTATCTAGTAAAAACACTGTATGCTAGACCTAATCTATTATCACGACAGTCAACAGTAAGATTTTATGACCCTCTTAACTAATGCATTATATATAGATGATTGTAGCTATCACATTAACATTTGATACTAATGAATACGAGCTGGCAGGTCCTATACGACATGGAGACCCATGAAATCCCTAAGCATACGCATCTACCTGCGTCTTAAACATCACCAGAGGCCGTGCGCTGCCATGACAACGTTTCCTGCGGATCACAGGGATCCGAGTCTGAGTGTTTTGCCTTATCCCATTTTAATAATCAGCTGTTTTGTAGTATAGACTCACCTCAGATTTCGCGGCACAGACCCACATCAAATGGTTCAAAGAGGGGATTATTCAACTCTCGTTCTAAGGCCACAGTTATTGAGTATATAGTGTAACAGAAAAGGAGAGAATCAAAGGGCTGCTTTGGTAGCCTACAGCCATTGACTTCTTCTAGCTATATAGCTATTCCAGTACAAAATAATAGGCCTCGGTTTTCAACAATCAAACTATAATGTTAACACTGGTATAAGCTAGTTCAAGTTAAAAACAATTTTATCAGTATTGATAGTAACAATGGGAACACCTGGAGAATTACATATGAATGTTGTTTTCTTTGTACTTTTACATTATTAATATGTTTTATATGCCAATGATATAACTGAACCCCAAACTTGTTTTTTCTTCAAGGTGTCAAGTCAAATCCCAAGAATTTATCAAGGAAATGTACACTCAGTAGCCAGTTTAACAGGTACATCTACTTAATAACACAAACAGACTGTTCCTCTATCCTCTAAACAGTGAATCATGTGACTGCACCTGAATTTATACTGCATCTTTTTCAGGGTCAGGGGGTTTAGTTACTATGTGGCTGAGCATAAGACATGTGATCTGTTTGATTTTCTGTGGTTGCAGCATCTTAGAAACAGACGCCCACCTGGGATTTTCTCACGCTACAGTGTCTAGAGTTACAGACAATGGCGAGGTAAACAAAAACATCCAGTCAGCAGCAGTACTTAAGCCAAACACGTTGTTAGTGGGGAGATCAGAGGAGAATGCCCAACTTCATTAAAGCTCATCGGAAGGCCACAGGTGGTGACTGCTCGGTACAGCAGTGGTGTGCAGAAAGACTTCTCAGAACGCATGACTCATCCACCCTTGAAGTGTTTCTGAAGACAAAATGAGGTCCTGCTTAGTACTATGACTCAGTACCTAATAAAATGCTATTTGTATATTGTTTATACGTGGTGCCCGTAGCATTAAAATGAGCAATAAGTCACATGGTTAGCTATCTATATTAAAATAATAAATAAGGCCACCCATCTTCCATAAAGGTTATTCAATTCAGGGACTACAGTATATAGGCATCATAAATAATTGATTATAAATATTTGTATAAATATTACATATAAAGACTGTACTTCCTAAGAACTTTAGAGTAGGTATACTAATCTTAGTAGGTATACTAATGTCTTTATTTTCCTTTCATTAAACCTGTATCTAATTTAGCTTTACAAAGAAGTCATGGATCTGACTAAACTGACATGTGGTTTATTGGTTTTCATTAGAACCTTATACCAGTAACTTCAAAAAGAGATATTTTGAGCTCTCTGTCTCTGTGGCTTCAGCTTTAGTCCAAAGCTACCTATGCAGTTCACAATAAAAGTGTCAGATTAACGATGCTCCCGGGTAGAAGTGCTTTTAATGTAATGATTAGAAAATAAGAATGGGAGACTTTAATCATATTTACTGCTGATATCAATACGGCACAGATCTTGTCACTGCCGTTTGGTTCTCACAGCGCTGCATCGTAAGAGTTGGATGGTCTCACTTCTTGAGGCAGGAAGTCACTGTCATTTCTCTTTACCAGCGGGAGATTTATGGTGGCCCCCGAGTCTTTAGGGGTGCGAATTGAACACAATGCCCCTCCCAGGTTCATCAGCAGCATCTGCCGCCTTCTCTGCCCATTCATAGCTACTGAACGTGACCTTTATTCTGCATAACCGTAACATGAAAGGGACGCAATTGTTTATTTTAACACTGCTTAGAATTACACTATATATAGACACACACACACACACACACACACACACTATATGGACAAAAGTTAATTAAGGTGTTTTATTCAGACCCATTGCCACAGGTGAATTAAGCACCTAGCAATCAGTCAGGTGTAAAGTGACAGAGTGGGGTCACAGAGTGCTGAGGAGCAGAGCAGAAGAGTGTGTGATGAGGCTGGTTTTCAGGGATTGGACTAGGCCCCATTAGTACCAGTGATGGGACCACTTAACACTATCAAGACATTCTGCTCAGTTCTATGCCTTAAACTTCATTGGTGCAGTTTGGGTCCTTTTCCGTTCCAGCATGATTGTGCCCCAGAGCCCAAAGCAAGGTCCAAAAAGACATGGTTGGGTGAGTTTGGTATGGGAGAATTTGACTGACCCACACAGAGGCCTGACCTCAACCCCACTGATCATCATTGGGATGAACTAGACGAGCCAGGCCTTCAACATCCAACATCAGTGACCTCACTAATGTTCTTCCGGATGAATAGGCAAAAATTCCACAGACACTCCAAAAACCTTTAGAAAGCCTTCCTAGAAGAGTGGCAGCTGTTATAGCTGCAAAGAGGGGACCAACTTCATATTGATGCCTATGGATTTATAATGGGAGGTCATAAAAGTAATGGTGTAACGGCCAGGGGTCCCAATACTTTGGTCCATATTATATATATATATTTATGTGTATGTCTAAAGGGAGAGCATGATGGGATATCCAAAGAAGTGTTCCTATGCACACTGGAAAGTTTATTTTAGCGGATCCCATCTTCCCTCCTTTATGACTTATACAAATAAAGCTTCATTTCATTTCCGTATTCAGTCGTTTATCCTTCTCAGGGATGCAGGAAATCACATTCATTCGGATTCCTCATATTAATGCAGCCTTTCCGCAGTTTCCTGCGAAAGTGAAGTGAGCCAGTTCCCAGCCGGTGCCCCATCTCACATTTCCAATGTCAGTTTGTCACCCAGCGGGGAGCTTCCAGTGACAACCTGTTGGCCGCCAGGCCAAAGAAAGCCCTCATCCTGGGGTTGTCCTGTCAGAGCCTGTTCAAACCTGAACTACGCAGGCTTGGACCAAGTCACCCCATGGGTGGGGGGCACTATACATGTGTGACCATATGAGGCACACTGGCCGGACGCAGTGAGACGGCTCTGATGATGACACAGATTCTGGCGGGGGGGGGGGCATTGGCACTCCCTGGCTCACACGAGGCTCTGCGTTATTTTGGGCCAGCTAAGTTATGTGACTGCGCTTGAAAATGAGACTAAATGCAGGGTCACGAGCGTCACACAGGGCTGGTCACCCGGGAGGAAGGCACACTGAGGACGGCCCCATCGGACCTTCCTTTACTCAGTGCTGTCATGTGACATAGGTTTCTTCTTTAATTACTTACACAAGCCGGATACTTCCATTTTTCTTAAAAGAAATTACTAGCAAGAACATTTATCAGTACCCATGATGCTTTGGGGAAAGGCATAGTCAAAAGTATGTCACACGTTGATGACTAGTAAGTAGACTGATTAGACCAGGGAAATGGGCTTCCATAAAATTCAGCATTAAAAGAGGCCATCATAGCCCGGGTTTGAGAGACACCCCACACCCCCTATTCACCTCATGGTAGCCTCCGCCACCTGTGTGTGAATGCGGGTATGAATGGGTGAATGCGAGGCATGTATTGTAAAGTGCTTTGGTTAAAAAGCACTATATAAATGCAGTCCATTTACTATTTAGCATTTACCCAGCAGAACACTCCACACGTGACATTTCCTGGACCTGTCAGAATCTATCGATGGCACCAGCATATTCCTTGCACGGTTGCTGGTCACCTGACTGCGCTTAGTGGCGATGCAAGAACATTAGGGGGGGTGGGGGATCTGCGGAAGAAGCAATGCTGGATTGGCTAGTCCCCTTGACCCCAATCTAGCTGTAGCAGGTAGCTAGTAGGACCTACGTTATCTTCTCTCCCTGGCTCCCCCCCACCATGATGGGTAACTACAGACACAGCGACCCTGCTCCTTATGCCCAACTCAGCCTCTCCCCTCTCCCTGGAGGGGGGATGTCGCCTTTGCTATTATACAACCCACCATGTAAAGGAACAGGAGATGACTTGCCATCTGAAGAAAGCGATATGGCCTTTTGCTGATTCATCCCGGAGGTATCACCCCCCCCACACACACACACTTACACTCAGTCACTCACAGCCCACACACTGTTCCCCCCAATCAGTCACTGTTCTCCCCCCAGCTTCTCCCCTTTACATTTACAGGCTGCACACAGGGTTTTTCAGTTTCTCTTTCTGCACTTAAGCCACCAAAGAAAGACCCCCGAGACGGTGAAATTCCTGCCCTTGACACAGGAAGGAAGCTGGTGTAAGGCTGAAAAAAATTTCCAGTTTCTGGGTGTATTCTCCAAACTAACTATTTTTTACCTAAAAAGTGAAAAAAACATGCAAATAGATCATTGAAAGCTGGCGTATTTACCGCAAACACCATTTATTCGAACTTCCCCCGAGACAGAACTGACAATGTTATTTTTTTCCCCATGAATTTTTTTTTGTTGTTGTAGAAAACTATAAAAAAGACAATACCATGAGCCCGACAGATAGGCCTTGAGAATGGATCAGCGTAGAGTTTAGTTGGGGGCATGTGGGGATAAAAAAGGTTTGGGAGGAACCTGCTCTTCTCGTTGACACCGGGGGCTAGTTTATTTTTGTAGGGCATTTGGGGTCAGGGAACATATGTTTACACCGTTCTTGTCAACCTTTATCACTTTCCTGATCTGGGGTGACAGAGCCGTACAGTGTACAGGGCGTCACCTTGCCCAGGGTTTTCCCACCGTGGAAATAGGGCAAATCCGGCCAGGGCAAATGTCTCACTCATGGTGAGGAAGCTGTGAGGTCAAAGTTTTAAGGTGCCGAAATGTGCAGATTAATATTTTGTTCAAGAACTATACATTAATATTATATAGGTCTTTTGCCAGTTAAATTGTGCTTACTAAGTGATAGTGATCAGAGGAATATTGGAAGTCTGCAGGGTGATTAAAGGTGCCATAGAATGCATTTATCTTATTTTTTTCCATATTGTTCTCTAGTGTCTACATAGAAGGTATGTGAACTTGAATTGGTCACAAAAGTTTGGAAGTAGTTTTACAGTCCCAGGTACCACTCTGTAATTTGGCCCAAGAATGAGAGGCTGTTCCCTTCTTTGGTGGGCTCATTAATAACCTCTGCTCTGATTGGCTGGTTTACAGTGAGGCACTGGTTCACGCAGAATGAATTTGCCTCACAACTTTCAACATCAACATAAGCAGAATGTTACTGTAATCATAACTTTGTTTTCAGCATTGTAACAAGACCATTGACAAATACTAGCCTGACCATGCAAGTTTTATTAAGAACTTCTAACAGTAAACTGAGATCGTCAGCCATGCCTGCTGACAGCTGGGTTTCTTGGGAAGGCTATGAAAAGTGCCGACATCCCCGTCACAGCCTCGAAGGGCAGACTTACGCATATAGGCTGCCATTTTCGCCGCTGTCCTGCAATTTGTACTTCCCAATACCTGCAGAAATGTTGAAGTCCGGATGCGTTTGTCCAATCAGCTTGAGAGTGGGCTGGCATTTTTTATGTTTATGGGCATGTTAAGTCTAGGAATTTCAAAACAGCCCATTTTACTTCCTTTTTTTTACATATTCAACAATGTATGAGATTCACGTTATGGTATTTCCATGTAATGAGCTCTGCTTTTTCAACTCTGCCCAAATAAAATCCTTTCTTCATTTTATGAGTCTTTTAAAGTGGAAAAACATAGATGTGTTTTTAAAAAAACATTTTTAAACGTATGTAATGCATGGAACATTTAATTTGTATCATTCTATTTAATGGTGATTTGCTGAAGTTAGTATTTGGCACTTGATTGTTTAAGTGTGCTGAATATATGGTTTCCACGTGAAAAATTCTGGGTCATGGTCATCAATTATATTTCATTATATGACATGATATATTACCTTACATTTTCTGTATTTCAGCCTTTACTGTTTTTCGTCAAGTACTTAAAACTTGAAGAAGGTTGTTAAGAATTCACCGCATATGATGGCGTGATACTGTAATTAATGTATGGTGTCCTATGTGTCTATTAGCACAGCACAGTGCCCTCCTGGCAGGGCTGAGCGTGTATATTACCTGCTCCCATCACTTCGCTGTGTTGCACAAATTTCCAAGGTCATGCAGTTAGGCTAATCGGTGTCTCTAAATCGTTCAGGGTGTGTGTGTGTGTGTGTGTGTGTGTGTGTGGGGGGGGTAATACATTGTAACATTGTGGGGGCCAAATGTACCCACAATGTGATAAAAACCTGTTATTTTGGCATTGTTGGAACGATTTCTTTCAGCCCCCACAAGGGGAAACTTTTTTTTAATAAATATCTGTGACTGCAATCAATAAATATTTTGTTTAATTACTTATGGTTAAGGTTAAGATTGTCAATTTTGGGATTAGGGTTTTTCCCATAGAAAGCAATGGACGGTTCCCAGAAAGATTTAGATACATAAGTGTGTGTGTATGTGTGTGTGTGTGTGTGTGTGTGTGAGAGAGAGAGAGAGAGAGAGAGAGAGAGAGAGAGAGAGAGAGAGTACACCTATCCTGATGGGGACATAATGTCCCCATAACGTGATAGACATCCATTTTTCCCTTATGGGGTTTCCTAGTCCCCATAAAGGAAAACACTATTTCATAAAAATCAGTGACTGCAATGAAAAAACTAAAAATGCAAAATGTCTAGTATTTTCCTTGGATACTTATGGTTAAGGTTAGGGCTGGGTGGGAGTTAAGGTTGTCATAGGTATTGTTAGCATTTTTCCCATAGAACTGAATGAGCGGTCCCCATAAGGATAGGTATACCTGATGTGTGTATGTGTGTGTGTGTGTGTACCCTGCCATGTACTGGTATGCCCATCTCTGTTATACATTGTGCCCTATGATTCATGGAATGGGCTGCAGACCCCCCTGTGACCCTATATAGGATAAATACCTAAAATACAAATGGATAGATGGACAGATGAATGGATGGATTATTTTATGAGCTTTGTTACTTTCAAACATTGATTGACCCACTTAAGCTGCATGGACTTGTCGATCAAAATAAAATCTGCTTTTATTTTTTAATGGCACACGTCTTCTTAAACCCACTGTGGAAATAAGTTAACGATCTTATTTAATCTTTATTGAATCATTAATAAGGAATGGAAGAAACATTACACTTTTTTACCAATGGACATTTAAAGAGGAAGAAAAAATTACCCTTTCATGACCGAATCACCCACGGATTGTCTGACGCGAAGCGACTCACAGACGTAACTGCTCAATTAATGATGGCTCCTTACTGGAAAAGGTGCAGGCCGGATCAATTTTGCTAAATGGTTTCAGTAACACGTTTAAGCTAAATGAGTGGGGGGCCTAACTGAAGCGGCTAGCTAGCTCATTTTATATGCGACACGTGGCTGGGTAATGTCACTCACTTTGAAATCCGGTGATTAAATGGTCTTAAAGCAATGTTATGGCGGGTTCGGAGACAGACTGTAACTCAGACATTACAGTTATTTGAATTTACAGACATAACAGGCACACAGAGGCATTTATCCCTACCCTTCCATAGATTAGAACTTAATAAAATAACAGCTGCTTGTAGATCTTCATGAATATCAGATTGTAGTATGTTTTTCACTTGTATTGTATCAGGATCCATTGTTTGTCAAGTTGGATTTATAAAACATGAAAGGAATCATTCTCTGTCAGCATAATGTACTTGTTCAAATAGGATGCTACGTGAATAGTGGCTTTTAACAGAATCGATGCATATAAAATCTATTGAATGTTGAATAGAATAGATTTTTTTTGTGCATGTGTTTTGAATTGTTTTCTTGTTCTGTAATCCGAGTAGGTCAAAATAATTACCCCAATGAATCATGCGCCTTGGTAATTCGATAAGAGATTGAGGTATTCGTTTATCGTTAAACATCTAATTAAATTATAGTGTACGCTCTGTCTCTCTTACAAATGCACACATGCCTGAAAGAGTTGTGAATGCACAAAGATAGAGTTGCTCTCACAGTAAAACATGTCTGTGTTTCAGTCATTGTTGGGGACTTTCCATCGTCTACATTTATCTCTGACCCAAAAAAAACAGTAATTGAAAGAGAAATTAAAACTGATAATAGGATGACTTCCTTACTAAAAAAAAAACAAAAAAAAAACATTTTACCTCATGGGTTTGGATATCTCCAAAAAAGTTCCCACAGTTAACTGTCCGTGGCAGGGACATTTTCCCCAAAGATATCCCCAGGAGGGCAGGGAGATGTGTCTTCAGAAACACCAACCAGGGGCGCATCAAAGGATGGCTAAGGCCCCCCAAGTAAATACCTGGCTGCCCCTGTTGACACCCCCATCACCCCCAAAATTAAAGCTGTCCCCAATCAAAATTGTCTACTGACTCCACTAAACGTAGTGGAAAAGTTTAAGCATATGATCCGGGTGAGCGGGTTGCGGGCTTCCTCTTCTCACGGCTGGGCAGCAGGTGGTCATGGTGAAGTCGTGCTCCTCCCTGACAGCCGATCCTGTACAAGGCGGGGGGGGGGGGGGGGGCCTTCTTTCAGGCTGTGTTTTGCCATCCCCCCCGCCCCCATACCCCCCCC
>JAABNY020000001.1:27509963-27531964 GCA_015164015.2 Brevimyrus niger
TATATTACTCGTTACTTAAGAAAAGTAATATTATTACGTAACGCACGTTACTTGTAGCGCGTTACCCCCAACACTGATTATAACGCTATAGTGTAGTTCAGCTGAAAGCAAAATTTTTGTGGAGCCATTTTTGGTTTTGCTTCTGTTTATTTGCATGCTTATGACTGGAGGCAGATATGATTTGACACAATTAAGGTGGAAGACTGAAGATGGAGGCATCCATGGTGTTCCAGCCCAGGACTGGGTTACTCTATGATGTCATCTGCATGGGTTAACAGACAGCAGATTGTAGTTGGCTGTGTTTCTGCCCTCCTGATAAGTAGCAGGAGGAGAGGACTTCCACTCTCACTTTCACTCTCACTCCCATTCTCACTCTGCTTGCGGCTCTTACAGCTTCCTGTTGTTTTATCCTATCTGTTTGTTTGGATGATTCAGCATACATCGGTCTGTTATAGATGTCTAATATCTCATGGTAATGTGAGATAATAATGCATATGCAAATATATATATATGTATTATTTCATTGCCTCAAGGTCTTTTATTATAACGTGAATAACATAGCTAAAATAGACACAAATACACTAAAAGCAGGTGTGTTCGGACTTTTTACTGTGTGTGTGTGTGTGTGTGTGACTTGCTTAACAGGTAATGATCCTGACTTTATATTCAATTACACTAGAGTCCTTCACCATAAAATCACATTTCATTGATGAACACCATGGTAATAACGATAGAAAGATATTGGTCTGGTAGTGTTTTCCATAAACTTTGGTAAGAAACTGAATATTTTGAGGAATGACTCATTGATTAAAGGGTGTATCTTCCAGCTTCACCAGCTCCTTACTGTAAATTCCCAAAGTCTTCTCTCCCACTTGTGACTCTACTTTCCATCCGGTACAGTATCAGCAAGGACTGCGGTCCTCAGCTCCGCTGTGGCAGTGAACAGTGTCTTTGCACAGCACTGCAGTCCTCAGCTCCAATGCGGCACTGGACGGTGTCTTTTTCACAGCACTGCAGTCCTCAGCTCCGCTGCGGCACTGGACGGTGTCTTTTTCACAGCACTGTGGTCCTCAGCTCCACTGCCGCACTGGACGGTGTCTTTGCACAGCACTGCGGTCCTCAGCTCCGCTACGGCACTGGACGGTGTCTTTTTCACAGCACTGTGGTCCTCAGCTCCGCTGTGGCACTGAACAGTATCTTTGCACAGCACTGTGGTCCTCAGCTCCGCTGTGGCACTGAACAGTGTCTTTGCACAGCACTGCAGTCCTCAGCTCCAATGCGGCACTGGACGGTGTCTTTTTCACAGCACTGTGGTCCTCAGCTCCGCTGCCGCACTGGACGGTGTCTTTGCACAGCACTGCGGTCCTCAGCTCCGCTGCGGCACTGGACGGTGTCTTTTTCACAGCACTGCGGTCCTCAGCTCCGCTGCGGCACTGGACGGTGTCTTTTTCACAGCTTTTATGTGCTTTTCATGCTTTTATGGAATATCGAATGTGAAATTCCTGTTCTCATGGTGACACAGGGAGGCTGCATGGCTGGATCAGAAGCACAGAGACAGATAAAACATTTTGCTATTTTGGGATTTTATTGTATATTTATTTATTTATTTATTTATTTATTTATTTTTACCAAAATAGAAAAAAGTCTGTGCATTACTTTAACACTCTCCATGTCTGCGATGAAAGGAAATATTCTCTCATCCTATAAATACAACAAATATTCTCGTCACACATGAATGAGAAAGATAATCTTAGATTGTGTAGCGGATTCTTGGGCTGCCTGAGGTTTTACACAAAACACAACGTGGATGGATGGATGAGAGCATCCATGCTGAGCCGGTGACCTCTCGCCGATCGATCACTCTGAATCGGAAGTGTCTGCCAGATTCTCTGTTCCCCTATGTGTAAGCAAATAGACTGCAGCGCTGTCAGTGCAGGACAGAGTCACCAGCAGGAAAATGTCCTCATCCCCCAACTGCTCGCTGCAAGAAATAAAGACGTGATGAATCCTAGCCAACACGGTGAAAAATGTCTTGGAGTTCCTGGTGTGACACTACTTCTGTGAGTCCTGGGGGAGGGAGTGGGGAGGGGGGGGGGGCTGTTGGCAGGATTGCCCCTGCCCAGCTAGCTGAGCCTTACGGATCTGTTTTCTGCTGGCTGCGGGCCACCTTGGGACTACACCCAAAAGGCACCTGAAATCCTGAAAGAGGCCGAACTACTTTCAAAAGCACAGGCGCAGCACAAAAGCTCTGTAGCCAACTGTCAGTCCCTGGCATCGATATGAAGACCACAGCATTAGCTAAAGTCTACTGATGACTTGTTCACTGTCACATGGTTTTTGAACTTAAATACACACTCTGTCACCTTTTTGTTTGCCAAGCAGCAACGTGTGCTGTCACAAAGGGATGGTTGGCAGCACAGCCTCATTGAGCATGCCTAATAAACTGTTAATTATGATGAATCTCCCCAGAATGATCTGTCATGTACTTAGTACAATTCTCATTCATTAAACTACTCATTAAGCACAGTTATTTTTTCATATACCCATCGTACTTGCAGAGACACTTGCTCACCCTCATGTGTTTTTAACCTTTTAGATTATTCAAAACAGAGCTTTTGGTCCTTCTTTGAGTGTCTTTCCTCCTTATCTGATATACATTGAAGTAGCTTTTGGATGGCACTTGCAGAAACGATGCACACTATTCTACCAGCGTCTCAATAAGACCTTCATAATCTATTAAAAAAGTACAGTGAATAAGTCTAAAGAAAACGTATATGTCTTATTCGATTGAGATATTCCCCTCAAAACTATTTCCTAACAGGGAATTCCTGGGATGATGTGGGATGTCAGGAATGTTGGCCTCCTCGTAACCTCACTCTGATCCCAGTCGTTATTCCAGAAACATCTGCCAGGGTAGGGACTTGGAACTGCTAATAAGGTTCTGCATGAAGACCACTCCAGGAGATCCAACACAAGGCTTCTTTGACCATTTGAAAAGATACTTCTCTTTGTAGAAGCCTATCGGTGCTGAACTTCACATCACTGCTGTTGAAATCTGGATCAAACGCAGCAGGAAAGCACCTTATGAAAAAACTTCAGCATGCTTTCATAGCCTATTATTTAATTATTTTATTATTTAAAAGTATTCCAAAGCCCTACATTTTCTAAGGTGACTATATTGTAAGCTTCTAGTATTCACATCACTACATATTTTAATTTTTAAGTCTTTCAGCTTCCATTACCCTCATTTTCATGCGTTCGAACATGTTATTTGCCTGAAAGTATCTTGAGGCAGTATGGGCACTTCCAAAGGGGGAAGGGGGGCGCTCTCAGCTGATTCTCAAGCCGGGCGAATGTGTGAAGTAATTCTCTGCAGAATAGACAGTTGACAAGGCAGTTGCATGAGAGTAGGTTTGATTATTTTACATTCTTAAATATAAGGCAGCCAATGGGAATCCTCCTCAAGATTAAGCTTACTGTTCCCCACAAGATTCCCACTGGGTTAAACAAGGTGAACAGTGGTAGGGTATGGTATTTCTACCATTTTTTTCTACCACTTTTTCAATCATTAATAGCAATATCCAATGCAGCCAGGAATGAGAAGTAACTCTTAATAGTGCCGAGAAAATGGCCAATGAGTCATGCAGATAAGGATAGCATCAAAGGTTACTCAAAGGCCAGAGGATATGCCGCTTACATACACACTATTCCAGGATTTTTGCGGCGCTGAAATTATAATGGTTTTGAGCTAGTAATGTGGATATTTCTAGAAGGCATTGTATGGGGAAACATTGTTTATCAGCAGCATTATAACGGTTTAAGGAGCTTTGGGGAGTGCAGACAAAATTTACACATATTCTTTGTAATGAGAGAAGAGGATGGGATCACCTTTGTTATTCTTATTGGAAGAAAACTTTCACTGAGTCAGAATTTTGATTCAGAACAAGGAGTGTGGAAATGTGGGGTTCATTGAAAAAGCACCAGTGTTGAACCCTTGGTGACCTTCCTCTCTAACGCCAAGTTGCCAGTGGAGAACTGAAGTGCTCCGGATACCACAGTTGTCATGTGGGATCTCTGTTGATAACATCCATCAAACAGCCTTTCAGCGACAATGAAGGCCGTAGGAACAGACCATACATCACTGAAAGGCTGAGAATGTGAATTAGCTGGCCTGCTGTAACAGCGGTGTGGAGGAGCATCAGATTATCACATCAGTGAAGGAGCTGGAGACAGCAATGTTTGTCACTGAGAATCAGGTCACAATTTCAGTCATAAAATTGAGAGGAACTTAACACACGGGTCCTAGAATACAGTAGCTTTAAACATCATGGTGGAACATTTTAGCAAATAATGCTAATTGTGTTTTGAAATTTGAAATCCTTTCAGTTGGGCTTTTTTTCCTGTTTGCATAATCTAGTACATAGCGTGATGTGTATCTACTGCATATGCTTTGTATGAAGTTGGTGATAAAAGGCAATGATTAAAGTCATCGTTGGGTGATACCACATGCATTGTTCGGTAGCATGTTGCATGCAGCTGACCTCCTGGCATAGCAACTCTCAGTGAAAGTCTAGTGTTAGCAGCTACTGAGTGTTCTCTCATGCCAAAAAGGGGTCTTTAAGTTCATTACTAACTTTTACTGGTGAACCAAAGGGAAGGAAGCATAAGGAAATACTTATCAGGCAGAGTGTGTATTCTTGGAAGACCTCAGAAGATGAATTTACTGCTGCTACTATAGGTTATTGTTGGAGCGAACCCAGCTGGCCAGCGAGTGAATGAATGAATCACTGCATGCAGTTCAGCTCTAACCTTTTGAAAGCTATTCTTTGTTTCTGCTTCAAACATCCTCGTTCCCGGGCCACATGATCAGGTAATTTGAATGCCAGGGGCACACTCTGAATTTGCATTGCGGCATTAATGCATGATACTGTATTTCTGTGCAATAGGGCAGGCATCATGAAAGCGTAGCCAAGTGTAGAATCGGCGAGGAAGCAAATATAAATTGTCGTAGTTGTAACTTTGATCCCTCGTCTATTTTTAGATTCCGTTTCCTAAACAGCCTTTAGGGAACAGATTCACTAGACATCTGCAAATGTTTATCGTCTCTGGATTTCCTGATCAGATGCGTGTTTTAACACGTTCACAGAGTGCATTGTGAGTTCAGCACTGCTGGGATGGTAACCCAAGGAGATGCGCTGGCAGTGAAAAAGAGCTGACTCTCAGCTGTGTCACTGCGGCTAATGGCTGGTGGACCACACCCAGCCTCCCTAAGACGTTCACATCAAAGCCCCTCTCCCAGCTGTTTTAAATCCGCTGTGATGACTAAGAGTTGGCGAGTGACAAATGAGCATGGATGGGATACTGTTACACTGCATCATTGCTGGCTGGGTGCCTTTATATCCTGGGTTTGTTAAATTGCAGTTAATGGAGAGGATGTCAAATCAATCGAGAAGGTAATTATTATTAGGCGATGTCAAGTCAATCTCCGCTAAAGATGGCATTGTTCCAAAATGTGCTGTCTTCAATCAGGATCTTCACCATCAATATAATACCTTAGAAATCAATTTAAAGCAGACTTGCATTATTGTATTATTGGATCACAACAAATGTCCTGTCATACTTGTGTGAAATATTTAAATAATCTATATTTTAGATCCTGTATCAGAGGCTACAGATTCAGAAGAAAGCTATACTAAAGTGTTTGCTTATAAAGTTAGAAATGTTTTTTTCATACTTAACCAGAAGGCTCAATATAAGCATTTTTAAGAGTATCTGAATAAAAAAAAATGCACATCTACAATTACGGATGTAGTGTGAGCTGTCAATCTTCGTCAGACTTGATCCAATCGGAACTCATAAAGTGCTCAATGAGAAGGCAGTTGGTTCCTCGCAGCAGAGAACATTCCCGCCCACCATAGTTTCAAAGCCTCATTCCTCCAATCACTAGTCAGAACTACACTTTAAAATTTTTATTCGCCTCAATAAACACTTGATTTTTACTGTTTTTCACTCTTTACTTCATATTTACGAAAAAAAAAGTTTTATGATTTTGTCTGTAATTAAGTAAAGTATTGCCAGCCACAGTGACTCAGAAAACATTTTGTGGTGAGTCATCTATCCTCAAGATTGTTTAGTGTACCATGTGATTTTTTTTCTGTTTTAGCTATTATTAGATAATAGTCAACCAACTAGAGAAAAGTGGTCAAATTGAAAATTAAACAGAGCTTTCGACTGACTCACCGGAATTTCTAAAATATAAATTCTTTTTTTTTTACTCACAGCTTGATACATAAACATATCCACAGTCATCCAATCACAAATTAAATCAAGCTGCATAGTAAATAACCCAGTTAAGGTTGAACATATATTGATTTAGCAAATACTTTTATTCAAAGCAAGGTACAGGATAACAAGAATAGGCAGGGTCAGACACGCCCTGGAGAAATTAGGGGTTAAGGGCCTTGAACTGAGGCTCAATGACCTCCTGCTCGCCAACACAGCATCTTACCTCACTGACTCATCTACACACAACATTCCAACAAAAAATATGCTGTAGTCTCTACATGTAACTACATGCTATCAGGAAGTTCTCCCTACAGGAGAATATGCTTTAAAAGTCTCCTGTCCTGGAATGTACTCTGTTTGGCACATAATGGTATACAAATGTGAGCCTGATGATTGGGAAAGAAGAAACTGTGTTTGACAAAAGAATGTAGTTATAATGTAAATGACTTTGCATGCAATATTAATGTAGTTTAATGAACATTTTGGGAGAATGTCCATCAAACCATTTTACATCCATAGCAGGGGACACCATAGATAAGACTGTAGTCGATCACAGGGAATACAGTCACAGCTACGCAGAATGGTGTACTTAATGTCTCCTTAAGTTCATCTAACCCAGGGGTCTCCAACTCCGGTCCTGGAGAGCTACTGTCCAGTAGGGTTTCTATCATACTTGGCTTCTGATGAGCCACACCTGTTCTCAGGTAAATTCCAGGAACAGGTGTGACTCATCAGAAGCCAAATGGGACAGAAAACCTACTGGATAGTAGCTCTCCAGGACCGGAGTTGGAGATCCCTAATTCAACCGCATGCTAGCGGATGACGGGTGTGATCTGAATTTCCTGGGTTGCATGTTTTACACACAGGCATAGGGAGAAGGTGTAAAGCCCACACTCACAGAGACTGGAGCTGGAATCAAACTTAGAGCAGTGGGACTATTGAATATTAAATACATTTGTTTTTTTTTTTTGGCAGCCTAAGAAACAGGAATTTAGTAATAAGATAAAAAAATCTAGTATTTCCTCTTAAAACCTCTTCTTATTCTTTAAACCTCTGGTTTGACATACATTAGTTCAACTCAGTGAAATAATAAATTGTTCATATATGTACACACACACACGTACATATATAGTGAACAGATTTATTATTTACAGAGCGCATTAGCTATTCAGGGTTACCATTTAAAAATACCATGAGAAGATAATGATGGCCATGGAGTATTTTGTCCTTCACACTGTCAAATTTCTGGGATTCATAAAAAAATCTATAGCAGAGTCAGCGAAGTACGTTTTCCGCTAGTCTGCCTTTTTCTGTATATTGTCTGGTGTCTGTTGAAACATTAATTGTTTGGTGAAGTTTTGCAAACCTCAGCATTTCTGCTAAATCAGAACTTCACATGTAGTTGCATTATCCAAAAAGTAGTCACATTATTAAAGGTGTTTTAAATCTCTTACAGTGTATATGTTTTCTTCTAGGTTTAGTCGGCATTTTGGCCTTTTTGTTGTCACATAAATTAGATCCTTTGCTCACTAGGGGTTTTTTTTTATGGGACGTTGCACATCAAGGAATATTTTCCACTATAAAAGCATACATACGAAACATTCATCATGAAATTAAATCAATTTTACAGATTTATAAAAAAAAAAAAAATTGGTCACTCATACCACCTATGTGAGAACTGGCGAGAAGTGGCACTGGAGGAGAATGGACTCCTCGGGAAATGGGAAGCTAAACCTTGGTTTTCTCTGCGTTTTTCTACAGATTCGCAGTGCTAAAGTTCACAGCTTGCGCAGTCATCATGAATGACAGCTGTGCCGCTCAGACTGAGGGGAGAAGCAGTGCAGCTGCAGCCGTCTGACAAAGCATTCGGCAATAAATGTGCAGCACCTAGTGCCAACCCTGACCATAGACCCCTCATAGGGCACCATCTGCATTAGCAAAATTAAATTCACAGTGATTTTTTCCTAATACTTCAATATTTGATGGTACAGAAGCTTGCTGTCAGTGCATCCCATTTGCCCAGTTACTTTTTAAAATTTTTGTTTATAAATAAAAGGTATAAAGAAAAAAATTATGATGTGAGGACTGTGCTTTCAAGATCTTCGTTTTTCCTGCTAGTCCTGCAGATGTATGGTGAAAACCAGCCCAACAAAGTGATAGAACAAGGTCTGACCTCTGTGGTTTAGTAGAGTCTGCGATGACAAACATCTACTTGTATCTCTGTTGTGGTACCCCAGTCTGTAATTGTAGAGGAATGTCCCACATAGAGCACTTTATATCACTGAGCTCTTCATCTCAAGCAGTTTAAACATGCTTAAACGATGCAACACTAAAGGAACCCAGAATCTGCAGAGGGTTATGGTAGACCAGCTAACGAGCCAACTACTGTTACACTGTATCATTCCCATCATTATCGCTTCCTGTGGTGTTAGTCATACTAGGATGGGGGGGGGGGGTGGATTTAATCACAATGAAGTCTTACTTCTCTACCGAGCTAGTGGGACAACCCCTTTAGCTCTCTGTTAGCAGTAGCAGCCATTCACTGTAATAATTTCCACCACAGCTGATGATCTTCATTGTAGGACAGCACTTGATTTTACGAGACTTTTCAAAAAGAGAAACTCAATCACATGAGGTCCCCAGAGACGAGAGTAAACGAGATATGAAAACAAACTTTTTGCTCAAGACATAGATGTCCCAGGAGTATGACTTTATTTTGTGTCAGTCACCCAACAAGACCAGAGTGGGGTGGAGCGTTTATTTGCCTAGTACTCAACGTGTACGTGATCACATGACACAGTATTGGCTGACTGCTGAGCCTGAACCGATGACGAGATAAAGTGATTAATAAGGTAAACTGAAATAAAACTAATATAAGAACTAAAATAATTAATCATGATTTCTTCTTAAATGAAACCCCTTGACGACCATGACTAAAATTCAGAAATGACACAGTCTTGTTGCAGAATAATTAATCTGTAAGACCTGTATTAAAATACTGCTAAATACATCCTGCAAGCAGAAATTTGTCAGCTATGGGAGGGTGAATTCATGTATTATTGCAGAGAGGGAAACGTAAAAACCATTGGTGTGAAACGGCAAATGTTTGGGGGCAATTGGTGGCTCACCAGGTTCACGCACCGTGTTCGTCAACAGTTTGCGGACCTTTAAACCCCACTTGCTTCAGGAATGGGTTGATCTTGCTCTTTGTAATTGCACGCTGCTTAGAATAGAAACATTTACCGTAATTAATAAATTTGAAATAATACAGCTTGGTTTTTACCAACAGACCAGTAAGTAACCTTTGATTTTGTGTATTGTAATTATAGGTAAAGATATATAATTTAGGTCTGTGTAATCTATAATTAATCATATATTCAGCTGCTTATGCCCCATCAGAGACATTTAGCAGAGTGTGGTACCCAAGCCTGCTTCGTGTCTAACAGCAGGTGATGTTGGTGGTGTGTAAAGATGGAGGGGCCAAAGCCAGCAGCCGAGGAGGTCTCAAGAGTAGGGTGGAGAGCTGGATTTCTTGCTTGGTGAGGTGGCTTTGATCTTCCAGCGCTGTCTTCAGAGCGATAGCGGTTAGGGTGGCGGGGCGGCCCGACCGCAGAGCCCTGGAGGAGCCAGGGGCACTGGGACAGGGAAAGAGCCTGTTTGTGCATAAACAGCACACGGCTTCTCCTTCTCCTCGGATAAAAAAATGCTTTGTTGCACACATCGTGCACTCAGGCTCCAGGGATCTGACGCTTGCTGGTGAAAATGGATTCTTATTGACAGCTGGAGGCAAATAAAGTATTTCCCCTCCGTGTTTGTTAGTTTTTGTGGAAATCGCCCCGTCCTTTTTCCCAAGCTTCACATATCTAACCATGTTTGCAGCATTAGCCTTCGAATAAAGGATTTTATTTGCAATTCAGTATAGTTTTAAGGAGTAAACGTTCCATTATGTTATTCTCAAACAGCTTTTTATCAAGTCAATATGCCCTTATTCTCATGGCTTCTAGATGTACCAGCGAGCTTTCTGATTCTCTCTGGCACATTCCGCCTGCAGTGATTTTCCCAGGTTCTTGATAAATAACCCATTAAATGGCACAGTCTCTGTTCTCTTACCAGGTGCATCACCACTGGAATGCTACTTTTCAGCAGACAGCTTCAAATTGCCTGGCAGTTACATTTTGGATTCAAAGTCATCCCAGGCAAGGCAGAATACCATGTGTCTGAAACTGGCATTTTCATTTGGTATTTGCGTCATGAGGTATCTCTGCCCTAGTCACCTGCCTCCTTCCTGGCTATCTTTCTAAGTTTCTATGATACCAAGGAAGATACTTCCAAACTACACTGAATAAATCACTCTGGGCCTATTCCTCTTTCCCCAGTTGTTCTTGTTAGTAAACAAACAGCAAAAATCCCTGTGCTATAAACATTAAAACATATGTGATCCCGCACAATTCGGGGACCTGATGGGAAACATACGTGTAACATCTAGACTGTGAGAACCTCTGTGTATTTTAGCTGTGCAGCTACTGTTCTGGTGGGAAGCTTGAGGAGCTGAAGTAGAGTACTACTCCAGTCAATGGTGCCGTGAACACATCTTCCGAAAGTTCTCAGAAAGCATCTGGTGGTTCATCATTCCCACCCGGTCCTTCAAAACTCACAGCTGTAGAAATCATCTCTAGTGTAACTGTCAGCACCATTGCGTTAGACTCTGCGTTATGAAAGTCTCGAAACAGAAGATTACGTTGAGACCTTGTAAACCGAAAACTGGTTTTAGTCATTAATTGCTTTAGTTTTCAATGTCTGAGGCTTCTCAAACATATATATTTGTGCAGAACCCGTAACTTCAAAAAAACACTTAGTAAAAAACCAAGTGGTTTATAAAAACTTTTAACCTGCCGCAATGGCTCTTCAAATCATGAACAATGGGCAGTGATTCAGTGTCTCTCACAGTTTGTGCCCCAAATCATTTGTCCAGCAATGAACATCTCGCCATCACACCAAATCGTCAAAAGTTAACCAGGTGTGAACCACATCTTAAGGAACTCCCTGAAGCAACAAGGCACAAATTTAATTCATCACGGAGAGGGACCCCTGTTCCTGTTAAATTTCAGAATCACAGATCCATGCATCTTGTTTGGATTTGACTGCAGATTCATGGTTTGAATTAGACTGACCAGAATTTTTTTTTTTTTTGCTCGGCCATTTGTTCTCTATGTTGCCCATTTTTCACAATTCAAATGACAATGACAAAGTTGGATTGCAAATGTCACATAAATGTCACTTGGTGGCCAATTTTTCATAAAGAATACTGATTATTCAGTAAAATAAAAAAGAAATGCTTGATTTAAATTCCATCTTTTAATTCATTAGCCATGTGACTGGGATTTCATTCATGGCCCACGGCTGGCAATTCAATCGACCGTGGTTCTAGGTTCAGGAAGTGGGTTTGATTTGATGCACAGTGAATCAATTCATGGTTTTTACGGTTGGAGTTTCCTGCCTACAAACACATTAGGATGGAGCCCCATGTGTGACTCCTGGAGGATGGATTAGGATGGAGCCACCTGACAGAACCAGCTCTATGTAGTTTAGAACCATTCTGTTGTCAAATACTACATAATACTTGTAGCTTATTCTTTGTAATTATGTAGTACCTAACTGTCAGGAAAATTTGCTCACGTAATGGGGTGTTACTTATGGAGGCTACAGAGCGCCCTCTTTACAATGTTGTGTGTCTTAGCAAATTAAGCGGCTCTGCCCTTAACCAGGAGGTCGTTGGTTCAAATCCTAGGGTCAGTGGTATTGTTTTATTGTTGTGTGCTCAAGTAATGGCCTTAACCCTCTGGTTTTCTAAACAAAAATAATGCATGTTGCTTTGGATAAAAGTAAATATACCAAATAACTAAATTGCGAAGATTCTTTGGGATGGACAGAGAATGAAGATAGGTACCTCAAACAGGATGCTGGTCATTCCAATGCCATCATGAATGCAACTGTAAAATATATTCTTTTTGGGTTTTTTTTGTGTCTGTGAAGTTGTTGCAAAAAAACAACAACAAAAAGCCATCAGCTGTATGCCTCACAGGGTCCCAGCTATGAATACATCCGAACTCCCAGGGGCTCCCTGCAGCTGTGCAGTTATGCAGATATTATTCACTGTCAGCCTGTGAACACGAAGCTTGCAGAAGGGGACTTCCAGAAGCCAACACTCTAGATCGCTATCTGAGAAACTGCCATTCCTGAGGCCCCAAGCGCCCTGCTTCACCCCCTGCTTCTCCCAGCCGGATGTACCTGCCATTTGGAGAATATCAGCTCAGAGTGAGAGTGAGGTCTGAGAGGCATGTTCCTCAACCTTGTAAAGGCAGAGGCTGAGGTTCACCGCTGTAATTTCTGGTGCCTCATCTAACCCAGTCTGGCATGGCAGACGCTGCCCCTGTGTTTACCTCTGGGGGCTCCTGTATAAATCTGAAAAGCGATGTTGGACAGAACGGAAGTGAATGACAAGCAGAGCGTGAAAGCATCCGCTGTGTCAGACTTTTTTAATATTTACATATTATATTCGCCTGATGTACATGAGGTAAAAAATAAAAGGATCTGTCAGGGTCAGCCCCTGTTGTCTCACTCAGTGTCCCTTCCCCGTTTGGTCAGCAGGCATTGCTGGTCATCCTGTCCTTCATGTTTGTCTTTGAGTTTCCTGTTACCTGTCTGGTTATGCGGCTCTATGTGTTGAGCATGTGGCTGCTTTTGATCCTGTCCTGTGTTCAAATCCCATCTCCTCTGTTTTTGCATTTTAGTCCCCTAGTGTTTCAGTTGAATTTCTCTAGTTCGGTTGTCTGAATTTTGTAGTTGGTTTTTGTTTTGTTCCTTTTGCCCCTGCTTGTCTTTACCTGTTTGTAATTCCCTAGTGCTGGTTTCTATTTCCCGGTTTCCTTGGTTAGTTCTTAGTTTCCCTGTTTCGTTCCTTTGAGTTTATTAGTTTCACCTGTGTCCTATTTTCCTGGTCCCTGTTAATTAACCTCGCCTGTCCTGTGTTAGTCTCGTTACCCCTTAGTATTTTAGTTCCTGCTTCTGTTCAGTTCCCCACTGGTTTGTGTGTTGATTGTGTTTTGTAGTTGATGTTAGATGTGTATCTGGTTTTTGTTATTTAGTTATTTAGTCTTTGTTAATCCCTAATTTTTTGACCCCTTGGGGTCTTTTTGGTTTTGTTGTGTTTGTACTGTTTTTGTTTAATAAACCCCTTGTTTTGTTCGTTGAGCCTCAAGTGGGTCGTCCACCATTTTTTTTGTTTGTGCCCCGGTTATGCCTCGCTCTCGTACCCGAGCCGCCCAGAGTCATGAAAAGATCTGGTTTCCAGTAATGCCTGTTTTCCTTACACATTATACTCACAAAATCGATAAGGATTTGTTCAAATATACCACAGAATCTAAGAATTTTTTTAAACCAATTTTAATTATACATTAGGGTTGGGTCGATAGTCGATTCCATTGCGATCCCCCGCCCCTCCCCCGCCACAGCAGCAACCAGCTCGTGAAAAACACACAATTACACTATATAGCCAAATGAAATGCATGCTTTCAATTACCGCATCTTTACTTATTTTATTATTATTATGAGGAAATAATACCAAGCACCGGGGAGCTCCGGCCGAAGATGATGCCCTTGTTTACTTGGGGAGGTGTGGAGACAGCAGCACTGAAAGCACACAGTGATGTCCACCACGGGGCCACTGCCATCACCTGGCTGCAGAGAAGTGTGAGGTCAGCAGGCCTCACAGAAGGTGCATCATGCAGTGAAACATGTTGCGTGGTCTTTCAATTCTTTCCACTTAGTCAGCAGAGGATTTCTTTCACACTTTTTTTTTCCTCTTTGTTTTTTTGAGGAAGCAGGGAGGGAGTGAGTCCCTGGAGCAATTGAGGTTTGAGGGCCTTGCTCAGGAATCCAATGGTGAAATCACTCTGTCAACCGTGGGCATTAAACCAGCGACCCTCCAATCACGGGCACAGCGTCCTAAACCACTCAGCTGCACACTGCTCAAAAAGTCTAGAGTGGTGAACCTTCTATGACATGGCTGAATGTTTCTGTAAGGGAAACTGTTGATATGGTGGGTATTGCCTAACAGCACTATGTTTGAATCCTATCACAGCTCGGTGTGAGTGGATTTTGCGTGTTCTAGGTTTGTTAAATTTTCTCTGTTTGTAGTGTCCCTCTGCAGCCCAAAGACATGCAGCTGGTTGAATTGGCATCTCTGAAATGTCCTTAGCTTGTGTATGACCTGCGATGTACTGGATGGACTTCCAGGGGTAATCCTCCCCTGAAGGACCCCCTGACCCTGACTAAGGGTGAATGGCTGGAAGGTGTATTTCTGCAAAATAAATTCACTTGTTCTATTTGTACACCCTTCCTAGGACCAGGCCCACCGAGAGCCAGAAAACATAGACCTAGCCAAGACCAAAGAAAAGGTTGTGGTGAACATATAATTTTCAAAGAAAGCATACTCATCCCGAGACATGCAAGTGCATTTCTACAATCTATAATTAGTCAATTAGCATGTTTCATCTGGTCATATCATAAGTAAATACAAAAGCCAACGTTTCTTTCATTGTCGGAGCAGACTAACCGCCGAGCGGGCCGTCAGCTTATGCACCATGAAACTGTAATTACTCGTGTGGCCTTGATTTTAAGTATGTCGCTTCTGATAAGTGCCTTAGTTTGCCTTGAATAGCAGATCGAAAAACACCAGTTGTACATTCCATAAGAACCAAAAAAACAGAACACACCAGCCAACCAGGCTGTACAAAGCAGCATTACAACTGTATTTTAAAGGTGCTCTCTGTCCCTAGTCTATGGAAATGCTGAATATTTTGATACTATCTGGAAAATCCGCTTGTACTCTTTCCATTCTTCTTCATGAGCATGACCGTTGCACAAAGGCCTCTGCAATATGCATTATAGCAGTATTAGAAGTTTTGTGTACAGAACTCAATTGCTTATATTTAAGGAGGTAAAGTAGTTTATTAAGCTGATAAAGTGTTCTGTGAATGGTTTACAACAGAGTGGTGTGAAGACAGCAACACTTAATAAACCAATCACACGTGAGCATGAGAATTTTAAAAATAAACAAATAAATACAATGCAAGGTCCGCGACATATTCACCAGATTAGGCAATACTGACATTTAAAAAGCCATTAATGTGCAATTTGCCACTGTTCTTGCAAATGAAGAGCAAACTGCTTAAAATATTCAGATTTTTAGTTTTGTTTCTGACAGTCTTGGAAATTTTGCATATACAAAAAAGGATTCTTCTGTTGAATGTGAGGCAGTTACAAATGAAATGCAAACAAGTGCATTTGGAAAAGGTGGTGAGGTGATGACTAACAGGAATTTTCCGCAGCAGAGTACTTACTTTCAGTAACAGCTGCTGCCTTTTGTAAAAATGAATCATGAATAAGGGTAACAAATTGAGAGAAATATAATCTGCTAAAATATCCCATCACATTTTTTTAGTTATATATCTATTTTCTCATAGATTAATTGCAGAGAATGTGGACTGATATAATATCAGTGACGACCCTAAAAGCCGACAGCATGTAGTAAAATTTAGGGTAAGAGTAGTGTTTGATCTGTATGAAATGACAGCAACCTTTCCTGTAAGTTTACTCTGAAAAACGGCCCTATTTTTTTTTTGATTTTCTTTATTTTCTCAGAAATGCTAAAAAATGCCGCATGTAATGCCTTTCATAATTATTTGTCAAGAAGGGCCTCTCCAGTAAGTGAAATAATTACCTGCATCACTGCTCTGCAACATGTGCAACACATTTGAGCCTTAAATAAAATATTAATTTCTCATTGCTTCTGTGTAAACCACTGATGAAAAAAATATGCCACCTTCACATTAGAGTTATAAATATTCACTTTTACTTTTATATAACATATATGTGGCCACATATTTCAGTATTTACCAGTGTGGTTAGTCACCCTAGATATGCACTCTCTCGACATATTGGCTTTGAGGCCAAAGGGCTTAAAACACAACGAATGTGACCATATGATCCAGTGTGATTGTTCTTGGTGGGGAGCACTATTACCGAACACCTCTAGGGTAGTGGGTTCAAATCCCACTTTCACTCTATATATATCGACTTTGCATGCTCTCCCCATGTCACATCGGTTTCCACTTTTGGTCAAATGCCTTGTGCTTTAAGGTAATTGGTGTCTCTACACCTGTTTCTGGTGATGAGCTGGCATCCCGTCCAGGGTGTAGCCCAGCTCTGTGCCCTATGGTAGACAGACTGGCATCCCATCCAGGCTGTACCCCAGCCCTGTGCCCTATGATAGACTGACTGGCATCTCATCTAGGGTGTAGCCTAGCCTCGTGCCCTCTGATGCCTGGCATAGCCTCCAGGTCCTTCATGACCCAGATCAGTATAAGTGCTTCGAAGGCAGATGGATGATTTGTGAACATACAGACATACCATATGTACAAAGGTCACACTTTAATTGCTCTACTTGGCTCACTTGGATACTTACATAACACATCATACGCGAAAATGCAACAGCAGGTTCCAGCCCTGTGTATGTTGTTTTAATACCAACTGATGGTTCCTGAGAGATCCTGCTTACTGATCATCACTCCCTATCCATCCATCATCCATCCATCCATCCATCCATTTTCCAAATTCTTATCCACCACAGGGATGTGGGTTTGGCACGTCTATTCCACACGATATTGCTGAAGCATTTTTTTGATTCAATGCTTATTGATATTAACTTGTTCTGAATGTCATGCATTGTTCCATAACCCCTCATCTTGGGTCAGTCCCTTGGAAGGGTGACATTGTGGATGTGACTTGCGAACTGTAACACTGTGGGTGCAGCTTCACTGCCATCCTACACAGGCCAGCATGGAGAACAGACTCATTGATGGACTTTGGCTTTGACCTTGACCACAGTCAACACCTTGATTTTCTATAATGTTAGCATGCCTGGGGGGCTGGGGAATCAGTGGACCTTGGACCCCCAGAGTTTTTCTTTTCTCCCTTCATGCAAACTTTTGGATCCTCTGTTTAAATGATTCAAGAATATACCGAAATACAGCCATGTAATGCACTTTGGAGTGATTCCGTTGTGAAAGGCACTATGTAAAAATACAAGTAATTGAACTGAATCCTATTCCATAAAGCACAGGGTGCACTACTCTACGCTCGCTGAAATAAATTTAGATTTGAATGACGGAGGGAGAAATTTTTCATCAGTCAAAATGAGGTGCAGTGACTAGTCAGACCTGCCACTAGGTAACCTAGTGATGTGTGTTAGCCCTATATAATAAAGACCATTATTATGTAACTAGTCCAGCTAACCTATACACCTTTGGATTGTGGGAGGAGACTGTGGCCCTCAAAAGCAACCCATAAAAGCATAAGGAGGCCATGCAAGATCCATGCACCCAGATCGCATCAGGAATTAAACCCAAGATGTGGAGCTTCGAGGCCACAATGATCTTCATTGAAGCATTGGTGCTCTTTTAAATACAGTAAACCTTCCGGAAAGTTCTCATTAATCATTAAACAGACATCGTTACCTGCAGAGATGTAAATAGGGGACAACAAGCATTAACTCCAGTGTCGTGACTGGAACAAGAACATCTATTATTTACTGTAATCATTCATAATAAAGGATTTCACTAATATGGAAACTCTATTCTGTTTGTTAGACAAATATTTTGGTATGAGCGGGTACGTATGTGAACTCCTGAAGCGAGCTTGTGTTTTGACTGAAACTGGGTTATTCTCTGAATAATGGGTTTCCAGTTTTTACCGGTATATTTTTAAATATGCAGACAAAAGCGAGGTAGGATTTCAGTGCCGTCGAAGCCGATTCTAATGAGAGGATTCTGTAATGGAAAGTAAGAGTCAGCTATGGGAAAAAGGAATGGCCGGATGAGGAAAACTTTCTGGTCCCAAGGTGATCTGAGACATGTGCTATTCTCACTACCGGGTGGCCAGTAGCATTTTTAAAAGCACTTTGTAGTTTCTTGTCCTACAAACTAGGTAATTATGTTGCAAAACCTGTCCTGTATATGGAACATCTCCCAGGCAGTATAGAGTGGAAAGCAGGAGAGCATGCTGGACGGGACACCACTCCATGGGACACACACACCTGGAAGTTCAGAGAGGGGGGAGGAGCCCACACAGCACAGGGAGAATATTTACTCCACCTTCACTGGAGGGCCAGGATTTGAACCCCCAAAGCAGGGACTGGGAAGCAGGAGCACTAACCAGGAAGCCACTGGGCCAACAATGACAGACCTGTTGTTGGTGTTGTTTGTTGCTGCTGAAACACTAATTTCATGGCTTCGGTATGTAATGCTTTCCAACTTTCACTGAACAGACTACAACTGGTTTCCTCTTCCTCAACAAGACCTTCTCTTGTTGGGGGGTCTGTTACCCGAAAACCATGGATCTTTAGGTACCCTAATGAGGCAGGCCTGCCCTCCCTCGACCCAGGAGTGCTGCACACATACAGGCTGTTTTTCCACCCGCGTCAGTGATCTGCCTGGAAGGGACCCTGCTGAATCCACGTCTAGATTATTAATGGCTTAATGAACTCCGGGAACCGTCTAGACAGCAGAGCTCTGGGGAGTGAAGCACTTCTGCATGATCTAATGGCCGCTGCATCTGCACAAGCCTCTCAGAATGGAAATGTGCTTCATGGTGAAGTATACTGAACAGCATTTATGGCCATCAACGTTTAGTGTGAGGGAAGCATGGGGGGAAAGGATTAAAATTGACCAAGGTTATGCTCACAACCCACAGACTGACTTTTTATAAAAATAATATAAAATATCATCCATCCATCCATCTATCCATCATTTTTCCATACATTCTTGTTCTATGTAGGGTTGTGGGGGTCAGAGCCTAATTTAGGAAGCTACAGGCAGAAGACTGGGAATGACCCATGGCAATGGTGTCAACTGTTTGCAGTATTACAAAATATTGTTTTGTCCATCCATCCATCCAAATATAATATTGGTCTAATATAGTATTAATACAACATACATATGTAATAATGTAAAATAATAAAGATATTGATAAAAAAATCTATTAAATAATGCCAGACTAGCCCTGTTAAACCATCTTTGTCCTTTGGAAAAATTTCCTGGGCTTAACAGCCTCATCTTTATTCTGACATGGCAGGCAAGTAATAACAACCATTTACACAGCATTCATTTAGCAGACAGTGTACTAACACCTGACACACATCTCATCACACAGTACAAGTTAACGAGACAGGCCAAAAGCGTGTGGCTTTTCAATTTCTCATTTTTCACAATTATTAAGTATACCAGCTTTATTTATACATGAATGTGCACACAGTTTATAAATAAATCACATATCTTTTACTTACAGCTACGTTACCAACCCAAATTACTTCCTAATCTGGCCTTTTATGTTCATTTTTAGGTGATGATTCTTTTTTCTTTTAGGTAAACAGATTAACGTCTTGCATGTAGTAAATATTTTCCTCATCATCAAAATCCCTGATGTGACCTGGCCGTGTTCTCGCTGGAGCTCTGCCCAACTTTTACACCCCCAAATAAAAATGTGGTTGAGCAAGTTTTATTTGCACACTTGCTTGTTATTATTCCGGCCATTTAGAAATGGCATTTCATTGCAGCGGCCACAAAAGCACCTGCTCAGAATGGTCATCTTGGGCCCCAGCAGGGAAGGTTTATTCCTGCAGAGTGACACTGACACACCTATGGATGTCACCGCGCACTATGCTGCTCTTGGTCCTCGTGTTCGCACCATTGCCACCTCGCACCATGCTGCTCATATTGGCGGCACTCATTTGCTCATAATTAATCCTTAACCTTTCACTAGATAGGGAACAGGCCAACATATGTCATGGGTTAAATTAGTTATTTAATTAACCATGACAATGCCAATATGTCAGTATGCTAGTTTCTGTTCCTTAATGGAAAATGTTAATTTAATTCATGTTTTGTCTCTGGTTCAAACACTGTTTGATAAATGACAAATGTGCTATTTGACAAAACCCGTGATATGCATTACCAGTTGATATAGAACAAAATATGTACAGTGGTACCTCGGTTCTCAAACTCACTAGAACTCTAATTTCTTAAAGGTCGAACAAAGAGGTTTGACCTAGAACTTGATATGAATATCAGAATCGAACCGTAAATGCTGACCTAATATAAATTGTTCGAGTCATACTACAACGCAATTCTTACTTGAATGCCTTCTTTACAGACTGGAAGGTTAACCAAATAAAGCAGCGCAACATTACAGTAACTAACAATAAATAAACCACTAACTCACGTGTACTATTAGAGCATTAATGTTATTTATTTAAACTTTATTTTACTAGGTAAATTAACTTAATAACCAGTTCTCACTGTTTTACATGATATTAAGGAAAAATAGCAAATTGCACATCGGAACTGCCTGGGGTACAAACGTCATGAGTGTAACTAAACGCTTCTGCCAATAAGGGCAAAGGCGTGTCGTCACTGAGGCAGTTCCAGTTTGTGCAGCCGGGTGAGAGGTCACAATGCATCTAACCGTCAGAATCAGAATGCGTTGCTTTAAGCCAGCGCTGCAAAGCAAGTCGAACGCACCCAATGACCGAACTGGGGAAACAAACTGAAACTCGGACTTAATACAGAGGACTAATGATCCAACATGAGGTTAACGAGGGGGCGTGGCACACGGAAGGAGCGGTTGATTGGGGCTCTTCTTGTTTTATCTTGTTCATTTTGTGCTTAAACTCTTAAAAAAACATACTTAGGTTTATTTTTTGGGGTCCGGGAACCAATTAATTGGTTTTCTATTATTTCTTATGGGAAAAATTCGATCAGAACTTTTTAGGATTCGATCCGGAGTCTGGAACGGTTTAAGTTCGAGAACCGAGGTACCACTGTGTTGTAATCTAAATACCTTCCACAGTCAACCAATATGACAGGAAGGCAAGATGTTAAATAGTGTAAATCAGTGTTCCTCATCCCAGTCCTTAGGAATCCCCAGACTCCATGTTTTTGCTCCCCCAGGTCTCGGTCACATAGTCCGAATTTTTGCAGGCACGCGGACTTTGCGGGAGTTTCAGAAACACTGCTGTAGATGATTAAGCAGTTATAATCTAGCCCTGATTAACACAAAGAACAGCATCTACAGTATAGACCCAAACATGGAATGCGGATCTTAACCGAACGGGGGGGGGGGGGTAATATTCACATGTCTATTTGCTTTTTAAAAACTCAGCTATAACATAAACTTTGTGGATGTAATTTGGGATTTTATTAATAAAGGTTTGCATTAAATAATTTGTTGATAATTTTTCACGATTATTTATCACTGCTTTCTTAATGATGCTCCAAAACTTACCGGCCCTGCCCCCCTGTTCTGTGGTCCATGGAGCAAAAGACAATTGAGACAGCTTTGCGATCTACAGGAAAACCTATTTGGTTTGCAGAAAGAATGGGTGTAAAAAATTATACATTAGTATGCTGTACATACAATTGCAACCCCCAGTATTACGTTACAGTAGCATTACTTACTTAGATTTAGGGTTGAGCATGTGGGGGGGGGGGGGGGGGGGGGTGTTTTGTTTTTGGGCGTGTTGGGGGGTGAAGTAGAACCCCGAGGTTTACTCCCCTTTAACACTTCGTCTTTGGGGGCAAAAAGGTAAACAACACACAAAA
>JAABNY020000001.1:27585492-27618833 GCA_015164015.2 Brevimyrus niger
TGTCTTGGTTTGGTGCATCCAGTCTCCCCTAACCCTCTTGAGGAGTGGGGGGGCCGGGTGTGGGGGGGGGGGGGGGGGGGCTTTTTTTTTTTGTAGAGGGGGGAGGTGGGCTAATGCCTGTAAAGTTAGAAGCCCAAAACTTAGAAGTTACTCTGTGAAAATGGGTCCATTCATGTGCAAATCAGGGAGTGGAGTTTCAAAGGTTAGTAGCCGTCCAGGATGTGGGTTACCCCCGCGCCAAGGAAGAGATGACCCCCCATTCACTCACCGAGCCTTTCATGTCGTTATTCACAAAGTGCGTGGTCACCAGGAATTGTTCTTTTGGAATGCAATTTTTTTGTGGTGCATATAGGAGCTGGCCTTTTTGAAGGGAGGTAGTGAGGCTTTATCAGAACTGCTCTTTAGGGACCCCCCCAATCACCACCACTCACACACCCCCATCGGCAACACCCCAGGCCAAGGTGCTTGTTGTCCTGTTCCTCACAAAAGGCCACTGGCCAACTCTTTTCCCTTTCCCTGCTCTCGTTTTCATGGTGGAAACCTGATCTTTTCAGTGGCACCTAGTTCTGAAAATACGAGTTCTCTAGTGTGTTTTTTTCCCCCCTCGTGTGGATTACGTCATCGTTGGTTTTGCCTCCATGATCAAAAGAATAAGGAGCGAGCCCACATGTGGATGTACTTACGTCAGGCTGAGATAAGAGGGGTTCTTCCATGAGATTTAGACATCTTGCTTTGATAAGGTGGCTTCTGTGATTACTCAAGAAAATAAATATATTTTATAAAAATGTGTAGATTTAATAACAAGCCATGAAAAAACTGGTTTTTGGGTGGAGCAGTCTTGTACCGGGGAAACTTGTCAACTCTGAATAAGCTTGTAAGTCAGGTTTGCACATCTGAGTTTAACAGAATATTTGCCACATTGTCCGTTCTCTGTTGTCTCAATTGCTCCAAAAGTCAATTCAGCCACAAATAATAACAATGACTTTTGCGGTGGTCACTGCACAGTGGTCACTGCACAGTGTTGTAAATCGAGTGGTCGTAAAACCCAGTTTATGGACCCTGAGGTTGGGCTGAGAATTTGTAAAGGGGGGGGAGGTAATCCATCAAAGTGTGGTAACAGGGGGTATCTGTTAAAAATAAAATCACACAAGCTTCAGATTCTCTTCTGCAAATGGCGTTTCTGCTAATGGAGGCTAATTGTTTGCCTTTTTTATTAATTGAAGGTGTGTACCATTTTATGTTATGAACTAAAGGGGTAATAAAAGAGGCCGGTGGCTTTTACAGGCTTGTTTTAAAGAGAGTCGCCCTGATGGAAGGTCTATCTGGAAGCTCATAAAATTTGCAGGTACCTGAGAAATAGTCAGTGGGAGAAGACAGCGGTGCTGGTCGTCCTTCTTCACACACACTCGCCCAGCGAGGCACAGCACACTCAGATGGGACTTTTAACCTCCCTAAAGTGGGGCTAATTCTCGCCGTCGCTCGCTTACGCCTCAACCGCGCCTGCATGTAGCAACAGCTGGAAGTGGTGGCCGTCGCTATCTGGGCTGATTTTGCTCTTTTGGCCCGTTGCCCCTAAGAATTACTGAAATGCTATTCAGCCTGGCCTCTATTGTTCCCGATGCCTGCAAAGAAAGGATTTTTTTTTTTTGGGAAGGTGGGGGGATACATATTCATCCAGAGATCACTGGACAGAACAGCTGGACTCTCTTACCTCTACTAGGAGAATTGTGAAAATCAGATGGTTGTCCTCAAAAAGCTTCTGGTACTGAACTTGTGAAACTTTTATGTTAACTGCTTCTATGAAAAATACAGTGATATACTGCTGGTGCTGCAGTTCAGTGCTCATCTGCTTTGGAGTGACGTTCCTAACTGGAGTATCACTGGCAGGTTACTTTATAATCAGTTTAAATACTGCTCCAGTGCCATTTCAGGTCTTGTGCTTTGTACTGAGCAGTGCACTGGAGCACCCTGTGAAGAGCAAGAGAAGGGTTAGCAGTAGGTGTGACTTTTTTGGCCTCTGCTGCCTTTGTGTGCTGTGTCCGTCGTCAGAAAGATTGATTGTCCAACATTTGGGGGCCTTTTGTAGCATCTGCCCTCAAAGTTCTTCCCCTCCAGGCCTGGGTGGTGTCCCTCAACGTCACTATACAGTTACTTCATTCAGTAGTTAAAAATCTTGTTGGGACGAGTGCTTGGGTGACTTTGTAAACAGGCAGGGTATCAGATATTGGTGTAACATTTGCTTAAAAGTTGGGGAAAATGTCTTTATATGAGATGAACAGAAATCAAGCATGCAGTACTGCTATGGATGTCTTCCAACGACACTCTGAAAGCAGATGCTTCATTTTATTATATAACTACAGATTTAATTATAGAGGCATTTTATTAGAAATAGGAAGATGGACGTTGAGTCAACTGAGATATACGCTGTATGTTGGCAGATGGTGGGGATCCGATTCCTGGAAGGTATTTGCTGACCTGGGATCACGGGTACCAGCTGCATATGGGCACTCTGGGTTTACTGGGATCCCGCTGGACCACTCTGGTCATGTTTCCAGAGGTTCCTGAGAAATTATTTTGATATGATAGCATCATTGTTTTCCACATGTTTCCCATATTCCTGCAGTGATACTTCTAATGGTGTGGTTCTCATGTTTGACCCTCTCCTGGAAGTAAAGCTCAATGGCATTTGCCTTGAAGGGGTCAAATGTCTGAACCCCCAGGTTTTCCCCAGTAATGAGTGTAGCTTGCAATACAGGTACCAGTCAGAGTATACTGGTATTAAATTAAGTTTATAGAACCTAGTAATGTTGGACTTGCACTAGGGATACAAATCTGTGGCACCAAGGCAATTCAATTAGAACGGTTATTAAGAGAAAGATTCAATGCATCAGAAATCTTTGATTTCCAGCACAAATTGATTAATTCATTATTCACTTATTATCATAAGCTAAATTTTTAGCTTCACAAAAAAAAAACCATGGGAACTTAATTATAACATATAACGAATCTCTAACGCTAACTTTACTTTTTACTTAGCTAGCTAGGTAGCTGTTTCAGGGTCTGGCTAGAAAAAAGAAAAAAAATTGTACTCTAAAAAATAAGGGCGTTGTCCTAAAGCATCATAGTGCAAAGATTATCGTAACTGTTAAGGAAATGGGCGAGTTTCCGTGTTTGGCAAAAGATCGAGTAATGCTTCCATTCTGAATATTACTGATTCTTCCCCTGCCATTTTACAGTTCAGAAATTCACCAGCACTGCTGCTTTGCACGTCTACCTGCAGAACAGGAATGTGAGAGTGCACAACCTGGAAGTAGCAATATCTTTAAAGAGGATTTTGCCCTCAGAAATCGATTATAACCAATTCTGACGTTACAGATCAATGCAGTTGAATCTCATTTTACTGGTTAACTTGGCACATGATTCCTGCTAACCTTAACATGCTGTGCCGGTTCTCCTTGGTCCATCGTTTAACTTTGCAAGCCCTGAGATGCAGCTCATTAAGTGCATCCCAGGAAGTTGTGTTGAAGGATGGACTCTCTCAGCCAAGTTGGCTGCCGGCCGCCCAGCTCTGCCGCTGGCTTCACAGGCCAACTGGCCACTGATTGATCTGTGGAGCTTTTCTGTGGTCATTAGTCAGGCAGGCGGCTTTCATTTTCGCGGCCTGCCGTTTCTTAAACGGGGGGAGGGTGGAACGCGGGTGAAAGTTCAGTGGGATCTGAGGGAGCTCTCCTGGTGTCCTAATTCTGGTATGATTACGCTACACAGCACGCAAGTAACTGCAGACAAAATTTAATGCCTTTCTCCAAACCCCGGTTTTGGTTTCATATTTCGGAATTTGTCCCCCCCCCCCCCCCCCAATTATTTATTCAAACTGAAAACAAACACAATTAGGTACAGCTGTAAACCCAAAGCAGCATGTCTGGTGATGTGCTTGGATAACAAAACCGAAAAGACGCTTATTTGCACATACTGCATACTGACCCAAAAATGATGTAAGGAACGGTGGACGATGAACATGTGAACAGCCTTACTGCAATGATGTCTTGGTCCCAGTGTTTGTATATTAATAAGAAGTTACCCAGTGTCCCACGAGGGATTGTTATTCCATAGCAGGACCAGAGGTCTGTGACTTTGGGTTAGTTTCTTCTCAATATCCTGCTTTGAATGAATGGTCACTGGACTCTTACTGAGAGTGACAGGTACCACAGGGATTTCTGATTAATATTTACCTGGTCCTACACAGGCCGCAGCTAGGCGATTCTGTGCTTCCCTGGAGTTTCTCTATGATGAAGGTTCTGATTGCACCGGTGTTATTCCCTACAGCCTGCAGGCATTCCTCAGCATTACCTGTTGAGTGGCCTTTGGTTGTTAGCCAGAAGAAGCTGAAGTACACGCCCTTGTAGAGCCACGGTTCTAATGCATGTGACATGCCCCCCTCCCCCATTCTGGAAGATTCATTATCACTTAATGCTGCTAAGAGATGAGACTTGGCACTCTGAGCCCATCAGTCTGGATTGCTGCTCGGTCCCTCATAGGAAGACCCCTGTCACTTGTGGTCATGGGACATAGTGACTTATTTAAGAACTCTCAGTTCAGCTTTGTTTCTCAGGCTCGTGAATTAACCTTCTTGGTAGAGAGGGTGCTGATGCCTGAATTGTTCGCCTTTGTCCTGCAGTGTAATAAGTTTACACGTGAACCCATCCATCTGCCAACCACTTATCTGGTCTGCTTTGCAGTTCAAACCTAAAAATCACTGACTCAGAATTAATGATATCAAGCATGGTTTCCTGTTACATTTCTGGTTTAGAATTTTTTTTTCCTGTCTTTTTGTGCAGTAATTTTTAATCGCTGTCTTGCTAGATGAGTTTTGCTCGATGCTAATTAAGGTGTGCAGACATAGCTGTAGGTGGCCCTTCTAGCCTTCCCTCCTCTCTGTGAGCTCACATTGTTCTTGGGTTATCGGCTGTACCAGCGGTAATGCAGTGTAGGGATTCTGCTCTGGCCATCCGCAGGATTAGGAGCTGCTGTATCCAGTCAGTCGTTGGGCAAGCCACCCCAGACAATGAGCCAGGAAGCCAGGCCTCCTGATCCTCGTTGAACAGGCCAGGGGGTAGAAAGTCGCCACACAAGTGGAGCATTCCCAAGCTGCTTCCGGACTCTGAGCTCAGTCCTGGTCCTGCCAGTGTCTGCTGGAATGTGGCTGATTGATGGCTTATCTGCTTGTTTATCTGCCGGCGGTGGATTGTGTTTTTGCCCTCCGTGCAACACGCAGAAATGTTAACATTTTCTCCTCATAACTGAAGAATGTTCATTTACAAAGATATCCATCTGATGGGATAATCCCAGATCGTTGCAAACCGCTACGGTACCAAGTTATAAAAAGTGTCCACCTTTTCTGCTGGCCTGCACAACTGTGAAACCTCTCGTCACGTTTTTGTTGTCTAAACAGTCTGAATTCCAGCCTTCTGAAAATTCCTAAAATTGTTTTGCATTTACACTTTTAGCCCAGTTGACAAAAAAGCCACATATGCTAAATGGACGTGGAGAATTACATTTTCCTTACTTTAATTCTTCTCTTAAATAAATAGACTTCCCAGCTAATGCATATTTTACTAGGCTTGGAGCTTCCAGGTGCAGCAGCCTCCAGATCTCGCCTCTGACATTTATAATGTCAGCGGGATTCTCTTACTGCCGAGATTTTAGGATTTTTAAAATCTTGACAAATCAAGAGGGCAATTTCAGAAGGGGGAAAAAAACTTAAAGAAGCTAAAACCAAATTTCTGGTAAAATACACTCATACAAAAATGCAAAATAGAATGTGTTGCCAGAAAAAGGGTAGATAACAATAACATATATCAGTGGGGTTCCAGAAGCTTCTGTGCTTGAATCTTTAGAGGTTCTGTGTTTAGGGATTTGGACAAGCAGTTACCTAATAACTAGCTGGGGCGAGGTGGATGGCGTGATGAAGAGGGTGGGGGGGAGGGGGTATAGGTGTTAATTATTTATAGCCATTAATTCTTATGGCAAGAATTAATTTCTTTTGAGACACCTGCACCATGCGTGAGTTAAGCCGAATTCACAGATAAACCAGAATTTAGTGACAAATTAAAATGAGATATTATCTGATTGGTAGTGAGGGTCAAAGTGGTGCTTGTGTCCGGCATCGATAGGCTGAGAATTGTAAATGGGAGAACCCCCTCACATTTCCCATCCATTATCCCAGGATCGATTGGCAGTTTGCTAGGAGCCAGCAGGAGAGCCGGCCATTGGAAGAGTGGCTTTGTTGGGCTCGGCTCGATTCACTGGACAGGATAGAGGAGGTCAGAGGTCAGAGGTGAAATGTGAGCGCAAAGGAAGGGGCAGATGGCTTGATGTGCTTTAAGTGTGTCTTGGGAAGCTCTCCTCTTGGATATTTGCACCCAATTGCAAATAAGAATGCTAGAATTAACACAACATTTGCCTTTTCAAATTAAACACCTGACCACACCAGATCATGGATACACTTATAGTCAAGAGATTCTTGGGAAAAAAATAGCGTTTGTTCTACTTCAAACCAGAATTGATCTCTGTATTGTTGCTGAAGGTTTTCCAAACATGCTTGGGCTGATGGGAAGCCTTGTTTTGTGCCCCCCCCCCTATTTCCCTCAAATAGCGTTCCTGTGCTCCTTCATCGTCAGAAAATCTGACACTGTCATTTTCTCTCTGTAAATTCAGCAGTTGCCCAGGGATTAATTAATGTGCGCTGTTGCGTTAAGTGTCATAATTCTGTCCAAACTCCTACTTGGGGAATAGGTCCAGTTGAGAGAGACGTAGTTACCATGTTGCCTTGAGTGATCTGTGTCATCTAACTCCCCCCTCCCCCCCCATTTATTTTCCCAGTCCCTTATCTGACCCTGTTTACCGGGGTCCACTTCCCAGGACAATGTGAGCGTTTTCTTTCCTGAGATAACGTGCGTCTCGTACAAGGGGGCGGGGCTAATGCCAGTGGCAGGTTGCATTCTTAGTGCAGAGCTGTTGGGATTGTGGAGATGGGAGAGCATTTGTTAAGAGCGGGGTCGCTCGGGGTGACCTACGACGGCATCCTTCTGAACAGGGACCCTCGGATGGCTTGGTCCTGCTGTAATGGGATTTTGGTGGTAGAAGTAAACAAAATAGGGTCAGAGTTTAAACATAATCCCTGTAATACAATTCTTGACTTAGGAATAATCTTTGACATCAAGTGCAATGGCCCAGTAGTTGTAGGTGGTGCTCTTTGACCCACAGCGCCTCCCGCAGGTTCGATTGGCCCTCTACCCATTTAGATATAGTAACCAAATTTATTGATTGGAAGCATCCCCTTCCAGGCATGATTTATGGGACTCCTCCAAGGGTGCCATGCCTATTGACTTATTTTAACAAATTATTGACCTGAAGCTATTGCAGTAGATTCTCTCTCTCTCTATCACTTGTTTGTGGTTTATATTACATTGTGGGGACTAAACATCCCCACAATGTGATGAAAAACTGCTGTTTTGATGTTGTTCATTTGTCAGTCCCTACAAGGGGAAACTCAATTTTATAAAAATCTGTGACTGTCTCATATTTTGTTTGGTTATTTGTGGTTAAGGTTAGGGATCGGCAGGGATTAAGGTTGTGATAGCTGGGATTAAAGTTATTCCCATAGAAATTAATGGAGCGTCCCTGTTAAGATATGAACACATGGACTGCGTGCATGTGTGTGTGTGTGTGTGTGTGTGTGTGTGTGTCATGTTTGGCCTTCACTCCGCGGCATCTCTGCTTCACGTAGTGTGTGTGTGCGTGTGCCGCTCCACGTGAAACACCACGGCGGCCTGCTCTTCTCCACGAGGTTATTTAAAACCGTAATTAATGGGCTCGACGTGTAGACATGCCGGGATTTCTTCCCCTGACACGTCCACCTGGGCCCCCCACACTCTGCTCGAGGTGGGAGAGGGAGCCTGATTTAGTTTAGGCAAACAAACGGGCTGGGGGGGCCATGCATATTTCAACAGTGAGGAGCGGATGCTGGCGGGAGGCTGACAGGGCCCCGCTGCTGGGCATGGGTCCCTCTCAGGTCCCGTTTCACTGCTGGCCTCCGGTTGGGGGGTGCAAACTCCTGAAACACGACCCCCCCATCCCCCGCGGCCCAGTGGACGGAGTTTCCAACCTTTGTAACAATGCCTTCCCACTAGATAATGGCCCCAATCCCCAGAGACATCCCACCTTTTTGAGTTGATGCACGTCTGTTGCAGACGTCCAGTTTGCCCCTTTTAGCTGTTTATCTAATGTCATGTAAAGCTGCAGGTTCCCTATTGGCTGTCACTGTCCTCTTTGTTAGTCAGAGCCCCCACTTAAGAAAGGGAACTTCTTTACCCAACACAATAGTACCTAGAGCATACTTCAGGCATTCCATTGTGTTCAGTGTTCGGTCAAGGAAGAGGTCATCATCAACTGTGGAGAGGCGGGTTTCTGGAAGGTTCTACTAATATAGGGCCGTATGGGCCAGTATCTTTGGTTGTCCAGGTTGTTGTTTATGTTAAAAATGAGCAATGCCAGTCTGGAAACCAAAAGGGAACCAAAATGCGGACCGCCTGTGAGTCCCTGAGAACCGTGTTGGGAAACATTTGTATATTGGGACGATCTTGGATGTGTCTTTGTGTCTTTAGTGGTCTGTTTGACTGTCTGCAGACCATCTCCCTCAACAAGATCTTTGAACTGTTCAGACGATCTTGGATGTGTCTTTAGTGGTCTGTTTGACTGTCTGCAGACCATCTCCCTCAACAAGATCTTTGAACTGTTCGGATAATACAGTTAATACCGTACCTTCTTTGGGAACATACTCTTTTGAGTATGTTGTATATGCCAGACTTAAAAATACAGCCTGACATTATACATCTACTGTAAGACAGCAGGATTCTCATTGCCTGCTTTTAATCTTGCTTCTAGTCGATAAGTGACTGAATTAAATGTCAATCAACATGTTCAGTTAAAAACATTTATATGGATAATCTGGTTTGTATCAGGGAGTAACTAGTGATTGTACATAAAAATTGTTGGCCTGGAATCAGGATAGGATTCCATTGTTTTGCCTGTATTGATATTTGAAGCAAAAACAGACCAGAAGTTACGTTATCAAGCCAGCAGTGGTGCATTCAAGTTAATCTTTGTCCAGAGATTTCTAATGCTGTGGAAAAAGACTTGAAGTTACTGTGGATTAAGCTGATGTGATACAAGGCAGGGTTTTTAAGCCAACTCATTAAGCCGTTCCTTCCCTCATCTGCAATGCCTCATTCCCCTCAGGTATCTCGCCATTTGTGATCCAGCCCATGTCCACGGTGGTGACAGAGGGATCCGTGGCCCGGTTCACCTGCCGGATCACAGCCAGTCCCCCACCAATCATCACCTGGGAGTTCAATCGAGCAGTCTTACCCCTGTCCACGCAAAGGTAAACTTCTGCTTTATTGAAATGTGCATAGCCAGCATTAAACTCACTGTAGTAGTTACTCCAGATTTTTTTAAATCTATTACTCTAAAACTAGGTAGACAAAGGTATTAAAGTTCATGTAATGTTTAGAAGTCAGCTATGTTTTCAGTGTCTTCAGTAGTTTCTTTGTTACTGTCCGAGCCTCTGTTGGCTGATGGATGCTGTAATGAGTGTTTGGCTTTCTGTCTAGGATCACTGCCTTGCCCAACGGAGTTCTGCAGATCCATGGGGTGGAACAGGGGGATGCTGGCAACTACCGCTGCGTGGCCACCAACATTGCCAGCCGTCGGCGGAGCACGGAAGCGGCACTCATCGTCAACCCAGGTACCCTGGTGTTGGCTGGCGGGGATGGCGAGAGGGCGGGGCACGTAGGCGAGAGGGCGGGGCAAGTAGGCGAGAGGGCGGGGCACATAGGCCAGAAGGCGGGGCAAGTAGGCCAGAAGGGGGGCGTGTGCCAAGTCTGAACATGATACTTCTCTCCACAGCTCCGGCTCTCCAGCCCCCGCAGCGGCCCCGTATCGTGGCAGGGCCTCAGAATCTCACCGCAACGCTCCACCAGAACGCCGTCCTGGAATGCATGGCCACTGGTCGGCCCAAGCCCCTCGTCTCCTGGAGCAGGGCGGACCACAAGCCCATCGACGTGTACAACACCCGGGTGCTAGGGAACGGCAACCTGATCATCTCGGACGTCAAGCCGCAGCATGCGGGCATCTACGTCTGCAGAGCCACCACGCCTGGCACACGCAACTACACCATCGCCGCAGCGAACCTGACTGTCCTGGGTGAGTTCCTTAACCCCATGTCCAGCCTAGTTCAACCTGAGGTCTCCTGGTGGAATTGCGCATGTTGATGAGATCTGCTTGCGACGTGAGCTTTCGAAATATTACGATCAAGAAGCCCTTCAAGATGAAGACGACGTGAGGCCGACACTGACCTGTCACCCCCGAATGTCCCACAGCCCCTCCCTCGCTGGTGGAGTGGCCGGAGAGCTTGACTCGGCCCCGGGCGGGGACTGCTCGCTTCGTTTGCCAGGCAGAAGGCATTCCCCTGCCCCACATCACCTGGCTGAAGAATGGAGAGAGGGTGCACTCCAATGGGAGAATCAAGATGTACAACAGGTGTGTGTTCTGCACTTATCAAATAGATACTGTGTTGCAAGCTGTTGGCAGACCCCATTCAACAAAGAAATGGGGTAGTGGAATGGACTTAACAATATCAATGGGATAGTTAATACCACTTAAGATATCGGGATTGGGAACTAGATGGACAGGAATCTTGTGTCTGGCCTCAGGGTCTGAGTGTGATTTCTGTAGCCTCTCTGTCTCACGGTCAAGTTTATAAAATGTTTCTGGATTGCGGTAGGACTCTCGAGTGACTCCCTTATTGGCTTGACTGTCAGAGATCGGTGTGCCTTGATGATTGTGAGATCGCTGATGGTAAATATGAGCTTCCTCTCTTCCCCATTGCCCAGCAAACTGGTAATCAACCAGATCATCCCAGAGGACGACGCGATCTATCAGTGCCTGGCGGAGAATGAGCAGGGCTCGGTCCTGTCCATGGCCCGGCTGATCGTGGTCATGTCCGAGGACCGGCCCAGCGCCCCCAGGAACGTACGCGCTGAGACTGTATCAAGCTCTGCTATCCTCCTGGCCTGGGAGAGGCCCCTCTACAACTCGGACAAAGTCATCGCCTACTCCGTGCACTACATGAAGGCAGAAGGTGAGATGTGGGCAAATGACTCGGCGGCTTAAGGACGCACAGAATAAATGTGGTATTTGAACCAACACCCTACAGGAGTGAGGCATTCACCCACCATACAACCCTATGATCAGCTACCTGTGGCTATAATTGTAGGTAATTGCTGGGCAAAGAATCATCCCACCGGAAGTGAGACCCGGGAGGTTGTGCCTTTAGGATTTTCAGGAGCCAACAGGAGGGCTGAATTTGGATCAGAGACTATATGAGACACTCTGTGCGGTGCCAGAGTTATTTTTCTTTGTTTCCTCCAGTAAAGGCGGTATTCTGCTGCCACAAAGCATTCATTTCACGTGTCATGTTGATTGAGTGAAGTAAGATTTAAGTAATGCGAGAGTTTCACACACTTTACAGTTGAGGTCCGGAGTTGAATTACGAGCATTATAGTGTAATGAAAAGGGGGTGAGGGTGATTTGTAAAAGAAACACCTGCCAAGAAATGTTTCTGCCTCTTCACTGGCATTAATGGAGAACAAACCAGCCTTTTCTTCTAGAATGTTCTGCACCCGTCACGTTTCTCTTCCCGACCGGCTCATTTGGGTGTAGTGTGTGTCCCTTTCCAGGGCTATGATAGGAGGCTTGCTGGTCTGAGAACACGCCTCCTCTGCTGCAGAGCCGGGGACTTGGGGGGTGGGTGTGAGCCTGTCGCCGAATGTGAAAGACTCTCTAACGAAACGGCTGCCTAATTAGCTGCAGTGTGCTAATCCAGCACCACGCGTTTGCCGGAATGTGACTGCGGCCGAGGGGCAGCCCTTTGTTTCCCCTCTTGCCTGGCCTGTGTGAGGGCTCCCTGGAGCCATTCAGCCCCCGAACAAGACCCTTTCTGTTTACCCTTGAGGATCTTGTTTACTGGGTCAGAAATCGGGTCTTGCTGCTTGATGCATGCAGGCTGTAAGTGCCCCCTTTGTGTAACCTTTCCAATCTGCACCAATTAAAGTGCTATCAGCCACATTCAGCGATGTGGGAAAAGAGAAACTGGGGAATGTGCCTTCAGTCTTGTTGATTAAATCTCGCTCTCGAATGGGCGGAGCACGTTTGATTAAGTTGACGGCTATTATTACTATTTTTTTTTTTTTCCGTCAGCGTGGTTCCCTACCTTTCAAAAGCACATAGTTCCCCACAGTTATGCTGTTAAAAAGGCAGCTCCAACAAGACCATCCTCGAGCTTCTGTGGTGATATTCTAATTGGCATTGGCTGGCTATAAGAAAAACGGTCAGGACCTTCCTTTGTACATTAAATGTATGCAGATCTTGACAATTTGTGTGAATGCTTTTGGCCAAGGAAAGGTCTCCGTTCGAGTATCTTAAACCGGAGACTGGAAAACAATCGGCTTATTATATGTAGCGCTGAGGCATTTTTTCCCAAAACTGTCTGCAGTCTGGAAATCCTCAGCATTCATGGCTGATGGAGATGACAGCCTCGATAGGGCCGGGTCCTCAAGGTGCGGTGTCTCTCGACGCTCTTTCTATAGTGGTGGGATGAATAGTAGCACCTGAGTGCCTCTTAAGGACCCGGTCCAGGACTCTCACCTTTCAAATGGTGCCGGTTGTCGTTGGTGGCTGCTGGAAGCCTCTGGGCTCCTCATGTTAGCCTCAGGTGGGGTGGCCTGGTTTTTTTACCCTCAGAAAAAAGATGGCCGACTAAAGGACAAAGGAAGCATTACTCCTTAATTGCTTTAAACCCTTCTAAAAAGATGGTAAGCTACAGGGTGGTTTTAGAGTGATACATGTTACCATGTAGAAATTTCTTGCTATGCAACTGCAGCTTCATGATATATACACACAGCTGGATAGCACAATTGTTTCATGTGTTCTTTTATTCAAAAACGTTAAGACATGCAATTGGTGTGAAGAGAACAAACTGTTAAATTTGTGTTTAAAATCAATCCACCTTTTCACCCTCAAACAGGTCTAAACAATGAAGAATATCAGGTTGTCATCGGCAACGACACAACACGCTACATTATCGATGACCTGGAGCCGGCGAACAATTACACCTTTTACATCGTGGCCCGGAGGAAGTAGCTAAAGAGGGCGCTCTTTGGAAGTGCTCCTTGGCAGATGTTTATATGTTTCTCAGTGTGTATGGCTTCCAAAGAGACTTGCTTTATCTAAATGTATCCACTTCCCTGATCTTCACAAGCTAACAAATCGAAAAACGTCTCCATGCCTTTTTTTTGTTGTTGAAATACTTCCCCACTCTAACGCTCTGCCAATAAAATCTTTTCGTAAAGTCTCTCTTTTCTCAGTCTGGAACAAAACCCACCGGAACAATTAAGGTCAGGAATTATGTCGGATCTGGAGGTGATGGATAACCAGGATTGGGGAAATACTGCAGACCTTCAAGGATATTATTATAAGAATAATCAGTGACCTCTGATGCTACCCCAGGTGGGGCTTGGCTGAGAATCTGTGTCTTTTTTTTAATTTTAAAGTAGGAACTAGACACTCTAATGTCTTGGCAAAGTCCAACAGAATACATCACATGTCATTTGGCCCCTGAGCGATGATGGCATCATCGCCGTCAAATCAGAGCACTATAATAAACCTTGTGGGAACTATCCTTCGCTTTGAATTTAAGACTGAGCTTTAAATGTCCACCATCCATTCCGTACCGGATTTTGACTTCCTGTGGGAGATTTCGGGTGGTAATGTAGACGGTGACCACAAAATTGGAAACAGCATCAGCGTAACAATGAAAACCTGTTTAAACCCCAGGTTCCACCTTGAGGTTCTTGTTCTCAGATCAGCAGCCAAGAACAGCTGCAGGCATTTTGCCGGGCTGCAGTCACGTTTTCCTGGGTGGCCAATGCTTGACAGAATGAACCAGAGGGCATGCCGATGTACGGAAAGCCTGGAGTCAAAGGCTTTCCATATAAATACAGGACCCATGCGCAGCCATTGACTTTTGCCCCGGGAATTTAGCCATTATTACTGCGGTATTAAGTCTGCTTATAAACTTATAAATGCTACTTATAAAAAGACGGTCAAAAATTGATTAGTCAACATGCATTTAAATATTTCACCTTTTTCAACAAAGGCAGACACCTATGTAATCAGCAAATGTTTGCCATCTTCAATACAATTCTGAAAGATTTTACTTGATTTTCTTTTGTTCTGATGAAAAATACAGTTAAGGTTCTGATATCAACCTAAAGGTTCTGAGGCCATCTTAAAGGGTCTGGCACAAGGTTCCCTTGTGTTCTCCACCTGTGTTGTCTTTTAGGAGCTTGAGAAGATGTTTTCCCCATCTGGCGTTCATTGTTTCATGTTCACAGTTTCTCTGTATCAGCAGATGGAAGAACAGCCAAGACTTGGCAAAGGTACTGCAGCAGGTGGTAGTGAGATACATGGACTTAGTGGCTGGGAGAAACCTCTGGTCTTGCCCCATGCCAAAGCCTGGATTTCCGACGGCTTTTTCAGTCGTCGACTTTCCCCCTCACATGCCATTGGACAAGCACCTTAATTGCGGAGTAAAGCAGTCCAGGTGTTCTTTGCTTCTATGCTGTGTGGAGGATTTTCAATGTTCAGAAGAATGAATTGTGAAGCTGTTCAGGTTTATAATTTGGAGCTGGTGGGGGAGGCGCCACGTAAAATTGCAGTGAATTGACTAACGCGATATTGCCATTTAATATCCTGTGGGGCTTCTTCCGGAAGCCTCTTTGCCCAGAACACTTGCAGTGTGTGTAGTTTTTTTCTTTCCCTGTAGCTTTTACTTTTGAATATTTGCACAAATTTCATCTACAGTTATTTTTTTGGTTATTATTAACTGATGAGAGGAAGGTCTGGGCATCCCTACTTAAACTGCTGCCCCAGCGACCGGACCCTGGATAAACGGATAATAAGATAATGGATAGATGGATGGATGGATGGATGGATGGATGGATTGACCATCATATTAGATGCACTTTGTATGCTCACTCCCTACATTGTTGCTGCAGATTAGAATATTCTGTGTTTAAGAAATGGTTCCAATCTGCCTTTTAAAACCAATATTGTATTAAATACTCACTTAAAAAGTGTAATAGTAAAGCTAATATAATGCATCCCAAAAGTGACCATGGCAGGGTCTCCCTGCAAAGGCACTTGAATTGTTCCCATAATGACTTGCTCCATACAAACACCCAGCTGTACAAACAGGTAGACCTGTAAACTGCAGTTATAGGCTAAGCAACAAAACAATATGAATATCAGTGCATAATAAAATCAATGTTCCCTGGTTTACTCAATTAATTCAAGACTAGTTAGAGCTTCCTGCTAAAATACGCTAATGAAATATGTATAACCACATGTTACACCAATTACATTTCTGAGGAAATTTAGGTTAGGTATTACCACTATGACATAGGGGCAGATGGCAGTTATGGATACAGGTTCTGGTTGCCAGATCTTCAAGGTAATACGACCATGCAAAGTGAATACCCTGAAAATTTTCTAGTAAGATAACCAGCAATGTAAAAATGCCCACACTGCAGGTTTCTTTAGACTAAAGCATCAGCTAAGCTGTAACATCTTAATAATTTGATCCACCACTCAAAATTAATTAAGCTGACTTATTTTCCTTGTGTGGAGCAGTTTCGCTCTCCGGCTTGTCTGGACTTGTTTGCTAACTGGCAACCCAATCATTCTCGAAATGGGATCTACAGTAATGAGTGCAAATCTTCAGAGAGTTAGTTAGGATGCAGTGATGTTTTAACCTATCAGGGTATATATGTGTTTGCCAGAGTAATCACAGTATGGATTTAATTATTAAGTACACTCATTAAGAACTGTGCTCAGTGTAGTATGTTTATATCCATGGAAGATTGCTGACAGTGGTAAACTTAAAACATACATATTATGTAACCAACCCATTTTTTTTTATATTCAACTCTGTAAAATAATATTGTACCACATAAAGAGAGGTACAGTACCACTTGGTAAATGTTACACATTTTCACATTTAATTTGGTTTAGTAAAGTATTTCCCACCTAATGCATTATGAAGGGAACAATGGTATCCGTCTTTGCCATTTGATTTTTACATGCGTCGCACTTGCACCATGTTTCCCTCACTCAGAATTCACTGTCATCTGACATTTGCACGGAGGGAAATGTTTGCTGATCACTGGCAGGAACATTTTCACCAGACTCATCTCACATTTAACCGTCAGAAATTCAGCCCCTCAATATTCACAGATTTTTTCCAACTCTTATTTTTTACAAAATGTCCAACCTCTTTGTCTAAAAACATCCATATATTATGTCTATATTTTGTAAGTCATCATATATTGGGCTTTAATGCATTCAAGGAATGCTTTTCATATTATTTTCAGTTCTCTCTCTAAACAGTTTTTTATACATAATGAAAACAATAATCAAAAATTGCATGCTTACCTCGTAATTATATTTTTGATTACTTATTTGTATTGCTTCATCCTCAATAAAATATTATATATCACTTTATAGCAATTACACCCCCCAGTTTTTTAAATAGCTTTAAAATGATCCAAGATATTACTAGTGAACCATGGAAGGACAGTTCTGTGGTGTCTTTGTATGGAGTGTAGGTAGCGAAGTTGCTTCACATTTCCAGGTTTGAGGATTTGAACTCCTGTGTGTGTCTCCATATTCTCCACAGGTTTGTGCAGGTCCACCTGGGTACCACTTTTTACAGTCCAAAAACATGCGGTTAGGTGATTTGGCTTCTGGAAATTGCCCGTTGTGTGTGTGCATGTGTGTGTGCCCCCTGGCAGGCTGGCATTCACGCCGTATCCCTTCCTGGTGCCCCATCATTCCTGGGACGGGCTCCATTAGCACCATGGCACCGGCTGTAGTGACACAGTCCATCCCTTGGCAAAGCTTTCTTCTGGAGTATTTTGCGTAGTGATTTTCAAGAATCATTAATCATTTCCTCAAGCTGACTTCCTGGACTCTCCAGAGCTTTTGCTTTTCATTTGTGGGACAGCTTATTTTTTTCAGTTCAATGTAAAAAATGTCTTTTTATGGAATTAAATAGCTCATATTGCCGATTCCATAATCAGGCGAAAGGATAAATCTTTGTTAATTCATTTCAATCCATATTATATTTCTTTTATTTTACAGATTAATTCCAGTTTACAGCTAAACATATGGAATGAGGTGTTTGGTAAATATACCGGTAGCTCATGGGGTCTTAATTAGGACCGGGGGGGGAGTGTGAATGAAAAGGAGACCCACCAAAAAATGTGTATTTTCACACGAGCATTGTTTATCTAGATATCCTTCTTTTAAGTCCATTTTCATGCTTTTGAGATTAATCCTAAAATAATTTTATTTTTTTAAGAAAACTCCTGCTGTTGCCTCTGAATATTTGCTGTCTGCTTACCATCTGTCTTAGTGCCACACACAGGAACTTGAAAATAAGCTTGTGTCCCCCACTCGGCATGCCGTCTTCTGCTCTGTCACAGACCTCAACTTCTTTCTTAACAGACCCAGCAGTGAGAAGCTGAGAATTTATACTGTATTATATATACAGAGGGTACTTGACCTATGATGGGGTAATGTTATGATGAACTCATCAATTACTGCCAATAACTAAATACCAGTATTTCAAAAGTTAACGAAAAAATACAAGATTATTTGGTAAAACACTATAAGATGCATTGTTAAGCCCCGTATGTGATGTTTACACATGCGGTCACTGCAGAGACTGTAGAAAGCATTGTGTGGCTTGTCATTAGCCTGGGAACAGATCGAAATTTAAAGCTGAAATATCGTAGGTAGAACCATTGTAAAGTAGGTAAAGCAAGGTAAGCCAGTCTCTAGAGCAGCTGGGGTTTAGGTCCTATCCTGTCAGCATTGGGATTTGAATCGGCGACCTTCCCACCTGGTTGATGGTGGTGCAGGAGGTAGTGCTACCACTTGGCAACCGCAGGGTTGCAGGTTCGAGCCCCGGGTCCTCCTGACCCCATCGAACTGTCCTTGAGCCAGACACTGAACCCCAAATTGCTCCTGGTGAGCTGGTTTGTGCCTTGCATGGCAGCCTCTGCCACCAGTGGGTGAGTGTGGATGGGTAAAGAGTGAGTGTGGATGGGTAAAGAGTGAGACATAGTGTAAAGTGCTTCGGAAAAAAGTGCTAGGTGCCATTGCCATTTACCAACCTCATCCACAAGGGCCTAACCCACTGATCAATGCATGTGGAATATTTGCCCATTGTGGAAAAATCCGTATGATTGAATTGTGGCACCTATTTGCTCTCATAAGACTGTTCATAAATTAGGGTAGGTATGTTGTTCTATTCCTCCTGTCTCTACTGCCTGCCAAATCGATGTCAAGGCTGGCCTTCAAGGCAGAGTGATCAGCACCCACAGAACATCAGCACATGCTCTTCTGTTAGAACATTCCACTCAGCTGCTGAAAGTATGCCCATTTTCTGAGGTTGCCCTTCCAAAACTGTCCCTCAACCCTTTACCACGGAGCTAGATTCGATGGTGCAGTCAATCTTGGCTCTTCAATACATGCTGAAATGCCCCCCTACAGACTGAAGACCCCAGCTTTAGGATGCGTGTCATTACATTATGCTTGAAAATTCAGAGATTTTAATTGGTTGGATTGAACTACTTCTCAATATCAGAGCACTTCTGTTCAGTACTGCTTATTGCATATACATGAGATGATTACGTTAGAGAGGATCCCCTGGAGCTACAGGAAGAGCCCCATTGGTTCCCTGAGCTGGGGACTCACATCTTTGGCATAGCAAATGAGTCCTTTTCCCTGGTTCCACCAGTTGTGAAAATATGGGCTCGAGTCCCTTGTTAGGCATTTCAGAGACACTTGTGTCAGATTTACTCAATCACGTTTTTTTAGTACATTCAAAGCGGATGTAAATGAGTGAATTTATGTCCCTGCTGCTGTTGCTCTGAATGTTATGCTGCTGTCATTGGGGCCGTCTCTTTCCAGAATGGATAAAACCAGAATAATGTGCCTAGAAATTTATTCTCTCATTTATCTAGTATCACTATCATGATCATATTGATTTTTTTGGGGCTGGCTTGGGAGAATTTAATCAAACGATTGCCCACTTGCAAGCACCAAAAATATATCACTCTACACTACAATAACTCATTACGGTTGACCATCTAGAATGTTCAACCCAATCAACTAAGGTACCATGACCCAATCTCCTGATCAGTGACTGTGTGCAGCTCTTAAAACGAGTGCAGTGAGCCACTGGAAAAAGGTTAACAGAAGGAAACAGAGGATTGATGGTGCCTCTGTCTCTTTCCTTTTCTTTTTTTTTCAAAGATAGCTTCAAGTTGGCACTCATTGCGTACAAGGTTCAATCATCCTCATGTCTGCACTGAAGACCAATAATATCTGATTGAATAGTCAACAATTCCAAAGAAAACACAGTAAACCCAATTTATTCAAACACAGCAATAACTGAAATTTTTAGACACAAGAAGTTCACTGAGAAATAAACACATTTTTACCAAACGTAGAATTCCAGGTGAAATGAACAAAAACACTGGCCTTCTGGAGCCAAACATTATGTAATATATCAGAAAAAAGGAGCTCCTTTAGATGACTGATAAATGATCTGGCTGCTTTTAGTAGCTATTGTACACAGGAATGTACTCCATAAGCGTATTCAGCTAAAGCTTGAGAGATCCAAGGCGGATGGTAACAAATGAGCCTTTGTCGCGCCGCGGGAAGCATCCCGCCGATTGTGTGCTCATTCTGAGAGGCGTTCGGTTGCAGCTGGCTTTGGCTCACACGCTTCTTTACTAATGTCTTTCCCCCACTGATTCTCCTGAATGTCAGCGGCCTCCCCGCTGGCGCCGGCAGAGTTGCAGCCTGTTGCCGAAGCCCGGGCGGCGTGGCGAAGACGTCAGCACGAGTCCAGCGGCGTGCCGCTCCGCTCCGCCGAGCGCTGATTTATGGGACCTGACACCTCCAGGTGTTTGCATCCTCTCCCGTTTGGGTAAAGGGGGGGGGGGGGGCAGCTGCCACAGAGGGCGTTAGACGCAGTTGGGAGACACGCCTCTCTTCTGTCGCCGAGGGACATACTGAATCCAGCGGTGAATGAGTCTCCGTCTCCGGGGGCCCTGACTTACACCGGACGACACTCCACCACTGCCCGTATAGTGAGGGATTGCCCGGCCCTCGCCTGTAATACGTTGATCACCGGCGAAATACGTCAAACACTGAGCGAGTATGGTGCAGTGCATTATGGGGGAAAATAAGGCAACAGATTGTCGTCCTCAGATGACAAGGCTTACAGTAACCAGTTGTGTTTTCTTTGGCTTGGCCTTTTTCTGTGCCTCATCTGTTGTGGCGTTGATGGGATTTAGCTTATCATCAGTGCCAATTTGGGTGGATATCTGTGGATAGTACTGTTGCCTCTAACCTCCAGGGTCAAATCCCACCCTAATGTGTGGAGTTTGCATGTTCTGTCTGTGTTTTATAGATGTCAAGACATGCAGTTGGGTGAATCGGTGTCTCCATAGCTTATAGTGCATCCTAAAATAGAGAAGCATGCCATCCAAAGTGTTCCTTCCTCCATGCCCTCTGTGTTCTGGGATGGGCTCTATTCTTACACTGCCACCCCAGATGTGGATGAGTACATGAGTACCACACTCAACAGTCTAAACAGGACCCTGGCATGTATGCATGAATCACCCCTAGCTCCCAACAAATATGACCTGTGATTGCTAGGTTATATGCAAAGCAAAATGGGCTTGTGAGATCTCACTGCAGGCCATAACGGTTGGGTTATAAATAAGATACTGCAGATTTATGAGTTAAAATTTATACTCCAGAATTAAGAAGCCCTGCCCCCGCCCCAAGAGCATAATCATATTTTTTCATTCAATTTCAACTCCTAACGGCAATAAAATATTATAGTTTGTGCTAATGGCACCGCGGAAAGGACAGGGGCTCAAGCTTCCTGTTACCTGGCACTAAATCTCGCTGCTGTTTTTGGCGCGGTTAAAGTGTCATAAAGGGGGAGTGACTCAGTCGTCTGCATAGACTTATTTGCAAACTGTCAGGCGTGAAGATAGATGAATTAGGTATCTGGGGCTGTTTTGCCGGCCCCTTGCGATATATATTCTTTTTTTAGCGCGCTTAATAGCTCTTGATGCTTCTCTTGTTGGCTTTTTTCATCCACCTTCCTTAGAGACTAGAACAGGGATGTGGTTTTCCGTTCAATTCCTATGACTCGGTACGTGTGGCCTAGTAATGTGTCCGCTCGTTTGAGGTGACACGTACACGCCTCACATGATCGCTTTACAGGCAACGGCTGCCGTTGCCCTGGGTGAAAGTTCTTCACTTGAAAGGCTTCTGGAAACATGCGTCGTTGGACAACGTTGGACAACATGGACAACGTTGTGTAAGAGCAATAGGAAAGATGTGCTTTTTTCTGAAGAGTTTACCAGAAATGTGCTTTTCCCATTTAAAAAAGGCAGCGTAGAACATAATTTACATTAGATCTGGGTTCCCACCATGCAACATGATAGGTCATTGTTCCTCCATCTGGTTTAGCATGAAGCCATCGCCAAGACAATCGTCGCCTTGCGATTGTCACCCTTCCCCCTAGCTGGCCCAACCAATTCCTTTCCAGAAATATTTAATCTGAAAGGAGGTATTTGACTAATTAGACTAGCAACCATTCTGTCCCTTTATGAAGCTACGTAGCACATTCTGTATGTTTTATGCTATGTTAGAGACTGCGATAAAGGCCCATAAATCAGGTGGATGACGCCCATAAAGAGACCGTAATAGAAACCTTGGCCCCCAGGGGCGTCCTTCTCCGCCTTTCAATCTGAGAGCCACCTGGACGCCTCGCCTGAGACTACTGACTATGAGTGTCACAGCCCTTGCACTGAGCTGGTATAATGGCTGCTGGTTACTCTTCATTAAAGTCTATTTGAGGATTTTGCTTTCCTGTGCATCTTTATTTCCTGTGTATTGCGCAGTGACATAAATGTGGGTTTAACACTAATCGTATTTAAAATCTTGCTTGAGTGATTTACCTTTTATGTAAAGTGAAATATCGTTAGTAGAAATAACTTTCTATTTCGCATGATCACCTGTGTTACATATACATTATGTTAGTACATTAAGTAGTATTACAATAACAGTGATCTAATGTGCAGACTCTCCTGTACATCAAAATGACCGCTGTTCAGGGAATCATCTACATGTGGTTGAGGTTTCTGATTGGCGAGAGAAGTGAAAGCGTTATCCCCATATTGGCTATAATTAGCTGTGTGGAAAAAGGTAGGTGAGATCATGAGAAATACCAAAAGAAAAGTAGGAGGATTCATGCAGGCGAGGGCTAAATGAGGCTGAAAATCTCGAGGTGGGTGGGGTAATTGTGAGCTGTCACTCGCAGGCTGTTAGGAGCCACTTCCTGTTGGTTACTTGCTTCCTGTAGAGCTCTACCTGTCAGCACCTGGCAGTGATCGTTAATCCCTCCCACTGTGGGCATGGAAACCAATCCCTCAAACCCTTTAACATTCATCTAGTGCAGGGCTCTTAAAATCTGGGCCTCAGTTCCAAATCCAGGCCTTGTTTTCAGTTCTCCCAGGTAGTTAGTTTAATATTGACTGATTCTGATTGACCAGAATCAGAATTGACCTGGCTCACAGGTAAAAAAAAAAAAAGGAAGGCTGGAAAATCAGTGGGGCTCGGCCTTTGAGGACCCTGATTTGAATAGCCCTGATCTAGTGGATCACTGCTAACGTGTATTATATAAATATGGGTGGAGAACCGAGCAGAAACATTGTGTGTTAGAATACAAAACCTTGTTTCGGTTTTACATTTGCGGCTCAGTTGGTTGTCAGTTCACCGCATGGATATTGCAGCCTGTTAGTCTTTCAAACAATTCTAGTGAAATGATCCGCTGGTAACCTCAGAGGTGCTTCAGTTTGTCTACAAAATAGCCGGGCCTTCTGGTTGCATCCACTCACTTTTGCTTTCACGACCTCAGTCGAAAAACACTTGCGTAAGATACAACAACCCTGCCGCTTTTTCCTTTTTAAAGCACCCTTTATCTGTAAAGAATGTTTTCCGCATCGTCAGGTGTTTCACGTCGTATGTGCCGAAAGCGATTGCTGGATTGATGTGGTTTTCCGTCCTTCAGATCGCTGCTGAGTTTAACTCATTTTCCATTTTCTCGAAACTGGAGTCACAGCAATAGACAAAACAAGAAAAGAATGCAAATGCAAGCATTTAAACTTGCACAAAGTATCCACTGTGCCACGTTTTATGGATTTATGTTTATCGAAGCAGCAAATGTACAAGGAGACAAAACACTGTTGCAGCTGCTGAAGCGGTATGGTGGAGTGTGTACGTTTCGGGCGGAACGAGCCAAAGCACAAGAAGGCCTACTTTGTTTTCTGGACTGTTAGCTGCAATCTTGCTCCAACCCGCCACATCCACACCCCCCTGCACCCCTCCCCAGGGAGACAGATGGACTCATAGAAGTAGTTGTTTTTGCACACAAATCCGCTCCTTTTTCTGTCATTAAATAGGTCCTCTTTATGTTGTGTTTTTCATTCAGCTGAGGGCTGTGCTGTGCGTGGCTGCCAGTGGGCCTGTTTTGGCGGGTAATCGCCTGCCCATCCACCAGCTGCTCTCCAGATAGCGGTGGCGTTCCAGTTGCCATGGAGACACCCAGTGACACACATGGTCTGGCCAGGTGCCAAGGTAATGGGGTGGCATTGAGGTTTTTTTTTTCCTGTGTGTGTGTGTGTGTGTGTGTGTGTGTGTGTGTGTGTGTGTGTGTGTGTGTGTGTGTGTGTGTGTGTGTGTGCGTTTGTCTGGGGGGCAAGGAGGAGGGGGGTTTGGATAGCAGACCAGGTTATTTTTTTCCAGTAAGTCATTACTTGCCAGTAACAGAAAGGTGTCCAATTTTAGCCAAGTTGGGCCAATTAGTTGGATTGAGCAGCTGTTTGTGAGTTTGGGCTGCCCTTGACAGGGACTGGGCAGTTGTTACTGAGGCAGGCGAGGAAGACGGGCCCCCTGATGCAATGAGTCTCCTATTTTTGTGAATGCAAGTCTCCCCTGTATTACAGGTCCAACTTCATTATGGCTGATCATTTTCAAAACATGTATTACAATTTATGTATTTAGCAGATGCTTTAACCCAAAATTATTGAGAAAAACTGCAAATTGAAAAAGTAGGGTCAGTCAATACCTGGAGTAACTGCTGCTCAAAGACCCAACAGTGAAATCACTCTGCTGATTTTGGGATTTGAACCAGCGACGTTCTGATGACAAGAGCGATGTCCTAACCTACTATGTCCCCACCACCCCAAAAAGTCACCAAATGTGTCACATTGCGCAGAACTTTATGACACTGGAATGGGGCTGGAAGGGCGTTCCAGGAGTAACAGGGATTGTGTTGGAACGTGATCAAGACAAGATTCCAGATAAATACATAAAAAAGTAAAAATCAATTGCGACCTCAGCTTCATTGATTCCTTGTCAAGCTACAGCAGGTATAACTGAAAAGCAAATATCCAAAACACACAGTCCATGGGGTATGTTTTCAAGAAAATATCTGTGTGAGTTTTTGAAAATTTAACAAAAGTTCTTCACTTGATATATGGACAGGGTGAGTTTTGGTTCTCAAAACTGTAACATACGATAGTGAGGAAGCCTGACTTTAGGTAATTGGCCGTCTCACCTCAAAAACTTAGGAAATGTGCACATTTAGTACCGAGTGTCACTAATTATCATGGTGTGTGTGCTTCGCTGTGTGAGTGCGGCCTGGGCGGGCCTAGTTCGTGAAGCCAGGCCGCACCCGTGACTGCGTGGGGAGACGCCAGGTGCGACCCTCAGCCTAACGAGCATTTCGACACGTGGAGGCGGTCATGCAAGTCACACATCGATGCCTCACAGGTGGACTCGGTGTAATTGGCGCGAGTGCAGGTCATTTTTACATATCCATCCTGTTTCCGTGGACAGAATGAGTGAGAAAACACACATGCTGGGGGACATGACGTCTGGCACCCCCCCGAAATGTGAGCTGTGTCAATATTTCACTGGGATTGCCAGTTTTTTTCTTCTGATTATACACTGACCTGTATAACGCATATCTAAAAACAGCTGAAAATGTACAACGCTCACCTCATACCTCCAGGGTAGGACGTTCAAGTCCTGCCTCTGCTCCGTGTGTGTGGGTGTGTATGGAGTTTGCTTGTTCTCCCTTGTGCTTTCCTCCTGTTTCTTAAGTTTTCTGGTGCAGTTCAGTTATGGAACTTTATGTATGTACTCTGTGATGGAATGGCAGAGTGCACCCAAGTCTGATGCCCTGTAGTGTCTGGAATTAGCCTCCCAGTCTCTCATGAACCTGACCTGGATAAGCAACTGGAAGATGCACGGATGGATGGCTGGATGGATGGATAGATAGATGATGCATGGATGGATGGATGAGAATAATAACAAGCACTTGAGTGCACCTTATATGAATACTTTTATTCATCTGAGTATTACTGCTTTATATTTGATATTTTTTCACCCAGAATATGAAATGATCGCACTGGAGCAAATTGGCATGCTGGGAAGCGATCAAGACTACTCGAGCTCATTAGGCATGCTTTAATATCCTGACGTCTCATAGCTCCGCAGAGGTCCCTCATGTGTAGCAGTAGTGCTGACTAGAAGCCCAGCCATGCAGCCCTCTGCTTTGTGGACATGCCGTCACACACAGTGGTGCCGGGCAGCATATTCAGCCATGTTGGAGCCCAGCTCCGTAGGTGTGCGATTAAAGAGGCCAGTGAGCAAGATGAAAGAAGCAGAGCTTCCGGGACACTTAGGCTGCTCTCAGTCGCTTACGGACTGACGCCAGAATCTGGCTGGCAGAGCAACACTGCTATAGATACGCATTAAGGCAAACATACTGTATGTGAATTATAATAATGTGAACAGGAAAGAAAGGGGCCCAGTGTGGCTGGTGCATGACGTGGTGGCGACACATAAACTGAAAATGTCAAGAGGCCTAGCTGGCTCTTGTGAGGCTGACTGAACCGGCAGAGATTAAACGGCCAGATAGATGAACTGGGTGCAGCTATGATGACAAAGATGAAAATTATGGTTATTACCGTGATTACTATTCTAAGGCAATCTGCAGTTTGTAGAAACGACGCAGCTCATTGGTTTTGGTCGACTTTTCATATCTATATGCGTCCATAACATTGACATTTAAAGGGTGCTTTTTTCTTAATAAGAGACTTTTGCTGAACTGTTGCTCATTGTGTCTCTGGCCTGCCTAGATAACCATCTTTACTTCATAAACAGTCACAATGGAACCATTTGTTTCATTGTTTTAAGGTCAATATAAGGTAGAGTTTAATAAATGATATGTTTATTATCTATATATTTTCTGTCCAACATGGGACACCATAGCTAAAACCAAATTCCTTGTTGACGTAACATACTTGGCCTATAAGTCTGATTCTGATTCTAATTCTGTGGTGACATATTATAAATAATGAAGGATTCCAAGTTTGATGTTAAACATCCCATGAATTAGGAAACACGCCTGTCATTATTTGCATATGTTGACGTTGACACTGTGTTTGTTTTATGCTTAAAGGTATTTCTCTGTAATTGTTAAAATAGCCTTCTAAAAAGAACAAAAAAAAAAGGCGAGACTGAGAAACCGTGACTCTGGTTGGAAAGGGCGGAGAATTTCAGAAAAAAAATGGGTTGTTAAAAAGCGTAGCAAGTTTTTGAGAGGAAAAGAAAACCGCACAAGGCTGTGGTTTGTGTTTCTTCAAGTGAAAGTGTGCAAGTTTGAAGCAGGTATGTGACATCATGAATCCCACACTGGTGTGGAAGACAAGGCTCTATGGCCGACCTTTGTGAAAAAAAATGGGCTACCTGAGGTTTTCAGCTGGTGGAAGAAATAAAACGTAAAGCTGGAATAGTTTAGAAATTACATGTGGGTGACATTTTAATTTGCATATATCTTTCCATCTTTAGAATGTGAATCATGGCTAATTTTATACATTTAATTGATTTAATTTTAATTCAGTTATTCGAATCATTCTATGTTGTAAATGTTGCTTTTGAAAATTAATAAGGGCTCTTTATGATGTGATATTGACCTTATAAACATCGCGATTTGTAAAGCCTTATATGTAATAATTTTATAATAATGCAAGTTTGTTTATGAGCTACACTGAGCTTGGCAATGTAATAAGGGTTACAAGTGTTTGCATTGATCTGATGATTAAGTCAGAATCAAGTATATCTGTAAAGTTTACAGGAAAATGTTTATTTTCCAATAAATTATCCATTTTAACTCATTGGCATGAACACTGTGTATCCAGTACAAGTACCTAGAGAATTATCTCTGTTTCTGACGACAAATTTGTAATGCTGCCAAATTATCAGGTTTCAGAAGATGTTACTCACTCCCACCACAAACCCCAGGAAGCTTTAACTTTTTTGTTCACGTGAAGTCTCCTTTGCATTTTCCAAGAAATGGTAAAATTAACTCAAACTATTATAGAACAAACAAGGCCCATCTTATTTACTGTGGTGTTGCATAGTATAATTTTTTAAGAACATGAGTGAGAACTTTAAGGTATCTGTGGCTGATTCTTCCTGGTACAGGATACAGATGATCTCCTAACTTCCTTTTAAGTCATATGACCCAATTGTCATGTCGCTTTAAAGTTGCTGCCTTAGTCTTGAATGTTCCGAGTTAAGATAGGAGAAAGCCACTTAGCAGCACCGTAGAAAGCTTATAGCTAAATGCTAAGAAACAAAACACTAGCACATACAATGCAGCAGTGTCTTCAGTAATAAAAACTGCTCAATCAAGCTTTTTGGCCTAAGGGAAGAGTCTGTAGCTAATGGTGGTAGTTTTTCTTCCTTCCTATAAACTCTTTGGATTCCTGTTATTGGTCCCATGCAGAGATCAAAGTGCTTTTATTACCTTGTCTATGACCTGGACTTGGTTCGCAGTGTCGCTTTGTCTCTTTTTTTCTTTGCAAATTAAGAGTGGGAAGAGGTGTGCTTTTATTATGAATATGCACCCTTTACAAATATGAAAAATTATGAAAATCTCAGGGAAACTTCTGTATGAATAACTTATATTATGTAAACATCAAACAAACACAGTCACACACACACACACACACACACACTATATTCCCATTAAGTTAATGAACGGGGACAGCACATGCCGAGGCACACAGTGTGCAGAAGTCACCAACTGTCTGAAGAGCTGAAGAGTCACAGAGCTCCAAAGTTCATGCGGCCTTCAGATTAGCTGAAGAACAGTGCGTAGAGAACTTCATGGAATGGGTTTCTATGTTCGAGCAGCTGTATCCAAGTCTTACATCACCGAATGCAATGCATGTTGGATGCAGCGGTGTAAAGCATGCTGCCACTGGATTCTAGAGCAGTGGAGACGTGTTCTCTGGAGTGACGAATCACACATTTCTGTCTAGCAATCGATGGACAAGTCTGGGTTTGGTGATTGCCAGAACGGTACTTGCCTGACTGCATTGTGCCAAGTATAACGATAGGTGGAGGGGGGATTATGGTGTGGGTTTGTTTTTCAGGGGTTGGGCTTGGCCCCTTAGTTCCAGTGAGAGGAATTCTTAATGCTGCAGCATTCAAAGCCATTCAAAGCAAGGTCCCCAGAAGGATGGTCAAAAATTCCCATAAACACGCTCCTAAACCTTGTTGTGTCCGAATACTTTTGGCAACATAGTGTGTGTGTGTGTGTGTGTGTGTGTGTGTGTGTGTGTGTGTGTGTGTATATATATATAATATAATCACATATACCCAGAAATGAACCATTTAATAAAATATTGTGGCCTTTGAATACAATGAATTGGAGTAAAAAACATAATACCATGTTATGAATTGGAAAAGAAATGTTTGCTTCAGCTTATAAGCATCTATAAATTAGCGTTGCCAAGTCTCTGCCGTTCACTCTCATTATCAAAATGACAGTGGGATATCCCTTGTTCAATGAAAAAAGTGAACAAAACGCAGTTAAAAATCTAATTCAGTTAAAGGACATCAGTAAGTAGACAAGCCGAATGGTCTCTAGCATTTATTCCTGTGATACTTTGCTACTTTTCAATGTATGAACTTGTCATATCGCCTTATGTGACAATGTGGACCTCCAGGTTTTATGCTTTTTCTCGTTGTTTCTGTTCTTTTCACATTATCATTTCTATCAAGCATATTGTTCACAAAGTTTCATGAATTCAGTCACTTAATATGCCAGTGAATGTCTGGATTTGACAAGCCCACCTGTGCTGCAGCTCTGACTGAGGGTTGGGAAAAGGTTTTCTGACACTCTAACAAATAAAAGTGGAAATAATTGGGTGCGCCTTAATGAATATGGGTCCTTTTCAATTAAATCAGCACATGGTTGAATGTAAGAGTGATGATTATTTAAAGGACAAGAGCACTGAATATGGATATTAGAATAGGTGTTCCCATTACCTCTGAACATAACATTAAATGTTAAAATAAGCCAAATCTGTACAGAATGAGCTAACGGCCGCTAAAATATCTGTTATTTTAGCATAACTGTGAAATGTGGTCACCCTTTTGAAGGTAACCTATGCTGCAGGTACGCATTTATAAAATCTTATTTATTTGTTTGTTTGTTTGTTTTGCTGTTTAGATAAAGTCTGCCTCACGGTGTAAAAATATGTAAAAAGTGTAAAACTTCCAGCAGAAATCAGTTTGCTGGCAAGCTGAAAATTAAGTGCCAACTCTGCAAGCCAGCACATATGTATAAATCCATAGAGTCACGTTCCCTAGTGGAACATGAATGATAGGCGTGATCTACCTCCATGCTGGTTTTTATTAAAACTGATATTTTTTTTTTTGTACGACTAAATTAAACCACATATTAATTTCCGCAAGAAACAACAAAATCCTTAATGTGGTGTTTTAAAAATCCGAAGTATCACTGTGATTCAGATGGCAGAATTGTGGCCTTGCACCATTGGCTTGGATCTCAGACTTTTTTCGTGTTCATGTGAAGAATCGTTCAGTTTAAAGCTCTCATTGACTGTACATCCTGTACCGGACTGGCATCACATCCAAGGGTCTTATGCCCTCAGCTTCCAAGGACAGTCAACACTGCCTGGAAATCTCTCCACCATGTGAGACGTCTCATTCTGCATATGTCTCATGTGTGCTTCCTCCATGATGAAGTCTACTCATCCACATCTAAGTGCCAGAGTGCCATACAACTTTCATGAACTGCCTCAAGTCTTATCCTTTCCAACAACTGCCCAGCACACATGTATTTGGGCCATTGTGTGGCTCTACAGGCTACGGCTCTGGGCCTGTGCTTGGAAGGTCATTGATTCAAATTCTGTGGTTGGAGGAGAGATTTATCTGTTGGCCCATAATTCCTAATTGGTAGAATAAATGTCCGACTGTCCTTTTATTGTTGCATGTGATTTTGGATAAAAATATTTGCTGAATAATTGAAATGTAAGTAAGTTCTGACTGTTCCATTGTCAATAGCCATTCTCTGGATATGGTCTCTTGCCATCACTGTCTTGTAGAAACCCAGCCATGCTGTTTGATTTGAGTAGCTCTTCTGATGTTATGTTCTTACAGTCTTGTATAATGTGCAATGTAGCTTGTTATGTCCCTTTTTGGAAGCTTATCCTAATTGTGATTGAGCCTAATTTGGCCCCTAATTTGGCTTGCGGTATACTATCTGCCTTAGTTATATTGTGCTTTGGACAGATAAATAAGTGTAAATTGAATTATATGGGGAAAACATTAGGGAAAATGGACAGACTTTAAAATCCTCAACTAAAACTGTAGAATGGTGATGCAGTTTCACCTTCAATATTTCGTTTGTGTAATTAATCAGTAATCCCATTCAATTTACAATTAACAGTTAGCTAGTGTCTAGTCAGCTAAACAGTCTTAAGCTACTTACTTATAGGTCAGAAACAGAGAGTTGACTGTCAAGACCTGACGCTGATGCTTGAATTAAGCACATGCAAGCAAGTATAATCTTTCATTTATTGCCAAGAACAATGCAATACATTTATGGCAACATTATCACTTTCACATGTGACCTTTTGTTCATAAAATGTTCATTAAGGCATGATGCATTGGGTCATTTGGTTAATAAAGCACTCTTCCAGGATCATAGAGAGTTTTATCATGTTTAAACACAAGTAGCCATAAATGATTACATGCAATTCAGGCTTCATTGTTATGTTATAAAGGCATATACTTGTTTACTTAGACCAATACAACAACAAAAAGCACGGCCCTTTGAAAAGGTTCGGGTGCATCAGACGCATTCCCAAGTCCAATCAGAAAGTACTAACCTGTGGCCATGGTCATTGCATAACCTGTGAATAATCTGGCTTTACTTCACTAGAGACTAAAAATGTGCTGCACGTGAAATGAAGAGCAGTGGAGCAGAGGAGAGCAACTGCAGTATGAATCTGCACTCTTTGGTGTAAAAGGAACTCTTTGATGTAAAAATACATGTTTGTGCTTTATGGACTGTCAGTGATGAATACATTGTGTTTTCGACTCTTTTGATAGCCTCAGAGAGGACTTTCCATAGAACCCTAAGGGCTGGTATCAACTGACAGATGCACCACGAACTGGCAAATCACATCCACATTCCTGGACGTTCGTACCTCACCTTATTCGGACCACCTCATACTTCAACACCAGGCCTGGCCAGACGCTGTCCAGCAAAAGTGCTCTGGATTCAGGTTTATGAAGTGTGGTATGCATGTTATATCAAAAACAAGTATTACACTAAAATTTTCCATGCATTTTTAACTTACAGTATGCAAGGACATAGACAGATATATGGCACTGCAGTTACAAATGTGTTTGATTTTAACTTGTAGCTATCTGGGAGTCTTTATAATTCCATAGCGAGGCATCATATAAATGGCGGTATTTCTGGACTTCCTCAACCAATCTTTTTTCAAACATACCAGCCATGTTTGTTTTCTGAGCAGAGAGGGTAAAAAAGGTTCTGCTATTTTTGCCTTGGCCAATGAACGATTGAGGCATGTCTGCATCACTGAACGAATCGTCTGCCTTGTTCCGATTTGAAAGTGGTACATAACCTCCTTGTGCGCAGCCCACAAATGTAGGCTCCGTACCCCACCTCCATGACAAAATTTACGTTGCAACAGTCACATACTGTGGCGCATACGTGTCTGCAGTAGGTGGAAATCAGCCATAACAGAAATATATGAATCACAATTGGTACAAAACAATGACCACAGTGGACCTTAGTGGGAAATTCCTCCACTTGGGCTCTTTATCTTTATAAACCGGAAAAATAAAAAGGGTAAATTGAGAATTTTATTTTGTCTTGATTTACAATGAACACTCATAAAAAGAAAAACACAGTCCGATAACCAACCAAATATTTCCTATATAATTGTGTCATTCGTAGCTTAAATGAACAAATCCACACAATTAACGTTATTGTAGATAGAAATTGTTTAATGGTTGATTTAATAAAACAGCCCACATTTTATTGTTCCTCTTGGGAGGATAATAGGTACAGTAGATCTACGCTTTTGGAAAGAACATTATTGATCTTTAAACAATTACAATGTAAAAGGTGAATAGAAGGTTTGGTATAAAACAAAAAAGAGCTATTTCAAGGTTTAGTTTCCTGTTTCAAAGTTGACAATGAATACAGGCAGCAGCTAATCTAGGTCGGTTAATTAAGAGCTCAGCATGAGCAAATGCCCTCTAACCCATCTATGTATACAGAGCCAGTTGAGCAGATGAATAACATAATAATGACCTAGAGTAAATGTGTGTGTGTGTGTGTGTGTGTGTGTGTGTGTGTGTGTGTGTGTGTGTGTGTGTGTGTGTGAATAATGTTTATATTACAATGTGGGGATCAAATGTTTTGATGTCGTGGGGACTATTTTTTCTGATCTATGAATGCATTCAAGTAGCGTAAAATGCCAAAACGCTCGTATATTGTTTGGTTACTTATGGTTAAAGTTAGGGCTGGGTGGGGGTTAAGGTCTTCATGTTGGGATTAGATAGTTCCCCATGGAAATGAATGGAGAGTCCCCACAAAGATATAATTACAAACCTGTGTGTGTGTGTGTGTGTGTGTGTGTGTG
>JAABNY020000001.1:27632374-27651430 GCA_015164015.2 Brevimyrus niger
CATTAAACCCTATCGTTACCCTTTTCCTTGGATTCCTGCTTGTTTGATTTGTGCAACACGCACGGCGAACATTACACTATTCTGACTGAATTTCACCAAAACACATCTCAGGATGCTCATTATTCTATTTGTAAAAAACTTCAGATTAATAACCCAGTAAGTCAGCAATAATGAGGCCATAAATTGAAATCCTGTGATCTTGAAATACAAATGAGGGGGATTTAGTATATTTCCATTTTATAATGTAGGAATGAAATTAAATCACAGGTTTATCATCAGTATATTATAGAAACATTTGTCAGTTCTTTTTGCAGATAATGTGTATCCCAATCAAAATTAGAGACTCTTCATAATCTAATAAACCCAGTTTCTTTGATGGATTGGCATCCCATCCAGGGTTTGCCCCAGAATCTCCCCCATGCTGCCTGGGATTGGCTACTGGAAAACCTCCCCCCTGTACTGGATAAGCAGTTGGAAGATGGATAGATGGTCCTTATATTGCTTTGGTCGTCATAATATTTGCCGCTTTGTTCTTTTTTAGTTCATTTATGTAAGGCAAACAAGTATCACCATTGGTTTTGTATCCATTTTATGACCAAAAGTAGTCCCCAATTGTTAAGAAGCATAACAGTAATCAACTTTAAATTAATCGTTAGTAAAGATAAAATTAAAAACACAACGACTAGATGAGGCGGAAAAAAAACTCAAATCATATTCTGAATTTGTATAATTTTAAAGTAGTTAATGTACCTTAAAGTCATCTCCTGTGAGTGACTGTCACTGCAACGGCATGCTAATTAAATGATGATCACGCCATGTAAAATATTGTTCATCTATGTTTCCAGAGCTTGTATATGCAAGAGATTATTCTGAGTTATGCAAGCTCATAGCACATGTTCTGCTTTCTGTCCTTGCCTTACAGCATCTTTCACACAATGCATTGCAGATTTTAGGCCAACTGTCTTTCACTCTTGGGTCTTTGTTATTGACTTTTGTATTGCAGATGTTGATGTATTTGTTATTTTTTAAATGTTTTTTATCACTCCAAATCTCCCACAATCCAATTCAGAATAAGTGCTTGGGAAGATAAAGGACAGGGTGTATTATTGATGTATTAATTAGTCTCATTAAAAATTAATGAAGCATGCATGTGACCTTAAAAAGTCTGGTTTATCTTTGAAATTCAGCCCCAGGTCACCAGGTCAAAGCCAGCCTGTGCTTCCCAGCCAAATGAGGTCAGCACCACCGTTTCTGGGTCAGATCCACAGCTCACGTCTGTGGGTGCTGCAGTCTGGACAGTGAGGGCTCCTGTCCAAAATCGATGTTCTTGGTGGCCCGCGTGTAGACAGTGTGAATTTGTTTTCTAGGGGAGGAACTGATCCCGGCTGGGGTGTCCCCATTTGATAATTTGACAGGGTAGAGGCAGGCCAAGTGGCCGTACTGCTAGTGGGTCAGCAGGATTGTGCCTTAACACACTACTCCTGTTTTTGGTGAAACACACCAATTCCCTTTTGGTGTAATTCTCATTTTAGCAGCAATATAAATCACTTAAGTTCAAACCATAGATATGGGGTGATATTCATTCATTCATTCAATCATTCATTCATTCATTCATTTTCTGTGCAGCTGAATGCCATGGTCTGAATCCCAACCCGGGAACATCAAGCATAAGGCAGGGAATAACCCTGCGAAGGGAATAGGGTAATAATTAATAAATAATTCTGTAATGCCTCAATATGATAAATATATTGTGCTTTATTGCTTTCATGTGACAGGACATTTCCGGAATGAATGGCAGTCTTTCCGAGGAGAGAGAACATATCTGCCGACTGAAACCCCGAAATGCTAATGACATCCAGCAGGTTCTTGTCCGTTTAACAGGACCTGACAAGATAAAAGTCAGGTTAAACGTGAAGCAAGGTTCCTCGCCACTGGTTCAAGGTCAGTATTGAGGAAAGACGCTGGATTTTAATTGTGCCTTTCTGCTTTACACTTATCTCTTCAAATATTTCAGTGACAATTACTCTGTTCACAGCAGCTGTGATATTTGTGTTGGCTTTCACATTTGGTTTTCCATAAAACTAAAGTTATACATAAGGACATAGAAGAAATCCTCTCACGTGACATTTTCATGGCTTGCCATGAGACATTCCGGAAGGTGCATTCTTTCTTGTGCATATAACTCTGGATCTATATTTTCTCTGGAAAAAAAGTGTAATATAGGGTTTTGTGCTGTCACATTTGTTTTCCATTACCATATAGTTTAAAACAATGATAAAATTCACATAAGGTACTGCTACATACTTGATGATGATTATTATTATTATTATTATTATATGTTTTGATGATTTTTCCATGTGCTTTTGTGATAAAAGACCATAGAAACCTACTTGTCCTTCACAGTGTCATTTTCTAGTAAAACCTTTTAGCTTTTCTGTTGAAATCTTTCCAGCTGCAGTAAACAGCACTTTGTGGCTAATCATCCTCTGTAAGTGAAGAGAGCTCTCTGATGTGTAAGTCTGCCCTGTCTGTGTGTGTAGGTGGCTGGTTCCAGCCTGAGCCAGACCCCAGGCCTGCCGCATGGTCTCCTCCTCTGGGGAAGGCTGGCAGACCATCAGCCTGAGAGCCAACAGACTCTTCAGACATCCCCGGGCACTTGCCAGCTCATGGTCCAATGTCTGCAGCTGTCGCTGGTCCAGGAGCCGGCTGTCAAGCACAGGCAGATGGTATCCAACTGTATACACGCGCAAAAGGTAAACTCACCAGCTATATAAGGCTTTCTGCATGGGGGGGTTTAAAATATCCGAGCACCGGACATCCAGGACGAGAGGTAGAGCTTCAGAAGACCTTCATTCATAAAGGATTTATTCATTCACAAAAATGACAAATCATCAGAAAAAATTCATGAATCACAAAACAAGATTTTTTTATAATGAGTCACAGCAGCAAATGAAAAATAAGAGGACACAAATAAATAAAAGTGTGATATCACTGCATTTCACTGCACTGCATTTCATGTTTGATATGCAGTGCGTTTTACAATAGCACCAGCGTACAGTAGAAAATGCAGTGGCTTCACACTTTTAAAATCAAGGTTAAGAATTATTATCAAACAATATTATTAATATAATGCTATTATAAAGCTAAAAAAAGAAATGCCTACTGGTTATAAAAGAATGCAGTGAAACTAACCATATAGAATTTAGAATGATCATGCATTTGCAGTCACTGCATTTTGATGTCTGGAGAAGAGCTTCGGGATAAGTAAGCAATGCACAGCTTTCAAGGTGCTGTGTACGGTAACTCCATAATGTTTTACCCATGATACACTAATGACTACAGATCCACTTACCCACCATGCACTTCTGCCATCTTTATATTAGTTACTATTATAGCAAGATTCCATTTTTGCATTAAAATCAAGGAATGATAAAACATGATGAAAAAATGATTAAAAAATGGTGAAAAAAAGAGCTGCTTAGACAGACAGAAACTCTCAGAAACAGAAAATGTGTAGATAAATATTTATAGATTCTTCTCTTGCTTAAAATATAAAAAGGAACAATAAAATTTTGCTGTGCTTTTTGTTTCACAAAAAAAATGCAGTAGGAATGTGTAGTGCTTTGTGTAACGAGCTTGCAGAAATACTCCATACATGCCGTTACTCAAGTTTTGTTTTGGAAACTCAAACCCACATCAGTGCATCTGACAGTTCGATTTTTCCCACCCGGGGACAGCGGGACGCGGCAGGAGTTGGAGTTTGGGGGAGGCCTTGATCCCGCCTGACTGTTGTTCCAGATTGACAGCTGCGGACAGATGATTTAATCCTGTTATGTCCTTTCAAAAGTGCTGTGCACATGCAGATTGGCCATAGATGACCACAAAGCCATTGTGTGCGAGTTCCTCCACACAAAAAAGGAAAAGAGAAAAAACCCGGCAGTGAGTTCATCGCTGGTGTCAGCAGCGCGGCCCACATTGTGCAGAGGAATTCCTGCTCTGCGCTTTCTTAAGCGGCTCCATCTTTATATTCTGAGGAAAGTACAAAGCATCTCAGAATCTGGACAGTCACCTACAGCTACTAATTAAATGACATTTGTGGAAAATACTTGATTTTTTTCCCCTTACATTATTGCGACTATCGTGTTTCATTTCACATATGAAACAATGGTGTTCTGCTGTTTTTCCCGGTGGAAGAAAAGAGAGCTGATGAATGCAAAACGTATTATGTAATCTTTTGAGGTTTATTAAGCAGAAGCTTTTTCCTTTTACTCTCACAAAGGCTTCCGTGTAGTCGAACTGAAAAGCAAATTTTCAAAACTCTCCTTTTGGCTGTTTTTTGAGATGAGACCGCCGATGATCTAAAGTCAGACTTCCCTTTCATATGTTATAGTTTTGGGAACCAAAACTCACACGGCCATTTTACATTTACATTTGCTCTTGTTTAGCAGATGGTTTGTCCAAATTGTCGTAAAAGTGAGGCAAATATCACATTAGCAGACCTCTTTTCAATTTCCAAATTTCCAAAACCCACTACGTCCACAGAAATTTGCTCAATAGTGTATCCTGTGGGCTGAATGAGTTTTTCAAATTTGCTTTTCAATTGATCTATGATCCACTAACTTGCTTCTCAGGTCTCCAAATCTAGTTGTTTTCATTAAAATTGCCTGGTAATTTACTGGAGAAGCCATCAAACAGACGCTGAGCTTGTGACACCCAGGAACCTCTTGAGATTTCAGCTTGCATAGATCCATGCATCACAAGTATTAAGTGAGCGGCTTGCTAGGGATAATTGACTGATTAGTTGGTTACTATTGTTGATTGGTATTCAGCTGGATTCCCTGACAGACCTGCTGAATCATAACAAGGCAGGTGTTTGGATTGAGTGATTAAATGAAACTGAATTTTCTTTATTTTGGTCAAAGAGGTCTGGCATTTTGAAAGGGAAAGTGTAAGAAGTTTGTGACAAATCCAGGCCAGGGTGCTTGTCAATAAGGACAATGATGGATGGGGGGCAGGTGCAAACACGACTGCACACCTGGAAAACGATGGGACTGGTGGGTGGGAGAGTAGTATGTTTCTGCTGGGGAGTGGGGAGTGGGTGTGGGACATTAGGGTGAGTTGGGTTGGGGCAGGAAATTTGAGGGCTTGCTAAGAATCATCATCAATATCATCATCATCATTATCATCTCCATGTTCTTCAAAGAGGACCTGCAGCTGACTGAAGCCTGGTGCGCAATGCAGGATTAACTATTCCCATAACAAATCAACAGTCTGTCAGGGCTGTCCAGCAGGGAAAGCGGTAAGTGTTAATAAAGCTATCCAGCTATAGTAACTCAGCCTGAGTAATGTGACTCAGTGAAATATGCCCTGCATTTTAAGCTTTAATTTATTTATCCCCATAAGGTCACTGACAACAGCACATTGGGGTTGTTTTTCATGCCTTATATTTTGAATAAGTATTATGGAACCTGATGTGGTTCAGCCTACTGTGATTATAGTGTTATCTTTGTGTATTTGCACATCCTATTTTTTGTGTTCACTTTTGTACCTTTTATAGAGCTTACAAGGTTGTATCTCCTAGTGTTGGGGGAAATAGAGAATAAATTGACGTTAATTTATACCAGGTCTCCCCGCCTCCTGGCTTTCTGGGGGTGTGCACATGCGAGATATACTGAGAAATGTCATGTATGTTCCAGATCTCTGAACTCACAGCCTAACAAGGGTTCTGCTGCTTGGCAATCCTTCCTCTCCAACAACAATCCAGGATGCCAGCTTTTCAAAGTGAATGAAGAAGAACACAGTGTATCGAATTCAATGTCCTTTCTTTTCTTAATATAACAAACACTGACTTGTAGTCAATATTGAAGTGCAGTTTTCCTTACCTATAAGACATGAACATCTGCTCTATTGTGACTAACATCTACACTCATGGAGGTTCATGGCTGAAAGCGATACTAGCCCTGTTGAATCACCTCTTTGCAGTTATTGTTAGAGTATTATGTCTATGCTAAAGAAAAATGTATTTTTGTAGTACTGAGCATAGCAACAATGAATCCCATTTCCAGCATGTCCTCCATAAAATGTAGAGGTATGCATGGCCTGCTCTCCACTGTTTATTTTGACCCTTGCATGCTAAAGGTCACCACACTAGCAAACACACTATACTCTGCAATCAGAAGCACACTGGGCATTGTGTGTGCATCTTAATAATGAAAGACAAACGTAATCTTATTCAGTTCCTTTTTGAATTTGCCAAATTCCCTGATGTCAGCCGATTCATGAGTCTCCATATAATTTCACATTTCCTTGCACGAGGACGTCCTGTCTCTTTTCCGGCAAATCCTGGCGTGCGTCTGCGCTGGAAACTTCAAAGTCGCATATCTCCTTCTTATCTGAAGTCTCTTAAAATGTCTGCAGCAAGACATGAAATCCCAGTGGAGAAGCTGTTAAGAGCAGGAGTACAAAACCATAAATCATCTGAATGATCAGGCCTGGTGTCTGTGTCATTGCCTGACAGTTACATTTAACAAGCAAGGTGGGGGGGGGGGGAGGTCTCGCTCGTTGACGGAGGAATGAGCTGCAGCTGTGTTCCTTTGGTCCAGCACCTCCACGCGCCTGTGATCAGAAGCTGGTTTCCGCATGTCATTATTCCACTTGTTAATTGCTAAAGCCAGGCCAGTCTCGCGTTTCACATTCAGGTTTTTTTGGCAGGCGGGGAGGGAGAGAGGGGGCAGGGGACACCCGCCAAGAGGCAGAGGGCCAAACGGGAGCAGTCTGGCAGCTGACGGGACAGCCGAGGCGGGGAGGAGTGCGAGCCAGAAAGTGTGCGGAGCGTCGCGCGAAGAGAGGAGCCGGCCAGGTGAGGAGAGCCTCGCCAAGGTGGGGGTCCGGAGAATCCACTCACCTGTGGAAAGACCGGAGATGCCTTCACGGGAAGGGAAAAAACGATTTGAAAAGGCAAGATTGCGTTGGTCAAAAAGGTAGCTTCCCTTTAGTGACAAAGAAAGCAAAGAGGGATGGATTAAAAGCTGGACTGAGCTGCCAAGCCGCCTGTGACCACCGTGTGTAGGAGCAAATGGTCAAATGGAGTAATGGATGAATATCAATCTGACAGCCCCCCCTTCGTGACCAGGATAAGTGCTCAGAGGATGGATGGATGGATGGATGGATGTTCAAACACTACATTTATGCTCTCACACAACTTGTTATAATTTATTCCTTCATTTTACACATTTCTGTGATAATTGGAGGTGAGATTAAGTTATGCATCACAGCCTCTCCTATTATTTGAATTGTAGTGTATGAATCCACAGACAGACATTTTTTAATTTTTTCTGTGTAAGTATTACACTGTAATGGCCAAACATCCCCAGAGCCCAGTGGTGTCCAGACTAACAGTCAGCGATACATTCCTTGACTTGAATGAGATTTGTGTCGCATTTTTTCTTTTTTCTTTGCTCTTTTTTTTAATGTTTATTATTAAGTCCATTATTGCAAAAATTGAACTACCTACATCTTTCCTGAGGAGTCCTGTTTTTAATCCACAGCACTAATTGACTAAGCCGTATTCCTGGTCTTAGGGATGATTTATTGCCATTTTATACAATATTAGATTGATACTCGAAAACAGCTTCCAGATGTTGCAAACACAAGACAACACAAGATATGTAAGAATGCATATAAAATAACCAATAACATGTGCAAGGTACAAATGGATAGGAGTAATAAGGTGAAGTTCTTTAGTGCCTGGGTTAGCCAGGTTGCCATATAGGAGTAAAATCTTCCCTTAAGTCTGCTGCTGTGGCCTTTGACTGCCCTGTAACTTTTGGTGGATGGCGAGAGTTCAAACAAATGGTGTCCAGGGTGCGATGCAACTGAAGAATGTCTACTGCTCAGCGAGACAGCGAGAGTTTTGGACGTCTTGCAGAGAAGGTAGCAGAGTCAGTGATGATACTGGTAATGTTTCTGGTAAAGTAACTTTAAGAGCATTATGACCATGTTGCCTGCCAAGAGTTCTCTGCTTTCCCCTCTGTAAGTCCTTCTACCTAATAGTGCTGCATGATAGCAACAGTATGCAAATGCATTCCTACCTTCCTGGTTCTGAATGTCAGCACTGATCTCCTCCATATGACGGTTCCTTGCTACTGTAAGTCAATTTTTTTGACCTTGCGACCCTGTGTTTTTAAGCATAGTTAAAGTTCTGGCTTCTGGAAGAACAGTTTCTAACATGATAGGTTGGTATAGAGGCAAAAAAGTCCCGTCAGATAAAAAAATTACTTCACCCCCAGGGGATATAATTCCCGATCTGTTGTTATATATTCTGTATTTATATCCCAAAATTATATTTTTCATATTTTTTTTAAATATGATATTTTAAACTATTCACAGCAAACATAAGTACAAATTTTAAGGCTGATATTGGGGTTACTGCTGTTTATTAGAACGCTATTAAAATAAGACAGAGCTGACATTTTTTACCAGGATCCCAGTGAACCTGAACCATTCAGACTCATTTTCATATGCTAATCCCAGAGCAGCTTTAACTATGTTCTTTCAAACTTTGTGCTACTGAATAATCTCCTTATTTCATTATAAATATGTGATGTAAAAGAACCAGAATTTTTATTTGGTGTATACAAAAAGTACAAGCCAAGACATATCAATTACACAGACAATTAAGCATATATCAAGAAAAAAGTAAAACAGAGAATGTAAAATAAATACAAAATGTCCAAATAATAAGAAAACATGTAGATGAGACACATTCATAAGGTGAGACAACCTTGGCTTGAGGTATGTATACACAAGCTTAAGAAGATGCAAGAGTATGTAAAACACGTACAGTGAATGATTGTACATGAAGCAGTGTGTTTCTGGTGTGTCCATATTTATGGGGGAAAGAAGCTGTTCGAGTGGCAATTAGTCCAATTAGTGTGATGGCTTCAATTTCTCCAGCTGATGCAAAAAGCACAGGTGTTGCTGGGCCTTCTCACTTATGCTGGTGATGTTAGTGTTCCATTTGAGGTTGCGGTGGATGGCTTTACCGAGAAATTTGAAGGTGTCAGATCTACCGGCTATCGTTTCCTTTGTCAGTATTTCTCAGCCCAGTCCTTGGGGACACAGAGACGGTCCACATTTTCGCTCCCTCTCAGATAGGTCATATGTCGCATCCTACCAGGAGCTGAGAGGCAGCAAAAACGTAGACCGCCTCAGTGTCCCCGGGGGCCGGTTGGAGAGACTTCCTATATGACCTAGGGAGGTGGAAGTGGTGGGGTTTCCATGATCAATTCCAGTGTGTTTTTGCATGTTCACCTTGCTGACGACACACCATGACACCAGTTGATTTACTTCCTTTCGCAAGCTATTTTCGATGAGTCCAGTCAGTGTGGTGTCATTTGCAAAGTTAAGGAGAGTTGCTTATATAAGTTTATATACAGCTGCTCCAGACTGCCATTTCATAGCTGCATTGGGTAACAGTTGTCAGTTGTTTACTGTCCTTCTCAAATTCATAGGAATTCAAACTGCCCAAAGCTAAGTGTTGGCAAGTGAATGAAGACAAGAACGATTGAGGACCTCAAGTACCCTAAAAATACTTTTGTTTTGATTCCAAATGGAGAAACAACCAATCTTCAATAAAATCTCAATATCTCGAATCAATAGCAATATCTTATTTGAGTTATATGCACAAAACTTCATCCATACTTTTCCTGTACCTGCTTGTCCTGATCAGGGGTGTCTGGAGAATATCCTGGAAGCCGTGGGTGCAAGGCAGGGAATAACCCAGGATGTGGTGCTGCCCCATCACTGGACACACTTGGCAACTCCAGGTCACCTTAGCCTGCTGTGGGAGAGTAGGAGGGCTGTGGATCAGAGAACCTGGAGGAAACTTCATGACTTCCCCAGGAGAGCATGCAAACTTCACACACATGAGGCCAGAGCAGAAAACCGAACCCAGGTCCTTAGGGGTGAGAGGCAAGGGTGTTAACCACTGTGCCACCACATTCTGCTATAACGTGACTTTATGCAACATATATTTGGCTTAAAAAAAAGGCAAACTTCTTCTGTAAAACGTGTGTATTTGAAAAAAGAAGTATGCTTAAATTCTCTGCTGGAAAAGCCTTTACCAGCACCCCGTGTTGAGCTTTCAGGCCCCACAAAGCGTCCACAATCCGCCCAGATGTGAGGAAAGTGCTACTCTTCCAGTAAATGCTACAAGTTGTCCGTTTAACGGTTCTCGCTCAAGTAGGCCCAGACCAGACATAATTGCTTGGATGGCTAATTAATTTCTGCTAGGAAAGCTTCACGCTGAGATCAAACACATAAAGCTCAACTACGGCACCTCCAGCACAGGGGCCCTTGCTGACCTGAGATCCGTGCATGTTTCCATGTGAAGAGACCTGGAAGAAGCCAAGAGAAACATTAGCATAATGTTTGGATTTGCAAGACTGCGGCTGTAAATTACACAGGAAGTCCAGATAGCCAGTGGTAACGAGGCGGCCCCACAGCGGCCTCTTTCTCCTTCTCCACCTAGATAGGGAAGGACAAAGGCTGTGGAACCTGTGAAGGCTTGCAGGGTCTCCTTAAAGGATAAGCCCCTTTTCGACCAAGGTGAGGTTTGGCTTTCATTACCGACTCGTTAAAGGGCAAGGTTGTGAGACTGGAATTCCCACAGAGGGGGGGGGGGACACAGCCGGGGGTCGGGTCTGTACCTTTTGTTCTCCACATGTTATGGCAAGCTGTTAAGCAGTTAGCCCAGGGCAATGCTGGATGACGGCTCCACCATGGGTGTGAGCGAAGAGGCCCCCTTACACCCGGATCTGTCACCGTCTTCTCACACGTGGCTGTTTTTAGCACCGCAGCACATTCTTAAACATTTTGAGACGTTATTCCAAATCATTTTCCTGGCTGTCTAAGACCCACATTTCCCCACTGCCTGGCACCTATTCTTCGTGTTGCAATGTTAGCCTGATAAGTAGTAGTATTTTTAGTATTTGGTGGAATCATTTATTTGCGTAACACAGTGTACGGTTCGATCTATTTATAAAATATGATATTTTATTGGAGCAAAATTTAGGTTACAAAAAAAACTATTGTGAGTGTTTTTTACTACTGGTTAAATTTATACATAATGAAAAGCAAATTACATGGACACTTAAGAGAGAACTGCATACGTATAGTGATTTTTATTGAATAAGTCCATCCAAATTGCAACCTCTTCTCCTTGTATCACAGGATTTAGATTAATTGCATTTCACAAATCATCAGCACCTGTCCTGAGGTTCTGCAGTTGTCTTTTGTTAATTGATGTTTTCAGCTTATTTCATCAGTCTGCCTGTTAGCTTGAGTCGCGGTTCTCTTACCCGTTTTTGAGCTCAGCTTCAGTATCCAGTGCACCGCTGGTGCTGCCATTTTGTCTTTTGGCAAGGTTCTTACCTGCGTTTGAGCCGGAAAACCATGGGTTCCTTCCAGAATGAGGGCCCATCAGTCCATAAATGAAGGCCCAGAAATGTGCCGATCCTTAACTATCTAATACAAGCTTACAGAAAGTCGAGAGCACTTGCAAAGGATTCTGGGTCATCACAGGGCATATTAAGGGAAACATCACAACACCAAACTTCGGACCATGGAAGGTTCCACAAAAACAGTCTGAGCAGGAATCAAACTCATTACGAAGGTGCAAGGCCACAATGCCACTAGCAGAGCCTCCTATAACACATCCATCCAAACCATCCATCCAGCCACCCCCCTTTATTCTTCCCACCATTTATCTGGTACAAGGCCTGTGTCCTATTTCATCCTGCCATGGGCATCTGCTGTGTAAACGTAACACACATCAAATTTCATGGCGTCTGCATATGGTGATCTCATATTTTCGTTCACAGCACAGCTGCCACAGAAGAGACATTGTTACTGTTCATGTACATTCAGAGGCTCGGTGCTAATTTACAGCCTGCTTCAGCCAAGTAATCGTCTGAAATATGACTCTCTGGGCTCGGGTGACATCTCAGCCCATCATCCAGGTATGCAGAACAGATGAGGTACAAAAATAATTACCCACGGAAATAGCTATATTTAATATAAAATATGTGTCGTAAAATATAAGCAAATGAACAGTAATGCTTTGTTATGGGAGAGAATTTAGCTGTGGATCTCTAAGAAAGGACGATTTTTATAAAAGTTGAAAGTCTCATTTCTCAAACTGTAAAAAAATGGGTAATGAAAAGTAAGGAGATAATGTAGTTTACCTTACACAAACCGTATTTGAAGACCATGTAATTGAAACAAATTAATATTTATATTTTTCATAAAACATTGAATTATTCAAGTATTATACAGCTGAATAAGCAAAAATCTGTGTTGCTAATCAACTTTTGGGTGCTAGCATGTGAACAGTTCGCATGCTATTGAAACAGGCAATTAGTTGATTTTAGCTAAGCGCAGCCTTCAGTGGGACGTTTTATCTCCTTGTTGAATAAAGATCAGACTAAGAAGTGGTATCTCGTTAAGCTTTGTTAAATGTTTAATCAGATGCAGGAATAACAACTTTACATGATGTTTGAGCAAATTGGTTAAGGATAACTATTATCCATTTGGGTGTGTGAATACCATTGAGCTTTGATAAAGTCTGTCATTGTTTTTAGGCGATTTTGTAGTACTTCTAATTATATGAATAATAAATGTACATACGAATTCATGAAAGCATATAACATAAAAAGCGTACTCTGGGTGCAATCACATTTCCTTACAATTTGTGTTTCCTAATTCTGAACAATGTAACTCTTTCCCTAGTATGGACTAAAGCACAATTTACTGTAAAAGCCATGTAAAGTTATTTTCTACCTATATCACTTATAACAGTTTTTGGCAATACTATTTTTTCCTGTCGTAGCATTAATATTTGACATCTGTGGCATCACCACAGACGGCATCGCTGTAGTTGTAGCCTTTGATATATAAAAAAAAATACGTTATAGCTATATTTTGGAAACTATTTTAAATAGAAAACAAAAAGGATCAAATGCTTTAAAAGGTTAAAACTAGGCTTAAACATATGAAACAAACAGCATGGACAAATCACCTCATTATTCCAGGAGCTATATTGATGTGACCAACTTGTAAGCAAATGAAAAATGTTCCCCAAGAGACATAAAATGCCATAGGAAAGAAGGTGTCCATCTGAGCTAAAGGGCAGTCTTTGGCACCTAATTTCCTAAGGTGGAGGCTGTGATTGCTCACAGACTTTGCATCAGATGGGAGACCCTCCCCAGTGCTGACTGTCAGGGCAAATGAGGACAAGAAAAGCTGGGGGGGGGGGATTGAGTGTGGAGCCTTCAGAAGACGTGAGGCATGGGGGTGGTCTGTGAGGCATGGAGGTGGTCTGTGAGACATGGGGATGGTCTGTGTAAGTGGTACGGTAAGCAGTGAGCAGCTGCCAGCTCTTTGTGTTTATGTCATGGACCTGCCTTGGCATCGCCTTGGGACTCGCTCAGACCCAGCTGGGTGATGTTCAATTCCATTTGATTTTTGGGGCAGTACCTCTACATTCCCGCACTGCAGCTGAACACAAGGGGAGTCCAGGTGAGCGCCACATGGAACAGAACAGCTAACACCACCCATGCATAGCTGGCCGCGGAATTAGCGGCAAGCTACAGTAATATGCTTTTGTTTCAAGGTCAAGGAAAATTTATTAATAATTTTGCTGACTATATACAAATTACCCTAGAGGTTTATCTGTCGAGTTTCTTTTTTTCTAATAACTAAATATAGCATACACATCAGTTGCGCTATTCATAAGCACTTCACTCAAAATTTTATTTAAAGGTCCCAAAGGACTTTAAAAATCGTGAACTGGCTGTTATCTTGGAGGTCAATTGTACATACTGTGAAAACTGCTGGATGCTGCATTTATTTTTTAAATCCCCCATATACACGAATATAAGTAAAATTTGATGCATGCTACATAACCCTGAGCCGAGATCACAGAAAGAAAATATTTTATAAGTATAATCTGCTATACTCCAGTCAAATCCTGCTGTAATATGTCTCATAATGAACAAGGACCTTTGTGTTTATTTAAAAAGATTTTAATTTAGGGATGGAGGTGGGTTATCCATTTTAATTTGTAGCGTCCATCTGATTACCAGGTCTAACCATGGATTATATGTATACAGTTATGCAGCTTTCCTGCAAATAAGCAATAAAATCAACATGATGATTATTATCCAACTGTAGGCAATATAATATTCATAATTAAGTAAAGTTGCAAAGAGTGAACACATAATCATTGTTTGCAATCTCTTTTTTTTCATTGGGCCAATGATATATCAGCCAATGAACATGCCTGTGGCAGACCGATAGATTCCATTATCCTATGAGATGCATGAATACTGCAGCTTACTGTGTCTGGTTGGCCATCTCTGCCACTGGAACTGGTAACCAAAATGATCACCACTTTGGAGCTTGTAGTTTTGGCACTAATTCATCTGGATCCCCAGGTTGCTTCTGGCATAAATAATTAACAAAAGAAATCAATCCAAACCCATGTAATCTCTTGATTTTTTTGTCTCATTATCGAGAGAGCTGGTCACTTCGAGTATGGTGGACAAATTGCATGGAGTTGCATGATACAGATGAGGTGTGATTTTTAGAGCGATGTTTCCCATTCTAGTTCTCAAGGACCCACAGTTGGTCCACATTTTTGCTCCCTCTGAGCTTCTGACCTGACTGTCCACATTTTTGCTCCTGCTGGGTACCTCCTGTGGGTACCTGAGGACCAAATTGGGGAACCCTGTTTTGGAGGGAAACAAAATGACTCAATTAAAAAATATGAGATGTTTGACAGAAATCAAACCTGAAGGAATGAGTTGCTCCACTTGAGGTATAAGGATTGGCTGAAGAAAGAGGTGCCGTACGGGCCACTGAGGAAGCTACTGGGGCATTCAGAGCAGTGTGGGATGCCGGCAGGGAAGCCGCCTGGACGTTATTAACACACGACTGTTTGTTGTCACTAGCTTGCGATTTTATGTTCTGTGTATGAGGTTTCCAAAGCTGTGTAATTACACACTATGTAATTTCAACAAAATAGTTGAAAGATTAGGCATTGATTACTTTAGAAACACTATAACAGTACAAGAAAAAACATTTTATTGGTATGTTTCCGTTACGTCCTGCCTCCAACGCTCCTAATTGTGTGCCACGCCCACTTCGTTGCCTCCTGTTTTGCCCTGATTGTAGTCACCTGTTGCTTGTTAAGTCTAGCTTGTCTTTTGTATTTAGTCCGTGTCTCAGTCAGTCTTCCCCAGATCCGTCATTCTCGTATCTATGTGTGAGTGTTCAGCCTGTCTTTGTGGAATTAAAACCTTTTGTTACTCCAACCTCAAGACTCCTGCCTTTTGGTACTTCGACACTCACGCCAGTCATAACAGTTTCAGTGTAAGGTATGTAAATATCATTTGAAAGACGTTACTGAGAACAGTGCATCAAAATTAGTCAGCTACTTGTTAAACAAGCAAAATTCACTTGGATAAATGCCAAAATAAATATAAAATACATGATATACAGGGATATAAAGGAATGCAACTAAAAGTCTATTGCCAAAAATAACATATGAAGCAACACTTTTTAAAACTCTTATTTTTTATTATTTAACAATAATTAAAAACACAAAAAAGAAAAAGAAAGATAAAAGTGAAACCATATTAACCCAGAAATAAACTGACATGTTGAGGTTTGAGTATCCAATGCCCTGTTGACTTTATGGAAACTCATACCCAGGACACTTAAAACGTACCTTGACTGTTTTATTCTCTGTGTGCTCCGATTCCCTTTTCCAAATCACACATATTGCTGCCGTTGTTTGAAGCAGCATCAGTGACTCTAAAGGTGTGTCGAAATCACAAAGAGCAGCCCTCTTACTACCTAGAAGGCATTGGAGAAAGGTGTGCAACTCCAGAAATTTGCCCCCCCTAGAAATGACGATAGCACCTGCTTAGTGATGCAGCCAGTGAAATAGCTGGGGGAGAGGAAATGACAGCAAACTATGGTAATAAACTACCCTGATCTAGAGGCACTGCAGCATTATGGGTGGCAAAGCTTTGGCCAAATCCACTCATGGCTGAAATGTCCTCTGGCGCTGCTAGTGACCTCTCATGTCAATAAATGAAATTACCCTCTCGGTACCTTAAAGGCTATTTTCATGTCAGGCCATTCATTGGTGCTGTGTAAATTAGCAGAAGCTTTAGCCCCTGGGTGCTATTTTCCTCATTACTTCTCCCTCAGACGAAGGTGGGTCTCACAGCATTGACTTTCCTCCTAATCTCATGCCTACTTTCATGCTGAATCCCAAGTGCGTGGAGCAGAATGGCATGGAGCAGGTGGTCAGGAGCAAGCAGGGAGGTGCCACTGTCCTGTGAGAGATTCCTGCTGTAATTACATTATCTCGCTGATTACTGAGCCCAAGTCCTGTCATCCTGCTCTACCTCATGCGCGACCACTGGAGTACAGAGGCCCTTCTGGTATTCTGAAATGCGTGCAGTAAACCCTCACTCGCTAATACGTAAAAAAATTGAAGTATTAGCTAAATAAGTTTCATGTGTCAGAAAAATTATGGCAAGTGCACATTTGGCATCATTCATTTACTTAGTCGCTTAATCAAGAATAATTAATTAAGAGCTAGATTGAAACCGAAATCAGCCTACCCTGGGCTAGGATTAAGACTGGGAAGTCTCGAATGTAAGCTTTCTTGGTACAACTTACTTTATTAATATTATTTATGCAACTTATATTTATATTGAGAGTCTCCAGGTTATGAACAATTATATTTTTTAATATAATAGGCTTGGCAGTCTATTTGTAAGTATGAGTTTTCCGTAAAACGTTCTTAACATGGAGACTACTGGAGAGTACTATTGTATTATTAATTAATAACGGATCTCTTCAGGATAGGTAGCTTTACATCACATATACAAGTCAGTCTCTGTATTCATATCCTGGGTAACACTATGAAGTTCTCTGACCTTTTCTGCTCAAGATGTTCTTGGTGAAAGACACACACAATAGACAGGAACACAACTTTTAAGAGATAAGTTTGTGATAGTGCATATGCCTACAATCCGTTGATGCCGCATTCCGGAATCATCTGCTCGGTCCAATTTGCAGCTTCCATGTCGATGGAGAAGGAGCAGAAGATCAGGATGTGAGTCTGTGGTGGAACCCAGCCTTGGGGAGCAGAGTCAGAGTGACCCCCAGCGCTCTCAGTCGAGATGTGAAGACCTGCAAGGTCTGGGCTGCTTGTTTGAGGGACACGACCCTTTGTGAGGCCAAGTGAACAGGAGGAAGTCATCTCTCAAGACAAAGAATGAGGCGTAATTAGGGCTATAAATATCGCCACTTACACACCACTAAGAAAGAGACTTATTAGCCTCCTCCAAGGGTAATTAATCTTATTCCTTGGAAACGGTGCCAGGCGCTAAGGGAGTGAGAAAGAATGGGATGGTCGTTTAACAGCTGATTTCATGCAGTCTGGGTATAACTTTATAATGAGGAAATATAGTTAGGGGTTATCAATGATCACATGGGGTTTGACATTGATATCATGTATATCATCATATGTTTTTCTATACGGTATATACACAACTAAAGACCAATGAATCATCAAGATGTGAAAAAATCAAGGATTGTGATTAAAATATAATATTTTAAATATGGTTGGTACCCAATATCTCTCTCCTAAATAGATCAATGTTTGAGAAGATGCACGTTGAAAATCTGGCTTAAAGTTGTACTGCATCCATGCATTAATCCATCTATCCATGAGTCCATCCTACCATTCATCCATTTTCCTTTAATGACTTACAAGCCTGTATCCTCTCCGAGAAAGCATGGAGTTTTCTCCAGCTAGGGCACAGTATGAACGGCATGTCAGGCCATCATAGCGTAATAGGGCGCATTAAAGCTCACATTATGGAACATTCAGACATGTAGATATGACTCATAGTTTTACTGTATAACTCCATATACAAACATATTGTGCAGTCAAAAATGTTTATTTATCTGAGTATAACTTGTTTGATTGCAAAATAAACATAATTAAACATTAGAACATGCATATTAACAGTATCACAATAAAAAATAAACAAATTTTTCTTATGTTCTCCAAGAAGTTATTGATATCTTGTTGGATGGCTAGATGAACACTGATTTGGGTCCCAAACCTCTTCTCAGGGATGCCTTAGTCATTCCATGTTAATCCCTTCAGAACTTAGGTTCAAATCCTTAAAAGTTCGAGTTCTGATCGAATTTTCCCCATAAGAAGTAATGGAAAACCAATTAATTGGTTCCTGGCCCCAATAAAATAACACCTAACTATGTTTTTTTTTTAACAATTAAACACAAAATGAACATGATAAAACAAGAAGAGCAAATTTCTCAAAACTATAGTAAGAAAAGTAAGAAAAGAAACACTGTGCGTAATATTTTTTGCGTGTGTTTGTAATAAACACTGTGCATAACAAAAAGAATGTACCCCAACACTACCCCAAGCCATCCCCCAAACTGTGCCAACACTAGACTATGCCATGCGATGTGGTCCATTGTTTATTTTTATTATTAATCTGTATTCGTTAATTTGTTCGTAAATTGCAAACTTTTAGGTTACGATATTTGTACAACTATTGCGTAACATTTTGGTGAGCAATGGCTATCAAAATGGTATAAAGTGTATTACCTGACATTTCCAATAAAAAAAAGCACTTTCACCAACAAACAATGCTATCACAGTGAATGAGAGGCTGAGACTGAAGCTTTACCCTTTGTTTCCACTGAGAGATGTGCCTCATTTCCCCGTGCATATAACTTATCTTAGGTCGGTGTTTATAATTTGACTTCTGAGAATTAGATAGAGTTATAGGTTATTTGTTTCGAACCGGTTGGTTTGACTTTGGTTGGTTTGAAATTCGAATTCTAAAGTGTTTGAGTAAAAGGGCGGCATGGTGGTGCAGTGGTTAGCACTGTTGCCTCACACCTCTGGGACCTGGGTTCAAGTCTCCGCCTGGGTTA
>JAABNY020000001.1:27651530-27663546 GCA_015164015.2 Brevimyrus niger
GTTGCTTCCGGGATAGGCTCTGGACCCCCTGCGACCCAGTAGGATAAGCGGTTTGGAAAATGGATGGATGGATGGATGGAAGTGTTTAAGTAGTGAGGTGTCCTGCCTCAAATGTCCACTCCTTCCGTGTGTCACGTCCCCTTGTTACCCTGTGTCATCAGCTGTTTTTGCTTGTTGTCATTAGTCCTCTGTATTTAGTCTGCGTTTTCAGTTTGTTTCTCCAGTCCAGTCATTGTATTGTCCATCTGCGTTTTGCCTGTCTTACCTGTAATTAAGCCCCATATATCCCAATACCCTGACGTCTGCACATTTGTCTCCATTCCGTCCCTTCTCGGCACAACAATATTATTCTATTGAAATATATTAATGTTTTATTATTATTATTAAAATGATGAATAAGAAATCTTTATTTTTAAATGTATTTTATTCTATAATAATAATTACTGTTACTGTCTATCATTGTCTAAATGTATTTTTACTGTCTACATATATGTATTCAGCTAGTGCAAACATGACCATTGCTATCACAGCAAATGCGAGGCTAAGACTGAAACATTACCACCCTTTTTTTCCGCTGAGAGACATGCCACGTGACTTTTTCCCCCGCGCATATAAGTTATCTTAGATCAGAGTTTACGGTTTGACTTCTGAGACTCAGATCAAGCTCTAGGTGATTTTTTTTTTTCGAACTAGCTCAAACTAACTTTTAAGAAATTCAAGTTCCAATGAGCTTGAGAACTGGGGTACCACTGTACTTTGACTTAAATTTTTTCATTTTGTCACGCCCTCATAATAAGGCTATATAGTATAATACTCAATATTAATCTGTCTAGACAAAAAACAGACTTAAGTGAAGAAATTGCAGGTAGCAATGGTGTAAGCTCGAAAAACTGAGCATTCGACCATTTCAGACAAAGAGCCTACATCTGGATACGCAGTGCTCAACATAAGTAGGTTTATTTTCCATCTAGGCCAGTATGACTCAATTAAGCTACTTTATTTGATTAGGCCCGTGTTGAGATGAACGTCTGTCCCTGCCATTTGGTGCTACTTAGCCGCAGTAATAAAATCTGCACCATTTTGCTAGTCTGCTAGTTTGCCCCAGGCCAGTTCCAGACCTGTAGGCAGTAGGAAGTTCATGTCCACTGTAGGCAGTGGTCAAGTTGTAAAAATATTTCGAGGGGGATGGGGGGAGTCAAATCTTTGTGGGCTGGGGGTCCTCAACATAAAATTTGCTGATTAGCAGATTTCTGATTCTGAAATTTTCTGAGCAGATTGCCGATGAAAAAAATGATTATTTCAGTGGCTCAGATTGAAAACTATTATGGTCCGGAGTCTGCAAGTTGAGTGCCTCGATACAGTTTTTACCATTACATGAGTGAAACTGCACTGGGCAATTTGTGTGTGTATGGTGGGGGGGGAGGATTAGTGTAAGATTTTCAAAAGGATGATTTTTGTGCATTCCCAATGTAGCCCAATTAGAATGGGGATGACGGGCACTGCACATGCACAGGTTGGCTTGAGCCGTGCACACGCATTTTGCCTCCAATAAAAAATTTAAAAAATAAAAACTTGCCAGACAAGTTCGCGGGAGAATGAGTACTCTTTATTATTTTACCTTTACTACCACAAACAGATGGGTATTTCTTTTTTTTGGTTGTTGTTTAAGGAAAGCTTCGACTGTTTTTTTTGTTTTCGATTGTTTTTTGTACGGAATAGAAGAATCCCATAAGATGGCGAGCCTGTCCCAGGAAACCCCGCATGCAGGACACCAAGCCTACGGTAGCCTGGCCAGCTGATGTACTGTATGGTTTTTTCAGCATCAGCCTGAAGCACCAAGCCCTCGCATGTGGACAGCAGATAAGCTTGTGTTTCTACACAGAAAAGAACTCTGAACGTGTACACAAGGACAATTTTATTTACACACACACATACATTCAAATTACATTAATGTATATACTGTATGTTCTGTTTCATATTGTTGTGCAGTGTGATGAGGTACTGTACAAAATAAAGTTAGGGAAAAAATCTGAGTCTCAGGTTTGATTGAATAACAACTCTAGGACCTAGTGTCTTTGAGTGTAGCTTCTCCACTGGTCCATTTAACAAGAGTGCTACACTAAAAACTCAAGTTTAGACTAAAGTTCAAGTCAATGGTGCCATTTATGTTATTAACACTGGCTATATCATTCACTTACATTTATTGTTAACTATATAAGCTAATTATGTAGCATGCTTATTACCATCGACAAAACCTACGATGTTGATTTTTGATATTTTCTGTCGTAAAAAGACTCGGTTCTGATGATGGATGGCTCCGTCAGAGTTTATGCTGAACTAGTGGGTCGAGTCGCGTTAAATGACATACAACGGAGGATATAATTACCTTCTCGCAGAGGCCAATTAGAGGGGATGCCGCTCGTCAGTTTTATCGAGCAAGACACGTGAGACATGCAGCCAGCAAGCAGCGCTTGGGTTATAAATGGTGATTTGATCTTTTATTTTTAAACCAGGCCCTAGTGATGACAGAGTTTCCTGGAATCCACTTGTCACGTTGGATGTGGGTGACTTTAATATGTTTTTTTTAGGTCATCACCACGAAACAGATCTCTTGAAATGTGTTTTTGTTTCCAAGATCATCTTATAAATTGAGCTGGAAGGAGCAGCAGATTCTTGCAGCTACTTGAGCAGAGAGGAGCATGTGCTAAGAATGTGATCTCCCTGCTCCCTGTCCTCAGTCTCAGAATAGCCCTTTACATACTCACCCTTTTGAGATACCACCAAAACCACCCTCTTGTTTCATGTAGAAACTGTTTTGTATTGTGATATGCCCTGGGGGGGATGGTGGCTTCGCTGATTCCAGATAACCGTCCACAAATGTTGTGGTCTCTTCTGTTATGTTCATACATGTAAATCGCCTCTACTCAAAACATTCCCAGACTGTCAAGTACCGTGTGCCAAAATCCAAAGACTGTGTAAACGGTTCGTCGTATACGTTGTGTATATTTCTGGCTAACCCCTTTAAGCTTTGAAGGGATGAGGAAGCCAATGAAATGGCCATATAGTAAGCACTTCATTTATTGCTAATAGACTTGCTGTTTGAGCCCCTAGTTATAATGCTCTTCAACCTCGTGGTGTTTTTATGTCTCATAATGTGACCTTAACAGTTGGAGTATAGCTGTCAGCTGCCAAATGGCTGCTGGTGTTTAACCGGCTGTCGGTTTCTGTCTTTGTCCAAAAGCAGTGGTGCATAGTGATCAAATTCTGGCACAGTAAGGTGTCCATTCAAAGTCTGATGATTCATTCATACAACAAAAACAAGCTTTCGTTTGTCTAAATAAATAAATATAGATCAGATTTCAAAAGTATGAGTAAGCTTGTGCAGCATTTTTTTTTTTTTTGCTGGAACTTTTTTCAAAATCTTGGGTAGCTATATTTAGCTCTGGATCTGAAGTCCATCATCACGTTTTTAATTTCGATTCTCCGAAGTTCCCAGAAGCCTTCTGAATCAGTTTCTATATATTTCTTGCCGCTCTGAAGTTGAAGCCTCCTGTGCGCGTAAAGTGAGATCCCACGTGCTAGACATGCCGGGAAAGTGCTCTCACCAAGATACTTCACTCAGCACTGAGAGAAAGGGCATGAGGTGATGATAGTTCCACAAACTGGTGATGCTGGAGTGTGAGAGCAAGCCTTCGAGAAAGATTAGCCGCCTGGAGAAGGCTGAGGTCACAGTTACACATCTACTCGCTGTAGATGTAGGAGAAGCAGCAGGCCAGGGTGCTTGTTCCAGAGGAGTGTTGTGCTGGACGTGTGCCCTGGAGGTACGCCCATTTGTGTCCTTCTGATTTTGGCAAGCCGGCCTGTCTTGCTGACGCCACACACGTCGGTCCCACGCGGGCCCCCCAAACACGTGCCCTGCCCCCCCAGCTGCCTCGTCCTTCGGTTCTCCTCTCTGCCAGCTGTGTCACATTCTTCCACGTCGTGGGGGTGTAGATAAGCACATTCCTCACAAGAGCAGGAGGCCCCAGAAAACTTCATCTATCAATATGTTTGATTTTTAAGAAATCATCCCTCAAGTCCCCCATCTATGAACTGTAGCTAAGGGTCAAGCATTAAGCCGTATAAGGACACTAATGTGGGTGACTATGGGAGTAGCACTTTATTCTCGGATGTTTAGGGTTGTGGTTTCGAGTCCTGACCCTTTATGTGGAGTTTACATGCTGAGCCTGCATTGCTTCTTTTGTTAGTACTCTGATTTTGTCCCCTAGTCCAGAATCATGAGGGCTGGTGACTCTAAATTAGCCACGGTGGGTACACGTGAGCCCAGGGATGGACTGGCATCCTGTCCAAGGTGTTCCCAGCCTGCACTTCCCAGAATAGCACCCAGGCTCACACTGACTGTGTACTGGATACATGCTTTTGGAAAATGGATGGTTAAAGTCAATGGTCATTCACGCTAGGATTATTCTTCTTGCATTCAACAGTAAAAATAAGTGAGGAGCTTTGAGAAAAAAACTAATTTCTTTATATCTCAGCAGAATGTCATGAGATATATGAGAACTTGTTTTTAAAGGATGTTATGTGTAATAGCTGTCACACCTTGTCGAGCCACACCTCCGGACCACTTGTGGTGTCCGTGGATCCAGGAGAACAGGAGAGAGGCACGTGGCCCGCTCCGGTTTTCATCCTGCTGGTGTAAATTTCGTCTCTTTTAAACAGGATCAAGTTTTGTTTTGAGTTTTGCTTTTTTTTTGCATGCACACAATGAGATCCAGGTCTTTTAAAGGTAGGAGGTGGGTCGAGCCTCAGAAGGCCGGCATCAGGCACGTGTTCCGCTAAAGAAATCGTTGGAACAATGAATGGCGAGCGAGCGGCAGCAACTCGACTCCAAATGGCGCGATTATATAAAGCGCTCCACTTGGCACGGAGACCCCGTCTGTAACCACAGCCAAGGCTGTGCCGCCTGCCAGCTCTACATCGGGCGCGATCTGCGGGAAGGAAAGACGACTGTACCCGTGCCAAGCGGTGACATCACAGCCCTTTATCCCCGAAAACAAAGTGGAGGCTGCGCTTCCTCCTTCCTGCTGTACTCGACCGCTCAGCTTCTTCTCGACCAGATTAAAAAGGTAGCTAAAACCAAGGGGGTGGCGTGGGGTTGGGGGCTCCGTGGGGGTCTGGCCGCACAGAACAATACCCCCACTATTACGGCTGTGTGTCATTCATGAGTCGAGAACGCGGGCGATACAGTGAGGTTTGCCCATATGGACACAGATACTTTACTGTAAGGCTGCTCCAGAGAATCATCCAGCAGGGGCAACCTTGGAAAGAACACACCACACATGTGGTTACACACTTAGGGGCTTAGGGGAAACTGCGAACGTCAGGGGGGCAATCAAACGCGGCATAAATGCAGCAGGGGGTGGGTCATGTCCCCCATGAGCTGTGGTGAATCAGCCATACCGATCGAGAGCCTCACTTATAGGCCAAAAGGGTGTTAATCTTTATCAACGATTCAGTGTGATAGCAGCAAGCCCTGATATGTGGCCCTTAAGGGGGGGAGTGGGATTAGGATGATTCAAAAGGCCCCCGGGTTACACAGCCCAAACGTGCAGGGAGGTGAATCGGCGCCACTGAATTGCTCATAAAGATGGACTGGCATCCAGCTGCCTCAATCTCTCTGCTGATTGTATTACAGCTGACCCTGTACAGCAGTGTTTAACACATTTTCACTCCCTTCCAGCTCCTGATAGGAGTTTTTGGACTAACTGTGGAAAGTCTGGCAGGGAGATTGGAGGCAGCAAAGACCTTGACCGACTATGGATGCCCAAGGACTGGATTGGGAAACATTACTATGCAGGATAAAAGATGATGGAGGGATAGTTCCCTTTACTCCTCTTACTGGGAGAGTCCTGTGGTGAATCATCAATTATAACTGGTTTATTTGGGTTTTTTTAGTGGCTCTTATTGTCTTTTTCATTGTTTCTATTCTTTGCACTACAACACCCTTTGATGAAGTTTAAAGCGGCATCCTGGGAGATCCCAGTCACTCACGGGCTTCAGGGCGCACTGCTGATTGTCCTAATTCAGCTCCGCTGAAGCTATTGTCCGTGTCGGTTCTAGGTTTACCTGGCGCTCCAGGTGTGAGCCAGTCGAGCGATGAAAGGCAACACACGAAAAAAAATCTGCAGACAGTGATCCCCCTTGATGAGCTCCACTCTCACTTTAAAGGGCTTCATTGCAGCCAGAAATGAAGGAACGGGAAACGCTGTTAGCCGTTTTGTTTCTTCGCTTGGCTAAACTACTGAGCACACTCTGTCATGCAGATATATAGCTTCCTGGCCCGTAACTGGGACCTCCTTCTGCATGTGACGCCATTAATTCAGGAGCCTGGCGTTAAGATGAATGCTGACGAGGAGAGGAGACGCCATCGCCATGGCGACGGTCGATCCCAGAGCCTTCCGCAGCTAGCTGAATGCTCATTAGGTGACGGTGTCGGTAATTCTGGCACATTATGCATTGCATCACGGAGCTTCGGTAAACATCCATGTGTCTTAAGGTCCCTCCATCTACATAGTTGATGAGATTCTCGCCTCCTTGAAATGGCTAACACACTCTGCGGTGGGTCATTATCGTTCATCACGGCTGCTCTGCATTAGCCGTTAAGAAATGGGGGCTTGTCCACAGTTTCATGGCTAGAAAGATGGTAGTTATCTAGGGCTTTGGCTGTTTCCTTTGTGTCGTCCTGATTTCACAATGCAAAACAAAATTTCAAATTTATGTTGGCCATACTTGGCTTTTTTGGGGGAAATGTTCATGCTGTCTTTTTTCCGGGCTTGTAAGGAATGTGATACCACATGTGGCACAGGTCGAAGGTCAGAAAACATAGCAAATTGCTAACAAGAATGGCTTGCACAAACCTGATACAGAATTCAGGCGTTTTATATTTCCTGTTTGGACTGACATCCATCCAGTGTGCCTGTTACTGTTTATTGGTCTGGGCTATTTACTAATTTTTTGTTGTGTGAGGCTCACAATTCTCTAACACAGTGCATTTAACACTGGTCACACAAGGTCTTTGAATGGGTTTGCGGCATTAACCAGGAATATTGACTGTTAGTCTCTACATGCCTTTGCTGTTGGATGGTCTATAGGCACTAAGCATTTGACAGTAAGACATGGCTATCAGAGTCTTTCCCTGTGCGGTTAAACATCAGAACTATGGATTATTTAGGGTCAGTTTATTGTACAGAGATTTATGGTACACAGAGGGAACTGTCCTTGCTGTATTCCCATAGGTACAGACGGCGTGCCATGTAGACCAATGTGATTTTTAGTTGCTTCGGTCTGCACCGCATTTCCATGGGTACGAATGGTACGCAATGTTGACCCTACATGACCTTGTCTTGCCGCCGTCCTCACTGTACTCACCTGCCAAACTGACAAGAGGCCAGTGCAGTAGATGGAGTAACTACAAGCAGTGGCTGACCCAGGTTGGGGCTTGAAGTTCATTCAGAAGGAGATGTGGCTGATCACCACCCCCCCCCCCCCCCCCCCCCCGCGGCCCGCATCAGGGTGTGTGTATGAGGGGTGGGGGTGCCGGGGGAGGGGGGTAGAGGTGTTTGTAGGCATTACAATTATCCAAGCTAGCTTCTTCGATCAATTACATGGGCCTCTGTTTTGATAAGACATTCTAGGCATAACACTGAATGATATGCTAGGCTTTTTTCAATCATTTCAAATATGTAAATAATAAATAACTTCAGAGGCCACGAACACAGAGGAGGCAGTTCCGTGCCTGGAGCCGTCGGGACGGACCCCAGCCTCACGCCCTGTACTACCTCCAGCTGACCCTGACCGGGATGAGTGGCTAGAAGATGGATGGATATTTTCATAGGTAGATTTATTATTGTGCGCCTGTAATCCTTGCCTGTGACAAATGATCCTCCTTCACACTACAGCGTTTATACCGACAAAAATAGTCTCAACTTGACCTTAAGGAATCACTTATCACAAATCTGTCTGCTGCAAACCAGACTCAAACTCAACGGTGTTTGCGATGACCTCTCCTCCCCGTCTCAAAAATATGTTACATAACTTCGGGCACTTTATGTGGACGTACTTCGTCATCGTTCTGTTATGTCTAAATCTTTTGAAACTAACTGATTCTGGTTCAATAAATTCTATTTCTGATTCTGATTCTATTTCTATGCAGGATTCAGGCATTACTCAGGTTAAGAACATCTGACCTACACTTGCAATACTCGTGTTACAAATGGACTGCTATAAAGCGTATTACATTAAAAATGATGGTTTGTACTGTAATAATGTACGGACACAGCACTCTGTAACACCCGTGAAAAACATTGTATGGCTTCAGTGGTTCAGCAGCTTGAGGTACAGTACAGTACATTATTACTTTAATTATTATTATTATTATTGTTATTATTATTATTATTTTTCTGACATCTACAAATTCGACATTAAGACAAACATAGGGAACGGAACTCATTCATAACTTTGAGATTGCTGGTAGTACCATTCTATAAATACAAAGAATATCAGTTGATGGTAAGCAATGCTTTCCACAATTTTGTCACTAATTTCTTGGCTCTACTGCCTGTAATGTCACAGTACAGAATGTTCCGGCTGATTGGACACATATGGTTCATAGCCAGGTGGCAGAGAGAGAGAGAGAGAGAGAGAGAGAGAGAGAGATGAATCTCCTAGCTGATGTGTCTGAGAGGCATCAGTCTGTCCAAGCTGGGAACTCAGATACGGAGCAGCTGCGATCACATGACTGGCAGGTCCATTTGTCCTCGGATTCCAGAGCAGGTCCAGTTCACAGACGACTCTGGTTTCCATTTGGTACCTCAGCCGTACTGGGCCAGAAGCCTCAAGTATTACCCAGCTGTGAATTCCACGATCCTGTCTAGACAGCCATACTGTTGTAATTTGACTTTTTTGCTCCGGTCACAGGTAGCCCATTACTATATATAGCCAGCAAATGAAGACACTTGTTTAGTTGCAGAAAGGCTCCCCCTGTGCAGTGCAACCATCCGGCAAACACAAGACTTTTTCCAACATCTTCTGCAAAATCCTGCACTGTCTCACCAAATCTGTTTTGTCTTTTGATTTATTATTAAGTTAGCTGAGTGCAGCCCACCGTCTTCACCCCGCCATCTTCACCCCACCGTCTTCAGCTCGGCAGCGTCCGCGCAGCGTCTGCGCTCCGCCCTCGGCGGTCCCCGCCTGTTTTACCCCTCCGGCCTCCACCCTCCGTCTTCACCCCGCCATCTTCCCCCCTCCGTCTTCACCCCGCCATCTTCACCCCACCGTCTTCACCCCGCCATCTTCACCCCACCGTCTTCACCCCGCCATCTTCACCCCACCGTCTTCACCCCACCATCTTCACCCCACCATCTTCACCCCACCGTCTTCACCCCGCCATCTTCACCCCACCGTCTTCACCCCGCCGTCTTCACCCCACCATCTTCACCCCGCCGTCTTCACCCAAGATTGGTCACTATAGCGATGACGTGGTTTTCTCAGCACCCTTAGCTTTAGCGCAGGGCTAGCCAGTTAAGGGGGCGTCCATGAGCGTCATTGCTCGAGTCTCCTGAGGAATGCTTGTGTAAGGCAGTGTAGCAGATAGGTATTGTGACCATATGTGGCTCAGCCAGTTAGGACTTTGTGTGTGTGATCGGAAGGTTGCTAGTTCGTATCCTGGTGTCGGCAGAGTGACTTCACCGCTCAGTCCTTGAGAAACAGCCCATAGCCTCCAGTTGCTATAGCGATCAGTAGGTCGCCAGCTTAAACCCACGCCTTGGCAGAAGAGTTACATTTCTGTTGGATACTGGAGCAAGGCCCTTATCCCCCCCACCCCGACATGCTAGATAGATGGCCGACCCTGTGCTCAGACCTTAAGCTTCCCTCTTTCTTGTACATATGTGTATGTTTGTGTGTCTCAAAGGAGGACAAGACTGGAAGCCTTCCAGTGTACCTGTACTCACTCTTTGTTTGGCAAATAAAGCACCATCATACACTGTCTGGCCCAATTATCAATGTAAATTGCTTTGGATAAAAGCATCGGCAAAATAAATAACTGTACACTGCTCGTATTATCATTCTGTAAATACAAGATACAAGTGTACACACGTGGCAAAAACATGGGCCAAACCCAAAACTGCTAAACTTTGACCTTATTGACAAATCATTGGTCAGATAATTAGCAGGAGCTAAAAAAAAAAAAAGCACTCCTGAGACTTACGCTGCCATTGGCCCGTCGCTGATCACTGCTGCAGTGAACTGCAGTGGGAAAAGCTGGAAACAGCTGAACTCACTTACATAGTCTTCTTGTATGCAAAGATTCGATATGCAAAATGTTCAATATAAAATTCAAACAACACGTTTGAGTGTTCAAAAATTTGCTATTTGCTGTTGAGGCCAACCATTGTCTGTAACCACTTGTCCTATTCAGGACTGCAGGAGGTCCAGAGCCCATGGGCACAAGGCAGGGAACAATCCAGGCCAGGGTGCCAACCCATCACAGGGCACACTCACACACTCACACACTCACACACTCACACACTAATTGTCACACTTGGGCAAGATGGGAGACAGAGATCCATGAATGCAGGGACAATGAGGCTTTAATGAAGTGAACTGAGGACAGGCACAGACAGGGAAAGGCTCCATGGAGCTATGGAGTGCTGTCTCCTCAGCTTGAGTGCTGTGGGCGAGGGTGCGATCTCTAGCGCTGATAGCAGATGGTAAGGTACAGAAGGGGCGCGCAGGAGTCGTGTTCGTTGTCCGTGAGCAGTGGTCGTTACCAGAGGAATCCGTCCGACAAGGAGACGCTGGACCGGGGCACACGAGGAGGGGAGAACAGGAGACGCCGGGCTCAGCAGGACAGGTAGGTTAAGGACGGGAGCAGGTCTGAGGAGGGAAGGCAAGAAGGTAAGGATCACGCACACGGTAAACAGGTATGGCGAGGGAAAGCGGGCAGACGAAAGAGAAGAATAACGCTGAGTATGGCTTGAATACATCGCCTCAATACTTCACGACGAAGTTCCGGGATCACTCTGCTTATAAGAGCGGTTAATTGTTAGTCGATGATCTGCACCTATCGGGCCCCGCCCCCATGGGCGTGACACTATTAAGTCAAACACATATAATTTTGTAATTTCAATTAACAGCATGCTTTTCTTTAAATTCCACTCACAAGGGACCTGAGCAGAGACTCAAACCCAAAATCCCCGAGGTGTGAGGCAACAGTGCTAACCGCTGTGTCCCCCTCCTTCCCCCATTGGGACCATTAAAAGCTTCATGTTTTTGCAATTTTGGGTTTGGCCCATTTCGTTTTCCCAGGAGTGCACATTTAGATAGATGCATTGCAAAAAAAAGTAAAAATTAAATTCCCAAGGTTCCCTGCTACTTAGAGAGGCAGCTGGCTAGCATGGTGCAGGCAGCCTGTGAATTCCCAGCTACAGAGTCTGCCCCCCTCCCCGGCCCTCCCCGACGAGTTCGCAGCCGGGTGCCGCAGTCCACGGAATTCCCCCAAGAGTGGCTGGGTGGTGTTACATCACTAACTGGTGGGTCGTTGGGGGCGGCACGGGTCTCGACCGGAACTCGGCTCAATCGGGCAATAAATCAGAGGGCTCTGGCACTTCCGTGCCGCGACGCCCACGTCCATCAAAGTCAGAACGGAAAAAAAGCGGTGAGCAGAAGAAGGAAGCGGGGCCGATTGTGCACCCCCCCCCCTCCCCTGACGTCTCGCTGTGTCGCAATTTGTCGCCTTGTCGATTGCAGTCTTTAGCATGCGAGTGAAACCCGACTGTGGTTTTGCTGTTGAGAGTGAAGGTCTATCTTCACCGTCGCTTATTGTCCCGTGATGCACCCACGTCTTTAATAAATAGAAAACGCATCATTTGAAAAGCACATTGAAGCCGCCCCCCCCCCCCCCCCCCCCCCCCCCCCCCGCCCCCTGGGGGGGCGAAAATTTTCCCCCCCCAAACTA
>JAABNY020000001.1:27663646-27676184 GCA_015164015.2 Brevimyrus niger
AAAAGGGAGGAACCACAAAGGGGGGCGACCCCAGGTGGGGGGCTGAAGTCCATTCGAAAGGGGAGGGGGGGGAACCCCCCCCCCCCCCCCCCCCCCCCCAAGCAGGACGTTATGAAGGTGATGAATGGGAGGTGAGATGGCTCACTCGGCACAAACGACATTGAAGCACACTTGAGATATTTATAGGCTGTTTTGATTGGCAGTGCAGTAGAGTTGTTCTACCTCCCTAAGGCTATCATTAACATATTATCATTGACTGCCGCAGTCCCGGGGCGAGCCGCTTAGCATTAAATCCTCGCAAGTTTGAGTTAAGGAGGCGTAGACAAGCAGCCTGTCAGACTGCAGCCTTCCGGGACCTTCAGCTAGCAGGAAGCTAACGAGAGCTGATCCCTCTGACTCGTCTTACAGTGCTGACGACTGAAGGGAAGCTTCACCGGGATCAGCTGAGAGGAAGCCGCCTCTACCCACCCTGACCGTCACTCGCACTCAGGGAATGCATAGTGTCAGGAAAAAGTCGCTTCCTAGCAATCGCTCTTTCATCCCAAACATGTGTTTGTAACCAGAAGTAGACCTACAACACTCAAAATGCTGAAGACAAATTATACCCACTATTGCAGATTTAGTCTTATATTTTTGTGGATCACATTGAGCACACATGAGTAATGCCTTATGTGATGTTGCTAGATCAGTCTGTTTCCTACAGTGAACTGTAGTAATCACGATTACATATAGGTAGGTCCTGGGTTAAGAATGTCCTACTTACAGACAACTTCTACTTATGACAAATTAAGTTCATAATGTTATGTTCATGATACTATGGTTCATAATAAGGAACGCATGCACTACTTTGTGATGCTCAGGAAAACATTGTACAGCTTCAGCGGTTCATCGGCTTGAGCTTATTATAATATTATTGTTCCAACTTACCTATAAATTCAACTTAAAGGCAGACATAGGGAATGGTTTGTAACCTGGCGACTTCCTGTATAGTAATACACTGCACACATCCAATTCATAGCAGAAGAGGCTACTCCATAAATGGGGTATTTGTATGTGATTTGTGCTTATTTGGACAATGCAGGAGTACAAAGAAACCCAAGGAACAATATTTTAACTCATTGAATTCTGAATAGATACAGATCTGACTGGGGAGTGGTATAAATCCATTTTACTCTTATTGTTCCAAATGAACTGTGGTGTCATGTCCAAATAAAGGAAAAGTATGCTTTTTTGAACTGGAGTTACTGAAAGGTTTTTTTATACAGAATGAGCAGCAAGCCCGCCATCACAATGAACAATCAGCATAAACATAGTTTTGAAGCTTCATTCCAATTTTAGCAGAGATTTTGATGGGAGTTCACTCCAATGCTGATGTTGATACCACCAGCATAAATGTAGTTTAGAAGTTGTGTATTGTGTGTGCTATCCTGTACTTCTATTTCTTGAAGATATTTTTACGGTAAATGCACAGGTCCTTATTTCGTCATTCAGGTGAGCATTGTCACAAATTTCACAAGTTACCCTTGTTATCTTGACAGTAAATGCTATTGACTTCCACACAAAGCCATATGAGACACTAAGCTCGAAGTCAAATTACACGTAAACCAAAAGAGTGGAATATTTTTTAAAGAATACTATTCTTATTTTTGTCTTATATCTTACAAGCTGGACTCTCATAGTGGGATATTGTATGGAAGACGTCGGGTCATGATATAGGAAACTTCCGCGGAATGATCACTGCCACTCTTCTGTTTTTCTTTCATTTTTATAGCTGTTCACTCCTGTTTCTCTCCTGAATCCTTTTACTGGCGAGTTTGTTTTGATTTTGACACAGAAAACTCTGACATCACAGGTTCAGCCGCCATGTGCTTCAAGCCCATGTTGACTGGGGTCTACCTGTCATCTCCTATCTGTCTTACCCAACACGTATCTTCTGCCTACAGAGGCTGTCGTGGGACATTTTGCACACTCCCACTGAATGACAGCCATTGTCACACCTCACAAAGGGAGAACAACAAGCATTTTCCTTACAACAAATGTTTTACAGCAAGTAAAAAGGAACTTATTTAGACAATCATTATTTAAGGGCATTGTTTATTTGTTGTCCGATTACTGTCTAAATACAATATTGGCAACACGCACGCAATTTACACCGCCTAACGTACAAACAGCAGGAATTTGGTGTATAGTCAGACCCAACCCCCCCTCCCTTTCTCTGGTTTATTAGAAAATAAAGCTTGAGTAATATCTTTTGTGATGGAGGTCATATCTGATGAACTGTAGGGTATGCTGTGGGTGAGCTGGCTTTATGGAGACTGTTACAGATAAGATCATAACCCTCAACACATCCCCATGCCGTTTTCTTGTCAAAAACAAGCCCTCAGGCAGGTTCTCAGGCAACATCTGACGTAAACAGCCACTCTCAGAACTCAAAGGACCCTATTCTGGCATTTGCACTCATTCAGAAACCAAACTATGGCGGTGACAGGTGTGTCTGTGCCATTATTGATGAGTTACGGCTCAGATGAAACAGCGGAGGTCTGAACATCTGCGAGGTCCCAAGCAGAATTCCTCAGCCCAAGCAAGCAGCACCCCCCCCACCCCCCAGGGCCTTCTGAATTTCAGGCCATGAGACAGCCGTCATACTACCAAAACGGGATTTTTGTAGCCAAACAAGACCCTGTATCTCACACCGTTTCAAAGGTTGACAGGGTTGAAGGCTACATAGATATGCTGGGATTTTCTGAAGCTCTTGGTCAGACATCTCCTCTCACGCCATGCTTGCTGTTCCCGTTGTAGCTGAGCGGAGTGTCCAGGGGTGAATCACAGGGGTCTGAGACTGACCTTTTGTTAAGCACTCGTCAAGGAATTTACATTTCAAGAGCCCTGCGACGGCTGCGTGTCCCATCGGGTCCGCATGGAGTACGTGACGAGACACGACCCTGTCGACACACATGGGAAACGTGACCCGCGGGGTACTGGAGTGCCGGGCCAGGCTACTGTGCACCATGACTGACAGCCATTGTTATGCTTCGCACAAAGCGGGCCGGCGCCGTTTCCCGTGTGGAAATATCTCTCATCACACACACCTGCTGAGAGATTTCTCATCTGACAACACAGATTTGGGTGTTCCCAAAAAAAAGTCTAAGACATAGTGCAGGATATAAATAATTAAAAGAATTAATTGATGTGTTTAAATCTGATGTTAGGATTCGAGATGTTTATTTGTTGCATGCTTGATTGCAGTGGTGCACCAGCAGTGAAATGCAACTGCAGACTATGTGGGTAGAAGGGTGCCTGCCTCAGCGCCGTCACTGGGACAGTTCATGGCATGGGGGGAGAGTGTCTTTGATAAGACTTAGTACCCTGGACCCACAACGTTGGACGTAAAAGTCCTGCAGGGCGGCTAATTTTGTGCAGGAGCTCAAGCTTCAAAGGGGAATCAGGGCCCAATGACTGATCATTTATCCAGTTATATCCTTTTATCAGAATATTTTTTTATAGTAGAATAATGCATATCATTAAATTTTTATTAAAGCCGTGCTTAACCATCGCCTTTCTTCCAAATCACTTAAGTATACAAATAGCTTATTTCCCCTTTTAAATGCTCCACTCATATTTCTCCACACGTGCTTTAAAAAGTCAAAACCCTGTCACGCAAGCAAAGGTGTCTTACCTACAGCCCAAAAAACAGCATTAGCTAGCTAACATTCCCCGGTGAGGATCTGTGTATTCACACACACAGACAGCTACACCAGAATTATATCACAGGATGAGAGGCGCGTGAAGCCGTCCAATGAGCTGCCTGTCGCTAGGAAGAATGTGGCAACAGGGTCTCCCCCTGTCTCAGCTGATGCATCACCTCACATGGGCTACCCCCTCCCCCTCTTCCCCACCAAAACAGAATTTTAAAAACAAGGGCTCTGCTGACTGGGCTGCTCCCCTCGCCCTGTCCCGCCCCCCCAAATCCTGTTGCTAGGAGACAAGTGAACCCATTCCAGTGTAAGCACATCACTCATCCCAGCCCAGGTACTGAACTCAACATAAAAATAATACATTGAAATCTAATAATTCCTCTTCACAAATAATATGTGATCTGGACAGTATGCGACACACTTAACCAGCTAGCTGGATGGCCATTACTGCAATTTATAATGGCCCTAATTATGCAATGTTATGACATACACAATAGTATGTATGTAATTTTACGATGAACAGAAATAATCCTTAGGGTGCAAATGCTAAGCAGGGGTCTTGTGCCCTAATCAAGCATCAGGCACATCGGCAAGTCTCACGATGTGCCCTGTTTACCACACATGCCGTCCCTGTACCTGCCTCCGCTGCCTTATTAGTACCTGTGCTAATTAAGACTCGACCTGGAAATGCCGTCACACCGTAATTCCACAGCATGCAATGACGGGCATAAGTTTAAAGCGCAGTAGGGGATAATCCCTGGCGGACAGCTAGAGGGACCTGGAGCGGAGCGTCTTCAGGAGCTGACGAGGCCATCTTCAAAGCCCCGCTGTCCACAGGAAATTGGTTCTGTAGGTGGACAATGGCTGTAACAAATTTCCTTGTCAAAAGGTGTATGAGTCAGAGAGATGAGTTGGTAACCCTAACCTTTTGTGATGTTCTGTGTGAAGAAAGAAGCCGCAGGAAGACATTTTATTTAAGAAGATTCACATATCTCATCTTCCATCCATTCAGGGTATCAGGGGGGCCTGCAGCCTATTACAGCCTGGATGGCTGGATGGAACGCATGTTCCATTCTAAGTCACAGACGTCATCTGGACCATAAAAATCCGCAATAACTGATCAATTGTTTGATAATCATTTTATAATCATTTACCAAAAACCCATCCCAAGACAGTGATTCTTTAATGTGAGATACAGTACACTTTCAAATGTAGTGATTTCTTATGTGTGCAATTTAGTTTACGGAATATGAATAATAATAAGTGGCTAGTTTTGAATAACACACAATTTATATGGTCTGGTCACCACATTACCTACAAAGTCAATTAATTAATTTACATTACACAGAGACAGCCCCATCCACAGCTAAAGGGTGCTCTCATCTCCAGACAAAGGCACTCCAGCACGGCACGTACATACATGCACAGCACACAGATGACACACGCATGGACGCCTAATTATTATCATTACTTTCTTAGAGCAGAAATTCCTTTCCCACAATAATGGTATGTGTGTGTTTGTGGTGGCGGCAGCGGACCATTAAAGAAAATATTGTGCAGATTATTAATATTATTGTTGTTGTTAATAATAACAACAATTATTATTATTGTTGTTTGTTTTTATTACTTTTTTCCCAAGTGACAAAGTGGTACAAAACTAGCACAGCTGTTTCACACCTCTGGGTTAGGGGTTTGCGTTTCCATCCATCTGTTCTCTCTGTATTATCATGGGGTTTCCTCCAGGTTCCCTCCCCAGTCCTAAAACATGCTAAGGTCAATTGGAGTTGCCTTATTGTCCGTAGGTGTTGTCCTGTTGATGGGTTTGTGCCCAGTCCTGTTATTCCCTGCCATGCACCCATCACTTCTGGCCTTATTATTATTATTATTACTTTTCAAGTAATCAAGTTTTCATTACAAGAAAAAAAACGCATAACTTGTTGTATATTACATAATGAACTGTCTGAAAAATCTGTTAACATTATGTCAGGATTGGCCTCCTTCATGTGCATCGTCCTGTGACATTTTTCCAGCACTACAATGAACACATCCTTCATGGAAACGCTGTTTCAGTACATGCTGATGGCCCTGGGTAACCCAGCAGAGCCCCTAGCGGGCAATCCGACGAGAAGGTGCCCATTCACCAGGTCTGCACCGCCTCTCCTTCACATCACATCCCACATTTTGTGATAGGGGACAATCTGAATGGCAAGGTGCCCATTCACCAGTCCGCACCACCTCTCCCTCATGACACATCCCCCATTTTGTGGTAGGGGGCAATCTGACGAGAAGGTGCCCATTCACCAGTCCGCACCACCTCTCCCTCATGACACATCCCCCATTTTGTGGTAGGGGGCAATCTGACATGAAGGTGCCCATTCACCAGACTTGCACCACTTCTCCATCGCAACACATCCCCCAATTTGTGATGGGGGGCAGTCGGATAAAAAGGTGCCCATTCACCAGACCTGCACCACTTCTCCATCGCAACACATCCCCCAATTTGTGATGGGGGGCAGTCGGATAAAAAGGTGCCCATTCACCAGACCTGCACCACTTCTCCCTCACAAGACATTCCACATTTTGTCACCATGAAATTCACCTTCAAATCAAAATATCTTTTGTTTTATTCACTTCAACATCCAAATCTGTCACACTACTCCAAATGGTATCCTCTCCCCTTTGTGAAGTATGAACATGACAATGATAATTGTAATTAATAATATGTTCCTCATTAAATAATGTAAAATCTTCCTTGGTCGCCTAACCTACTTTGTTTGGTTTTACTACTTTTCATGTATTTTTGTTACTAGAATAACTTTCCTTTTTAGGCAGACACAAGAATATATATTATATTCCCCAGAACCAAAAAATCAGAGAGGACACAAAAATGAAAGTGATTTTCTGCAAAACTTAAAATAAAACTATATTATCATAATATAAACTAGCAAGGACACTTTTCTGGAATGTTCATAGATTTTTATATCAAAATATTTGTGTAGCAGATAAACTAATTTATGGGCAATAAAACACATTTGGTTACCTAAAAAACAAGGACACCAGTCTTACAAATCAATGCAATTTGGCTAAAACAAAACAGCATCGCTAAAGCAATTAGATTTTTGTGGCCTTGTTATTTGTGCACACTTTGTATAGCTGACTAGGGACATGACCATGTGACCTGAAGAGCTGTCATGAGGGAACGCTTTCGAGTCTGTAGAAAATGATGGAAACCATTGCTTCAGGCCACCAGAAAATTAAATCATGGCAGTACTCATTGGGATTGCTGACGCCATCACACTGGGCAGCTAGCTAGGCTTTGGTTTAGGGATTCGTCTTATGTTGTTATTTTTTTTTTTGTGGCGAAAATTTCCTAGCTGCTATTTCCGGTAGCTGTCTACAGTTTCCCACCTGTACCTTGAATCATTCCAGCCGGGCTAAAGTAGGCGAGCACGTCCCTGGACCGGCAAAGCTGACAGCCTTGCTTCCGCATCCATCATGGACATCGTCAACGGTCAATTACCACCTCGCCATCGCCCATGCAGGGAGGCCACACACACCAAGCTGTGACTGTGCTCATGTCCGGTGACCGACTGGGCAACAGACGGACATCATATGGAGAATATTACCCTGTTGGACCGCCACATGAGTCCTCTGACAAGGCTCGAGACTGCCTTTCGCCACCACAGCGGGTTGAAGACATAATCTCCATGTTTTAATTATCACATACTGTATAGAATGCAGGTTGTGGAAACTGGTGGTAAATGGACTTTTGTTGTAGGACTTTTTTTTTTTGTTCTGTTTATTATGCATGATAAAGATGGTGGTAGAATCTTCCTTGAGCGATAAGCCTGGTCTGCCTCTTAGACACTTTAAATCCCAGTAGTCATTTTGAGGAACAAGGAAATCCTATCAGTACGGCCTTTTTGTAACGTCAAAGTCCATGTGTATCAGACTGTTTCTTGGCTTATTCCAGTGCATTCCAATCTTGCTGATATCCCACTCAAAGGAACAGATATATCTGTTTTATGAGGCAACTGCTAAATTCTTCACAAGGAGTCTGATGGTGCCGCATGGAGAAAAAAAGAGAAAAAAAAACAAAGGGAACATCCCTTCGAGGCCGGCCAGGGGAATGGCGACCACTTAAGGTATGTGTGCCGGCTGGCATTTGCTGGCACGTCACTGTGACCCAATTTCAGGCTTGCCAGGAACGGCAAACAAGCCTTACCCTCTGGGTTCTGCTCTGCACACTGCCTGAGCGCAGATAACAGCCGGTAGATGAAAGGTCCTTAGACAACAAGTTGATCTGTTAAATATCATTACCCCTAAGCATTAATGTGGGGAATAGGAACAAAAGATCACATGGAATAACAGGAGTATGTTCCGCTTTACTGTAGTGGTGTCTGTCACACTATCCATCATACCCTGCCAGGTTATGCCAAGTTCTCACCTGCTGCTCTGGAGCAAATGTAAGGGTTTGAGATGAGCGACAAGGTTCTAGATTTCTTACAGTCTTGTTGTAATCTAGCAATTTCCAGAATCCTTATGGGATCGACATATTGCTTTGCAATGGCCTGCTCATAAAGATTTGCTGTAAACCCTATGATTAACTGCTCTCTCTCTCTGTCAAGTCTCCCAGTGGAAAGATCGTATTCCAGATAAACCATTTAGATGCAGAAAATAAACCTGAGAAACTACTGCTGCCGTTTAACTTGTACGTCCATGTCCCACTGCAATTTGAGGCTCCCCTACATATTGTTTGGTCACCTGAGAATGGGAAATACATATTTTGCACATCTGTAATTTCCCCCATCAGCATTTTTGCACATTTTCACATTCAGACAAATCGTTTTGTGGCTTTTTATAGCACATGGACGGAGTGATAAATTACAGAACGGCAATGTCCAGAGCTGAACCCTGGTGAGATGTTCCGGCAACACCTGGTACATATAGCCTGTGATTTTAAACCAACAGAAGATCACTGAGCTGAAGATGCAGAAGGGCTAGCGGGGGTGGGGTGGAGGGCATAGAAGAGGGGAGGGTGACTTTGATGTGAGAGATCAGTTACCAGCTAGAGGAATCATTTCCTCAGTCAGGAAGAGGCCAGAAAGAGATACTAAAGTGCAGTTACTGAGTATGGGGGAAAATTACATTTCATAGGAGACAGTTAGTGTTGTGTAATTGATTTCTTAATCTAAATCACCTTTGTCTTCAGAACTTCTTCAAAAGTAGGTAAACTGAGCATTCAAGGAAGCCTTTCTGCATACAATTGTGGTACTGAGCTGTTATTTTTGCGCTTCCTGTTAGCTTTAACAAGTCTGGTCATTCTACTCTGACCCCTCTCTTTAATGCTGTGTTTTTACCCAATGAACCACTTCTGATTGGATGTTTTTATTTACTACACCACCCTTTAACACTAGATGATGCAGCGTGTGAAAATCCTATTTTGGTGTCTGTTTCTGAGATGCTGGAACCACCATGTCTGGCACCAGCAATCACACCACGTTCAAAATCACTTAGATCTTTCAAGACATTGTGATGTTCAGCCAGAAGGTAAGTGAACCCCTTGACCCTGTCTGAATGCTGCATCCTGATTGGTCGTTTGGGGGAGCAGGCTATTGGCATGACTGAACGTGTGCACCAATTTAAGTGACTCTTGAGTGTAAATGAATAAGTGTTAAATAACCTAAGTGTGAATTCTTTATTCTGATTCTCTTTTATGTAAAATTTAGTGTCAGAACAACACAAAACATGAAAATGAGACAGTGGTAAATCTTTCCATGGCACTGTACACACCTGTACAACATGAATTTATGCAAGATAAAGGAACATCAGTTGAACATCCTTGCTAAAAAATAATTGAGGTTATGCACAGTATTTTAGCTGTTCCTAGTACTGCACTCTTCTGGACTGAGATGTCTGATGTTTTTCCTGGGATCCGCTTTAGCCACTCCTCAAGTTTGGGGGTTACTGTGCCCCGATGACCATATGTAAACAATAAAAGCAAAACATATGGGGGAAAAATGTTCCTTCCCCACAAATAGATTCTGTCTTACACCCCAGCATCATTCTTTAGGTACAGATTTACGTGTCTTTGTACCCTCCCAGAACAGATGCACAAACACAGAATGCAAACAGACCAATTTACCGTTTCGAAATGTTCTACTTCTGTTTGCGCATGTTTCCTACCAGTCTAGCGACATGTGGGCAGGTAAATTAGCCGTAACACTGCGCTGGACTGGCTGTCACTCCAGTGGGTCCCCTGCCTTGTGCCCTTTGCTGCCTGAAAGTATAAGCAGGCATGGAAGACAGATGGACTGCAACAGAATGATGTGTGGAGTGCTTTCCGGCACTGAAGCATTATGAGGGTCTTCCTTTGAGATTTTGAGAGCCTACTGTTGCTCTGCTTTAAGACTTCAAAGACAATCTCTGTTGGCTGTGCTCCTCTCCTGGAATTTTAAAAGCACTTATTCATTCTTCATGCTTCACTATCAAAGAGCTGGGGTACCCTTTAAATATGCAAGCTCTCCTCCACAGGACATTTGCAGAAGCCTACAGTATGTAATGAAGTGCACCGTACGGAGCAAAACTGAAGTCCTGTTGGTGAGATACATCCATTTCATTACATGATTTAGGAATAATTAGGTTGAGTCATTAAAAATATATTTTTTCAAGCTTTTCCAGTACAGTAACGGCTGTGAGTATTACCAAAAAAGAAGTTGATGTGAAATGTTTAAGTTCAAACATCTTTGAAGAATACCAGTCCTTAGCTATTCACGACAATGCACAAGTTTCATGAAAGGACAGAAATTAACCATAATAGCATATTACTAAATTAAAAGATTCCCCGTGAACTCATTCTGAGGGCACTTTAAATTAATGTGAGCTTTTTCTTAGCTAATCATATTATGTGGACTCATGAAAGGTGTGACCACAAACTCCAGTCTTGGAAGCTGAAAATCTTTTTTATCATGATCCCTAACTGTGACTTTCTCTGCCAGTGGTGCTGTTGGGAATTCTCGGGCCCCATGCCAAAACCCACAACAGCAGATGCCGAGAGTGTAGCTCAAAGTGTAGCGATTTGCTAGGTCATGCCGCTAATGAACCACAAGCCAAGCTGTCACTTCCCCTGAATCCTTTACATTTTCATTGCGTTATTATCCGGATTTCATGATCGGCATGTCAGTCAAGGTTTTTATTTTTCGAACTCATCATAGGCCATACTTGGTTGGCCTGACAATTCCTGCCAGTCGCGTGTTCATACTCGGAACGATCAGTGCTTGCTGTCCTTATGTGTTATGGCTTTGATTTGCACATACACCTGGTGCCCTGGTTCTCTGATATGCTGGTCATTCAGACCAGACTTAAACTTTCCAAATGCACCTACTGTTACCAGAATTGCAGATACTGAACTGACATACATAATAGTATAGTAAACAGATACTACAGTATAATACAAATGATTCCAACTATTATGTTAAATATATTTCTGAACATATTGTGACAATTACTATTAATATATGTTACAGGTTACAGCTTTTATGCATAAAATAACAACAATTATTTTTAATTTTTTTTGTAATTTTTCAAATCATAGGGTTTCTAACCAAAGAGCTTTCTAGAAATCTGGAAATGCATACTGCAGGTAGGAGAGTCGCCATAGCCAGTCCACTAGTTGATGAACTGGATTGCATTTCTTGGGTTCACTTCCCAAGAGCTATTGAACCTTTGAGGTACTTAAGCAGAAATTGGAAATATTCAGTAAAATATCCAACTTGACAAATGCATCTATTTAAGGTACAATGCTTTTATCTACAGACTAAATTCCAGTCTTAAGCCAATTGAACAATCTAAGTTTCCTCTTTTCCGGAACAATTCTCCAGTGTGATAGCCTGGGCTTTCTGGACCAGAGCACTTGGCCTGGTTAGCACCGGTCAGTAGTTCAGCAAAGCGGATGCAAAGGCTTCCTCTTTCAGGTCAGCGACACACAGAAGCTGTTTTATAGGGGACACAAATCATCAGCACATCTGGAATCTCCTTGTTAAATCCGCCGCTGTGGCATTTCTTCTTCTTCCCTTTCTCTCCATCTTACTTTTTCCCCTCATTAACTTTTAAACGGAACAGTTAGCACACTGCTTTAGGACTTAGACCTCAAACAAAAAGTTCTCAACTTCCAGTCTCAGGGGGGGTCCCCACTATTTTACCGTTGAGTCTTTCATGACATTTAAAATGGAAGTTGAAGGAAGAGGTTTCTAACTCCACCCTAGACTAAACCCATAAATAACCCACTTAAAAGGAGCTTTGTGGTCAGCCTAATGATGGCTGGGGGTCACCCAGCGAGCCCAAGCCAAGGCACCAATCAAAGCATGGACTACATTGTCAATGAGAGCAGGAGCAAAATATACTGTTTTAAGCCAGACATTATTTAAGGCAGCCAAATACATTCTCGGTCCTTTTGGGGTCCTTGGTAATTTCTTATTAATCTTGTTGAAAGCCAGTTGCCTACATTATCTGCAGAATTTTGTATAAATTCTTCATGCAGCCTTTGCTACAGATGATTGGGTTGAATTGTCCATGAGTACCTGTTTCGGCTACTGTTAAACACAGGCAAATGGAAATGTGAGACCTGAGTTTTGCATTTACATCAAACAGAAAACATGACATTTCAGTTAGCCTTGAACTTCCATGGTTGGGGGTTTGAATCCCACTCCTCTTCTGTGCAGAGTTTGCATCCTCTCCCCATATCGGGTGGGTTTCCTCTGGACACTCCAGTTAATCTCGTTGTCGTAGCGAATGTGCCGGTGGCGTGTCAATCCTGCTCTAGGCCGGCATCCCATCCAGGGTTT
>JAABNY020000001.1:27697034-27708399 GCA_015164015.2 Brevimyrus niger
CCCAGTCAGTCTTTCTAGGTATATACTGCTGTAAAATACTAATTTCACCAGCAACTTCATTTGTGTTACCATGTTCTGTTCAAGAATGATAAAAAAATAAAAGTCAGATTTTTTCAGATTTTTGTAGCAAGAACTTCAATGATAAATAGCAGTGCTTTTCTTTGATTTGGGTCAATTGACCCAGTCAGTCTTTCTAGTGTTAATATGGCAGCAGTTCCTTCAAAACTGTACCAAACCCTGCCAGTGACGGGAGTGGACACATGGATAACCCAAAATTCACAAGAAACCTAAATTACTGGTAGAAAACTGCTTAGAGATTATTAATGGACTTCAAACACCTCTAAGTCACCATCAAGGACAACAAACTCCCAGAACGCATAACTGGTGACTATGGGAATTTGTTGGACTGTGACCCTCTGTGGTGCTATATGCCGCGAATGGATCTTCAAATGCCTACTAATAAACTGTCTACTCAGAAATTTAGGGAAAATATCAACAGCTGAAAGTCGTCCATGATAATATAAAACAGAAGGCCAGAATCTATTAGACTTAAACCCATTCACTTCACAAGCGACCAGATGTTCGCTGTTCACTTAAATATATTTAAATATTTTTCTTAAATATAGAAAAATAAACAATTTTCCTACAGTTTTATCAAAAGCAACAGCAAGGAAAAAACATGAAGTTTTAAAAACACTTTTTTCTCTCTTTTTACGAGAGAAATTCTAGTACAACATCCCACAATGAAAACGGCCTGAAGTCGATGCATAGCACAGCAGAATTCTCTGAAAGTATTTGTTAATATGCCCAGGAAATTTTAAAAGAATAGAGCTTGGAAAGAGAACATAAAAAATGAAAAAAAAGTTACCATTCATTAAATTCCAAAAAAGGCATAAATTCCAATGTAGGCATTTTTTTATATAATGAAATCCATGTGAAAAGAGTTTAACAGCAATCTATTGTCATGAATTTCACTATTTCATTTACGGCTGAATAAAAATATGTTTTTGTATTTTCCTGTCAAATGAACACATTGACTGATGATATATGTAGCATATATAATATATGAAATGCCAACAAACTTAATTAACAAGTAATTCCACGTGGCATATCTGTCTAGTGCAGTCTGGACTTGGCCTTTGGGAGCGTGTGAAAATGAAACGTGATCTGTCTTCCAAGAAAAAGAAATGTGTGAATGGTCAGGTTGGCTTTTCTGCAGCCCTTTGTGACAGCCCCCTAACTGTACAGTGGGTGGGTACTTATGTGTGAGAAGAGAAGCTGAGCACCCCAGTGGGGGCCCCAGCCTGGCCCAGGGTGGATCCCGCTTACAGTGGCTGAAGCCTGGGCCCACACACATTATAGCACCCAGACAAGGCTCATTTCACCTTGTTTGAAGTAGACTTTATGAGGCATTGTGCATGTGGACCCTTAAACGTCATTAGGTAGGAAAAAGTGCTTTTCTGAAATCACACCCATGACATGTGCTGGATAGCGGCTATGAATTGGCAGTCATTTAGAAATGCAGACATGGACATACATCGTGGGCTCAGCCTCAGGTGTCCCACAGCCACCTGCTGGATCAAGACCGCACTTTCACACTCACAGCCATCCTGCACCGATGAGTGATTGTGATTAGATGCATGGATGGATAGATTGTTATTATGGTTCAATATAAATTTTCATCTGGGCAGGCTTCTGTCAGTTTAGTACACTGATTTTGTACACGTCGATCAGGTTTGCTCAGGATCTCAGAGCTTATGAATAATATATGTATTTCTTTTCTCTATAAATCAATAGTCTGTTTTTTTATTAGGCCATGCAACCATCCCAGGCCATCCCATCTCATCCCTGTCCATCCCACACCATCCCAGGCCATCCCATCTCATCCCTATCCACTCTACACCATACCAGTCATCCCATCTCAACCCTGTCCATAACAGGCTACCCCCCACCATCCCAGGCCATCCAATTTCATCCTAGCCCATTCCATGCCATCCCACGCCATCCCATCGCATCCCTGCCCATCCCAGGCTATCCCATCGCATGTCACACCACGCATGCAATCCCATCTCATCCCTGTCCATTCTACGTCATCCAAGTCAGACTGAGTGAGATGTTTCATAATTAAGACATCAACTAATGGCTGGCATTTGCAGAGAGTAACAGTTAGGGTCTGCCTGAGCACAGCATGCTCCACCACACATTTGCAGGACTGTTTGTGGGCTTTGGGTTGAATTATTTTGTTCTCTCCGGTTTTCCTTCTCCTTGCCACACAGACAAGTTTTTCTGAGGTTTTTGGATATTGTTGAAAGATGCTCATTTTCTCCTATATCAATTAAGTCTGAGCTCTGTAACCCATTCATGCTGACATATCCATAGCTCATCACCTGATCTATACAGTATTAGGTCCATACAATGCACTTTCCATCCAGATGATTGAGCAGTCTGAGTTAAAATAGATTTTCAGTAGAGTCTGTACCCCCGCTTTTTTTTTCAACTTAATCCATCACTTTATCCCAGGCTTTTAATGTGTCAGGGGGGGCTGACAGGGAGGAGCAGGCTATGTGAGACTGGATACAGATGATCATTGATTGACTCAAAGGCTGAGGCTGCTACATTCTCCTAAGACTTATGGTATTGTGGTTGGCAAAGAGCTGGTTTGTAGGAGGAAATTCTTCTGCTCAAACTATGAGAATGACTGCAGAAATCACACGTGCCAATCGTCTGCTAGCTAGCAGGCTGCCCTAGACGGCCATGCGTGCTGTGACCTGTGAGAAGAGAGACTAACAGAGTATTTGTTTTCACAGGGTGTGCAGCAAAGCCTGCTACATACTGTAACCTCATAATGTATTATGTTATAATATCAGTCACTTTTATTATGTGCACATTTTACCGTTTTGAACAGAATGTTTGGGGGGTTATCTACTATTGCCTCTGATGTTCAGGTTTTGAGAAGTAAGGTTGCTGACCTTATAGTGAATACCTCAATAGTTTTTAGTAACTCTATCTGCAACTTATTACCTGTTTGTGCTTCACATTGCGTGTCCATATGCAGATAAAGGCTCGTGGCTTGTTTAGATCTAGTTTACACCTACTTACTTGTAAGTAATTGTGACTTTTTTTTGTCATTGTAATTATTTAAAAAATGTTTTTGAATATATGGAACAGGCAGTTTATTTATATCACAAATACTACTCCAAGGTGCCCCAGCTACAAGCTGTGAAATATTACAGTATTGAAGGGCTTCAGTACTTTAGCAAAATATTGCAGAGTGTTTCTACTAAAACACTACAGCCCAAATAGTTTAAATGAATTTACAAAATGGTAGAATGACTTAATAAAGTTCATCTCAACCTTGAATTTTATTTATTGTTAGATGCTTTTATCCAAAGTAACATAACTTTAAAGCAGGAGACCCTGCAGAAATTGGGGTTAAGGTTCTTGCTCAGGGGAACCAGTGCTACTGACCACAGAATCTTCCAATCACAATATCCATAACCAGTGTTGGGTAATTCAAGTTCAGAGAGTAAAAGTCCAGACTGGGATTTTGTTTCAACCAACCAGTTGAATACTCCATGACTGTGACTCTTTATGCTTAACTGGTTGAATTACCCAACTGTAGTCATAACCCACACATGACACAAATTCATGCTTGTGCATTTCGAGAGTTTATTGTAATTGAAAGACAGACATTCTCTCAGAGAGAGACACCATCTCCAGGCCAATTATTCTGGGTCACGGGGGGGGGGGGGGGTTTCCGGTTTGCCTTCTCGCAGTAACTACTCAGGTATAAATCATGAACAAATAGAGTCCCTGCATGAAATACAATTATGCTTACGTTAATACAATGAAATACAAAAATGATTTATGAAGAACATGTGTTCGTTACATAACTAAAATTTATATCTACTTAATATGGCCTTTCCCAATGATACATAGTCACTTGCCAAACACATAGGAGACAGGTGCTGTGTGAGGGCAAAATAATGAGGGTTTATTGAAGGAAGAACAGGGCAAACCGACGTAGACCACATGGGGTGAACCAAAAGGCAAAACTGGTAATAGGGGAAATTGCTGGAATCCACACTAGGGCAATGTCATTGACCAGACTGGGAAGCACTGGACTGGGAGGCACTTTTATACATGACTAACAAGGGAGCAGATGAGAGGCAGCTTGAGTGATCCTCACTAGGGCTGAAATGAGAGGCAACATAAATGAGCAACAGGTGTGACTTGTCAGAGCCACACAAGGGAGAGAACAAAAGGGGCAGGGATGTAGTGCATGACACACATTAGTGAGTTATTTTAATAGTATACTACTTAATAACAGACTAAGGCAGCCCCTGTTTTTAAAAATTGATCCATTGAGAAACAAAGATATTTTTTAGCTGAAGGGAAGTAACAGGGAAACTCCTTTCTACCTACAATATATGAATGAAAGTCTTGCGTCTAATGCATTCATTAACAACAGAAACATCTAGAATTCCCCAAGTGCCCGTTCCCACTGTATGCTTTTGTCCCCATTTACATGTGCCCATGAATAACCCTGTACTTTAGTTTTAGCTGTCCTGAGTCCCACAGCCCAGCAACAGGGGTAATGTGAGAAACCTCCTTTATAAAAGTGAAAATATACTTTAAATAAAACTACATAATGAGCCTCTGAATTGCATGATAAAATGTACACAGTGGGCACTTAATTTGTTTTACATGAAGCAGTATCAGTCCGGCTAGTGTTTGGGGTAGGATTTTTTTTCAGCAACGCAATTCTCCTTCTGCAGGTAGACCTGGTGTTGTTTTAGAAAAGGAGGATCTGCAGTGAGCTCTGCTCATCCACAGGCATGTCAGCACATTTAAAGAAATGGAAGGAACATGACTTACTGTGGAAACCTCAGCATGATGTCATGACCTGCTCGCTCCATCCTCCTGTGTGTCACGCCCCCTCATTACCTCGTGTTCATTCCCGATTGTAATCACCTGTTGCCTGTACTGTTCAGTCCTGTGTATTTAGTCTGCATCTGAGTCAATATTCCCCAGATCAGTCATTGATGTTGTCTTCCCGTATTGTCCTGTCCGCTCTAAATAAACCCTGTTTTTACCTGTAATCACAGCTCGACTTGCCTGCTTCCCCGCTAGCCCACACACGACGTGACAGATGACGCAATGTGATGAGGATCAGCATTGGCATCCTAGAGATGATGCTCTCTTCACAATTTGAGCGAGTACAGTATGTAGGAATTTATTAGTTTTTACACATTTCATCATGCTCTCCTTTGATACCTAAATACATTTATAGAGGTGAGACTAAAGCTGGGGGTCTGCGCGCAGGGGCAGTGACTTATCTGGCATCCCTGGCACATTTTAGGGAGGATAGGGGCTTGGCTTAAGGGCCCAATGGTGATGAGACTACATTTCCAGACATGGGATTGGATCTGGCAACCTTCAGTTCATAGGCACAGAAGTCTAACCTGCCAAGGCACATATGACTGGCTAATTCTGATGCATTGCTAATGGGGGATTTCATTTCAGCAGCTCATGGTCAACAATGGATTCAGTTTCAATAACAAACTTTGGAGCACTTCATTATACGGAGTCATGTGTACCTTTTGGGGATGGTGTACAGAGATGAGAGAACCACAAACCACATGAGCATGTAGGTCTAGATATTACACATTATCTCCCATAACCATTTACCCAGAAGAGGTTCACACTAAGCTTGAAGCCAGTGCGAGGAATAGCAGTCAAACTCCCCACAAAGTCAGTCATGGTGCTGTGAGCCCACAGCTGATCTATGGGCAGTTTCCCTGGGTAACGTGTCTCCATGGCAGCCTGCCCCAACAAAATCTGTGCCATCATGGCAAAAAATCATCTACTCAACCAATCAAATTGTAAGCTAACACCTTGCTGACTTTCTCAGAAGGCTTGAAACCCATCTCCACCCCCTGTGTATTTATTATGGAATTCAGCTGTTTAACGGCACTAATAGGCTATATTAGATTGTCACGTAGCAGATGCTTTTATAAAGTTCTAATAAAATCAGTTTACTGAGGTATTTTTCAAGGAGATGGAAACCAGACAAGGTAGGTAAACAAAGCAGGTATTTAATTAGGTGGGACGATCTCTCTCCTCGCTCTATTATACCCCATTCATACACAGAGAAACCCAGTAATATATTTATTTTACCATTATGGTGTTGTGTGGGAATGGGAGCAACACAGTAAAGTCTACCCGTTAATCTATCCATGGTGACCTAGTAACATTAGCGGTAATTTTATGACACAAGTCCAGTGTGAATGCGAAACCATAACAGGTTACCGGTGTTCGAGAAGGGAGGGGGCGGGACTTCTCGCCCTTTATTCACTACATTGACATCACTTTGGAGTATGTGTTACCTGTTACATTACCATTATAGAAGCTTGAGTGGGAATAAAAATGTATTATTGATCCTGTGTTGTTTTTACCTGGGTTTTCTAAGTGAAACCGAGAGAGACTCACTTCCCTGGACAAATCCGCTAAGTCTGACTGAGTCACATACACAGTTAGGCTGTATTCCATTGTTTAGTGAAGCACTGAAGATAGACAAACTTCTGATTCAGCCTGAGCGTAGACCAAAGTGAAGCCCAGGACCTGCAGATACTCACACACACTGACAGACTGAAATGCCGAACAAAGGGCTGCTTCTTGTCCTATTGCTGGACATACTCCAGAGTTTGCCCACCACCAGTCTGTGCTTATCACACTTCCTGTCATGCTCCGTCTGGTCTTTCACCTAAGAGATGAAACATTGTGTAAAATCTTTATTTCTTCATCCATTTCTCAGCATGTCTCAGTTCCTCTTTGTAGAAATCTAATGGCCGCTCTCTCAGCATATACAGTATATCCTTTGGTTTAAGATACAGCATATCCTTTGGTTTCACACACATGATGCTTCCTTCTGTGGTCAAAGGGTTCAGAAGAGCAAAGGTTCACGGGTATCCTCCCTTCTCTCAAACAGTCAGACAAATAAATAAATGTGATGAAAAACATTTGCAGTACAAATTTCCAAAACCCACTCAGTCCACAGGATGCATGGATAGGTTAAGACCATAAATAAGTACTGTTTCTGTGAACTTGGAAACTATGGAAATTTAACAAAACTTCGTCATTGAGGTCTAAGTGACCTTTGGTTCCCCATACTGTAACATATGACCAGGACTTTAGATTATTGCTGGTCTCATTTCAAAAACAGCAAAAAATGGATTGAGCGATTTCTGGGAATTTGCTGCAACCATAGCTTGGTTAGGTATGGCTCTGATGCAGTTCCTGTTGCTGACGGTGGAAGTAGCAGCCGTGGCGTGAGTGCGCAAAGGGTTAATTGGCGCACCCATAATCATCCCTTAACCATTTATTGTGGTATGTTGAGGACTGCATGGTTGGTGTAATGCACGCCGTTTAGGAGCTGTGTCCTGTTGCCGGTAAGCTCTGGGCTTTTATGCGTGCCCCGCGATTATACTTACCGGCATTATGCCGTTTGTGTTTTTGTAGTTGGGGAGGTGATGAAGGCAGTGTTAGAAGTCAGGTTGGTGGTAGGTATATTAGCGGGGTTAGTTAGTTGTTAATGTGAGCTGTAAGTAGTTTAATATGTTACAGGTTTACTGGGAATGTGGACCTCGCCTCGTCTGTTTACCTGTGGTTGACATCGGTGTATCCTGTGGAGAACATTCATGGGGGATTTCACCCAGCCTGTGTTAGGGGTGGGGGTAGCCCAGCATGGAACCTTGGTGCCTCGAGCTTCTTGGAGTGGTGCCGTTCCGCTGTCAATCTCTGCGTACAGCCTATATACTGCCTCAAGATTTTGTATTTTGGTTTCCCTTGGTTTGATTTATTGTATTGCATGTATTGTTGTATTTGTATTTGCTTTGGTTTGTTTTACCTTATTTTGATTGTGATTTTGTATGTACGTTGCGGGGTAACGGAAAGCGGCTGTACCATACTAACCTGGTGTCTTGTCTCCTCGTTTGTGTTTCAGTAGCCTTGAACAGCACCCTCCTGGCTGGTGGTGGACTTCACCCATGTGCATGTGCCGTATAAGTCACCGGTATTAGTTTAATAAGCATGTGCGCATGGTTGTCTCGCATGGTTGTCTATACTCATGTGGAGTACCAGAGGTCCCGCTTGTGGAGCGTTCTTCATCTAGAGATTAGCCGGGTTTATCTGGGGTGGTCTGTTGCAGACGTTGGGTGCCTAAGGGGTTTTACATCTATGGTGTGTAGTGGACTACTGAACCTTCCATTAAATGTAATAAAATTATTTTTATCAATTCATGTCTCTGGCCCTTTCCAGTGAATCGAACCTGTGTGCTATTTTCGAGAGTTGGGGTATTAGTGTCCCCAGGGCAGTGCGCCTGGGGTGGCGTAGTCGGCTATTCATAACAAAAAAGGGGTATTGTAGTTCACTCTGAATTTTCTCTTCATGTAATGAAATATTGCCTTAATGGGTCACAGTGTATTCCATAAAGGTGTCAATCCCCATAGGGTACCATGGAACACATTCACTCACTCCGCTGCTGCCAGTGCCAGGTCCAGTGCCAGGTCCAGTGCCAGGTCCAGTGCCAGGTCCAGTGCCTGCCCCGGGGTCAAAAATGGCATGAAGTGGAGATGGGGCTGTCGTCAGAGCACTTCTCCTGCCAACCGTCATAGTATCATTTCAAAACGAATCCTCACACCCTATTTTTTGGGTGGGGAACTTGTTCTTCAAGGGGCCCATGGTGATCTTCACAGCTCAAAACCATTTCTCAGCGTGCAGGCGACGGCTCAAGGGGTGGCACCTTGGCTGATCACAGTCCTTGAGGAGAGCCACTCTAACCGTAACCCCTTGTGTCACGACCCCCACCCCCCCGATCAGAGCCATTTCCTGTCCCCCTACAGTTTCAATGGAAAACAGAAATAGAAGCTACTTCCTGAACAAATAATACGACATGAGAAACAATTTATCTCCTTTTTCATTTCCCATTTTGTATCTGGAAAGCCAGTTAGCTGTAATTCTGCTGAAAAGTGATGAAGATTTCATTTTATTTTTACTTTTATTTAGCAGAAGCCTCTTTCCAAAGTCGGGAAAACAGCACAAACATAAGTGCTGTCTAGGAGTCGACCAGGCCTAAGTGTGGCTAGGTTGAGCTCCTTGTGAATGTCCAGGTACCTGGGTAAGCAGGACGGGAGTAAAAGCTACATCCAAACAAAGCAGTCTAATAAGACAGCTACTCAATCATCAGAAGGTACAACATTAAGAGCATTCAGGGAACATGGAGGGTGCAAGCTAGTCTGTACATCTCGCATATGTTTTTTTGCTGTTTGATTTCTTGAACCATTTCAGCAGCAGAGTGGCAAATTGCACAATTTCTCATAAGTTTCCCTCAGTGCTGGTCGCCGGCTCCGCGGAAGATGTCCGTCCACTAAAACGTGGCTGCTGTCTGTTGTCCACTGGGCACCTAAAAGCTGTGGAGGGGATCAAACAGACTGCTCTATCTATGTAATCCTTCCACAGTTTCTAGGTGCCCAGTGGACTGGAGAACTTACAGCAGAGCACGAGAAAGGACCAAATGGCAAATCCCCGCCCCCAACCACAGAGAGTTAATGTGATCATTCAGCAGCACTGCTGGACAGACTTTGCTTTGTCTGATGCACAACTTGAGAGGCCTCGAGTTTTTGTGGGATTAAAAAAAAGCACTCAAATGGATACCAAGAATTCCAGTTTGGTGCACAAGCTCTGAAGTGATTCACTCACTGAATGCTAGAATGGAGCCTATTTCCATTTGATATTAGCATGACCCATAGCACAAGACTGCTTCTGATATCCATAAGATTTTGATAAACTTATTAAGGTTAACAGCACTGGTTTTTCCATAATATCTTATTTGGGACAGGATACCAGTCCATCACACTATGGGGTAATTGCATGACTGTGGACTGTGGCAGGAAATCCAACACAAGAACTTAAAATGAATGAATAGATGAATGAACAAATGAATTTATATATTATGTAGATATATAATGCCACAAGGCGGCCCACAAGACCAGTGCTTTCTGCATTCAAAATAGCACAACGTGTCTGAATGGTGAATAAAAATTTTATTGTTAATAAAAATTAAATACTCCATTCATTTATAGGTTCCACAGATTCCTGGAAAGTGGCTGACCAGAAAATGTTACCTGCAATTAATAATATGACTAATATTTACTGTGACCAGTTCTGATTGGACGGTAAATAACAGAGAACCCTTGGTATCTCAGCAGGTTAGACGTCTGCTCCAAAGGTCACTGGTTTACGTAAATCCCAGTCTCCAGTCTATTGGGCCTTCGATGAAACCCTTATGCCTCTGAAACTTTAACACTGCAATGGGACCACAGGCTTCACTTTCATCTGTACGTGTGCTTATGTTTCAAAGGAGAACAGGACATGATATGTGAAAAGAAGCAATGAATTTGTGCAGATAGCAAATAAGGCAGCATTTCATAATGATCCGCTACAACTCAGACTTATACATAGGCTGGGATGTTTCCTAAGAATCAGAAAAGCTTATAGGAGTGTCCATCCTTGGACAGATTCTCCTGCTGTAATACTGAGAGAGAAGCATCGCTACCCCCCATAAGCTGGACAATGCGGTCCACAGTAAGCTAGAGAGAGCTCATAATCCCAGAGCCACTTTACAGCAATCGTATGGGAAGATGCTTCTCAAATGCTGGGTTGCGTAATAATGCTGTCTTTGGCCACCAGCCCTCGAGCCAGATGTGAGTGGGATCATAAGTGAGAGTAGTGTAGTCTGGCATCGAATGAGTGCTGCGAGTTCCACGGCAAGAAAACTGGAAAATCCATTCAGGAGACTCGGCTGCTGGGGTGGCGCGCAGGAACAGGATAACATGAGCAGAGCAGTTTGGGGTGGGAGGGATGAAGGGCGTTCCTGGGGTGGGATTACTGCCGCCACAGTGAGGACACGTGACCTCACAACCCTGCTGCGTTTCTCTGGCTGGGGTGCACACCAAGAGTTCCCAGCAGTTCCAGCATTGCTGGAAAATGGATCATTTTAGAGAGGGAGGGGGCATCCAAAACAATGACCATATTTGTTTTTTCCTGTTAGACAACATCAACATGGTGCTTGGTCTTCAGGGCCGAAAGGGATGTGAGAAACTGAAACACCCCCCCCCCCCCCTCCCGAGACTCTTTTTTTGTGAAAAAAGGAAAGAGGAACCATAAGTGGATTCCCTCTTCTGTTTTTTTTTTTTTTTTTTTTTTTTTTTGTGCGGGGCGGGGGGGCCCCCTTGAGAAAACCGGCCAATAAATGTACCCCCTAACGGAGAAAAAACAACCTTTCCCCTCCGGGCTCCAGTAAAAG
>JAABNY020000001.1:27720022-27739229 GCA_015164015.2 Brevimyrus niger
GGGGTTGCACTGGCATAAAACTAATATTTTATGTTAGATGTGGGGGGGGGGGGGGGGTACAAATGAATAATTTTGAAATGTGAGAGGGAAACATCCCCCTCAGATTTAATGGTGGCAACGCCCATGACCCTTCCTCATTTCAATATCCAGTTTTAGCAATGACCAGAAAAACAGCAAACGTTTCAGCTACGTATAATTTGCTTAAACTTTCATCCATGCAAGGTCACAGGAGTCCAGAATCTCTCTTGGTGGCAAGGCAGGGAATACAGTGCTCACAGAAAGTTTTGGAATGCTTGCTTAGTTCAGTAAAAAATTACTGTAAATTTATTGGCTTTATAACAAGAATCATTATTTCATTTGTTTACAAAAACTATATCTCATGTTAGAAATAACCAAAAGTAAAACACTAATTTCAAGTAATAATAAAAATTATATAGTTCCTCAAGAGCTAGTTCTGAGTTAAAATGATCATAGACAAGCATCATTGAGGGCTTTTTGATTAGTACCACTTTTGCAACAACATAAAACACCAAACATTTGTGTGCAGTATCGCATTGGGATCCAGTGACCACAATTGCAATTAACAGCAAAATAGCAAGAACATAACTGAATGAGGCAGTTGAAACAAATAACTTTTTTAAAGAAACAAATAAATTAACAACATTATTGCAGAGTTAAGCAAGCTTTCCAAGACTTTCTGTGTGCACTGTAACCCCAATTAACCTCAGCATGTTTTCAGAATGTGGGGGGAATTTGGAAAACTGGCACGATGACATAGGAGGGACCTGCAAACTCCACACACGTAGAGCCAAAAAGTAAAAAAAAATTAACAAAACAGAGCTAACACCAATGGTTTAAACTATCAGATTTTACCTTCCATTTCTACAAAAGGACTGACAAGTTTTATTCTACTGCATGAAAGAGTCCTGCAGACAATGGTAATCCTGTTGGGAATTGTTAGTTATCGAAGGGGTCTCTCAAGGACACAACTGTACTCCACAGCACCCAGCCCCGGGGCTACAGCGACAGTGCTGGCCCAAGTCAAGGGCACGGTAGCTAGGACAAGGGGGACAGTGCGGACTTGCCTTGAGCTCGTCAAAACGCAGCGTGAAGTGCAGGATCTCAGCGAACTGCTTGGCCAGAGCCTGCTCGCGCTCCAGGTGCTGCGTGGGGCTGTCAGGCATGCAGGTCAGGGCTCCCAGAAGGCCGTGCAGGGTCGCCTCTGTGGAGGGAAGGGTGACGGACAGGTGAAACATGGCCCTGCCGTGAAGGGTCATGCAAGACGACCGATCAGACTGCTGATAAATATGAATATCATACACTTTGATGCAATTAACTAACAGTTAACAGTTAATTAAAATATGAGACTTCTCAGATGTGCCAAGGTTTTTAGTAACTTAACCCAGATTGGGGTCTCAGTGAGCTTAGAATGTTTCCCAGGAAGCAGAGGGCACAGCTTAGATGGGATGCCAGTCCATCACAGGGTACACACACACAAAAATTCTCATACAGATCCAGAGAGCTCAGACTGAAGCCTGCGTTAAATGAAGCGATGTAGGTCAATCACCCCTGAAGCAAATCTGGCAAAGTGGCTCACAAATTGAGGGGATGCAGCACCGTATATCCGTGCATCGTCAGAGTCCAGCATTCCGCTTGCTGAAACTGCCTGCAGCGCCATCTCACATCCCCTGTGAAAACAACTGCCAGGACGTTTTTTTTGGGTCCCACCACTCTGCGGATGAGGCTTCTTTCCATTGGTGCCAGGGAGGGCGGGTGGAGATGGGTCAGCAATGGAGGAGCTGCCAGATCCGTCAAAGCACCAAGGCAGAGAGGTTGCTGCTAGGTGCTAATTCACTTTGTAGCGAAAGTTCAGTCCCTTCATCGCATCACTTTAATTTTATTCATTCTTAGCTTGTCTGTTGCGTCTGTGTTTCATCCACACAAGCAGGCAGAATACGGTGAGGTCACGAAGAAAGCAGAAACCGCAGTTTGTTTCCAGGTTAGTCCCCCTTAATACAGTGGATCTAGCCATAACAAAGTGTAGTTGTTTGAGGCGATAAAAGAATACACAGATGTTGAAATTAAACAACGGGAGGTCAACAGGAGGTCGCAACAGCCCGGCGGATGAGAAGCAGAGTGCTGCCGCAGGAGCATGACCCCAACCACAGCTTTATCCGCAGCTCTGCTGCATGGATCTCCCCCAGGGTCCTGGAGATGTCAAGCGTGAAACATTGAGCAGGAGACATCCGGAACTCCTGCTGACCTCCTCGGCAAGGGAGCGTGCCGGCAAAGCGAGGGGCTAGCATCCTTCGTTATGGAAGCAGTCATGGTGGGAAAGAGATCCTCTCTTTCACTGACAGTCATTACAGAGATAAAAGTTCCTCCAGTACGGGGCGTGATGCTGTAGTGTGGAACTGCTGGAGTATGAAACTGAGCTTTGCACACAGATATACCTGCAAGGTGTGTCAGCCTAATCAGAGGACTCCAGCTGCTAGCAAAAACAATGCGCATATGTGTTACACATCTTCAGGAGTACGCTGGGGAGTCCAAACCCTGAAGCAAAGCAGCACCTGGTGCATGTGGGTTCGGCGCTCGCAGGTACATACCTAACCTCTGGGAGAACTCATAGAACTTCTTCAGCTTCCCTACCAAGGGGATGACAGCACCCCAAGCCCTTTCTTGCAAGCTCTCGTCCATGGGGTTCTGGATGGCCTAGGGTGGAATGGAAAAAAATAAAAAATAAAATAAAATATATATATAATATAGGATATAATATATATGCCTTGCAGTGTCTGCTGACATGCAGTCATCATGGAAGCACCAAACATCCCTGGACCAGTTCTCTTTCATTTGAATGTGTATCCATCAGCACATCTAAAGTTGGCCAGGATTGATACTTAAATAAAATTAATGAAAATTAATTAATGATATGAAATTAAATCAAGGCAGGCCACCTTGGTTCGGCAATGCAAAAACCCTCCTTTTACATTATTTAGTCACAGGGGCAATTCTAGGATTTTTCAGGGGGGTTGGAGTAAGAGGGGCCATAATTCACACAGAGGGCAACCTCATTATGAGCCAATGATATGTTTTGATTTTGTGAGTTAAAAGGCAGGGGACATTCTGAGGACCAATCAGCCTTCAACTGGGGCTAGTGCCCCTATGACCCCGCCCCTGGTATTCACCCTTGTTCAGTCATGTCTAATTAGCTTAATTGGCTAATTTTGCTTAAGGGGTGACCAATAGAAAACACATGTATATTATACAAGTGTAATTAAGCAATTATTCAGTTAATAGCAGTATTGGGGAAGCTACTTTTAAACAGTACCTTTTTAAGCTACAAGCTACTTATGGTTAAGGTAGCTAAGCTACAGCCAAGCTAATGTTTTAATATAGACGTTAGCTACATTACAAGCTACAGAGAAAAAGTAGCTAACTACATAAAAGCAATCAGAAGCACCTGGTAGCTGAAAATACTACCCTTTTTAAAGAGGGAAAAATAATACAGGTCGTGGTCAACTTACAACTGCAATCAGTTCTGTTTGACCAGTCGTGAGCTGAAAAAGGCTACTGAAAAAAGTAGTTAAGTTAGCAGCATCACTAATTTTAGTTAGCTACTCCCCAACATTGGTTAATAGGCATTTACTCCTAGTATAGACAGGTGTGAGCCAAGGGTTATGTCACTATCACACAACTTCTTACTGTGTGACACAACCTCTAGCAGCTGCAAAATGTAACCACTGCCAGGGACGGGAGTAAGGCGGGATCGCTAGCAGCGTGATACCTCTCGGATCTCGGCACCTGCTCCCTTGTAGGCCTGCAGGTCATCCAAAATGCCCCTGGCATCTTTCAGGACCACATTCACCTGCTCCCACACTCGTCTTTCTGACTCTGTTGGCTGTGCATCTGAAGCAAAGATGGGAACATATCATCAAAGAGTCCGGGCAGTGCATGACTCCTACCTCAGATGGCTTAGGCCTAATCTATGACAATTTACAGTATAACTAGACTATACCACACCAGACTGAACAACAACAACAAAGAGGGGGAATCAAAGGAGGCGATGGTATTAGAGCTGCAAAGCCCAATGTGAGTTCAGTGTCCTGTAGAATGAGTAGAGGAGATGCATTCAATTTGTTGCTTTTCATCATATACAAATGGGAAAATGTGTCACCTGGAGTTTTTCCAAATCTCCACAGGGACAATGGACCTCACTCATTGAGGTAGCCCACACTTCCTCTAACCCAGTGTTTCTCCACCCAGTCTTTGGGGATGCCCAGACAGTCTACATTTTTGTTCCTTGCCAGACCCCAGCACACCTGAACCAAGCAACCAAGAACAAACTAAACAACCAGGAACAGCAAATAGCTGACACTGCTGTGCTGGGAGCTGGGAGGGCTGTCTGGGGGGTTCCCGATGCCGGAGTTAAGATATACTGCTCTAACCAATCAGCCTAGCGAGTTTCCTAAGGCAATAGAAAACTTGCCGCTTAATTAAAGCTTCCGCTTTGTTTTAATAAAGCCATTCAATTTAACAGAAAGACATGCGGTCGTTGACGCTTCCATCAAGAGCACAGCATGGCCAGGGTATGACAGCATGCAGTGCAGTGACCTGCATCATTCTGCAAATGGCAATAATTAACAGACCATATAGAGGTCACCAGCCACCCGCCACGTGGCTTGCCTACCCTCTCTGCTTTGATGTCTAAATAAAGTGATGATGTTTCATCTTTTACCACCTTAATAAAACACATTAATTACAGTGACCATTTAGCAGGGCCACATTCCAAACGCGGCTCTCCGTTTTGCTCTAGCTATGTGGCCACCAGAGACCAACAGATCGGCCCACCTTGGGGAACCTAGACGGGACGGCATGATAGGCCAGGAGTGGCTTGATTCTGTCCCATCGAGTCATGTGTTGCTCCCCCAAACTTGATGTCGTGCTAACCACGCCACAAGCAATGCCTGTACTGGCCGAACACAAATACAGCAAATACCAAGCATTGACAGGCAAGGGTACTAGATCATAAGCAAGAGAAAATGTTGGAAGATATAGCAAACAGAGTGTAGATAGACTACAGAAAATAAATCTCACTTTCAAAATCGAGGAAAAAGTTAGGTCCCTGCTCAAAATCAGTGCAAGTCAGAACTTTAAGGAGGTTCCCCATGTTGAGACACCTGTCAAGAAAAGAGAGAATAGGATGAGTGTTTACATTTCACAACAAAACACAGTCAACCTTTTAACACAACAACAACAAGCATTGATAGCAGAGTTAATAGTTAGGTAAAATGGCAGTGATGGGATTTCCGTGAAACAACAGCACAGTATATAGGGCTGCTGTTATGTAAGCCTTGATACCATGGCCCAATTGTACCAGAGGGGATATTAATGTTTCCTATGTTAAAAATTACTTTGACCGATTAATTCTTATGGGTACAGAGTGATGCATGCCATTTTACCACCAATGAGCTACTTTTCAAGCTTTCACATCTATGAAAATTGTAAATAGAATAACGAATAAAAGAATATTTATTGAGATACATGGAATTAGTCCAGAAATTCTGAATATGTAGAGGCTTCTATACAGAAGTTTTGTGTACCAACCTTGGCAACCATATTTGAACCAATCTAGGTCCCCTGCGACTTCAAGTAGGTTATGTGGCTGGACGATCTATCCATACCAACTTGTCCTATGTAGGGTCACAAGAGTCCAGAGCTTTTCCCAGAAAAAAACAGGCCCAAGGCAGGGAATATCCCAGGGTAGGGCACCAGCATAGGGCATACACACCGTTCGCACACATGGGCAATTCTGCAACTCCAATTCACCTTAACAGGTTTTGGGACTGTGGGGGGGACACCAGAGTAGTCTGAGGAAACCCCATGATGACATAAGGAGAACATGCAAACTCCACATACATGGAGCCATGGTGGAGATTCGAACCCTGGAGGTATGAGGCAACAGTGCAAACCACCACACAACTGTGTCATCTCTGTGGCTGGAAGATGGGGGAGAATCAGGGAAATACAGTTTATACTTGCGGACACTGCAACATCATTATTCATGATTCTCCTGTTCTCCAGACATATTCATCCCTAATAACACTTCAGTAGAGCTTCATTTAAAAATATCAGTTTATTATTAATTTTATTACAAACTAAAATGCCAAATGACCTGAAATGACCTGGTCCGACACGAATTTAACAACAGGCCTGGGTCACTTCTCAGAACTCAAAAACTGTGACTGCAGGTGCTAATGGGCCATCAGCACTGGCCGTGGGGTGGGGTGGGCTGGGGGGTCCCTGTGGCCCCTGACACCAGCCCCACAGAAGACCCGCTATCTCACCCGCATGACACGGCCCCGCCCACCTGCCAACCGCTGCCCCCACTCCAGACTCAGTGTGGTTTCCTGGTTCAACAGATGTCCCCAACGTCTGAGCCCTTCTTGGCAGAACACACCCCCGGCCTAGCCCCCCCAACCCCCAGTGGGGGCCAGTTTTCGGGAATCCTCCTCAGTTTATTAAGAACTCTAACTGCGGGTGGCTTTTACAAACGGATTCCTCAAGATGATGTGCCGTTGATTACAGTGAGAAACATCGTTATGCAATGGTCCCGTTTCATACCATATGCTTCTCAAACCTTGGGGAAAACCACACCGTTCTCCCACCCTGCTCTTCCTTGCTTCAGAAACATCTTCAGGAAGCCTTCCCTATCACCACAGGATGAAATATGACTTTTCAACAAGCATTTGACCTTTTATCTGTGACTGACGGCCACATAATAAGGGCGTCCAGGAACAAAGGGGGGACATAAGTGGTACCTTTCCCAGACAACCTTCCAACTAAATGTGCATGCTGGTATTGCTACATGTAGGACAACAAGGCAGATGTAAACCTCTGTATGCATTTATATCCCTCCTCTCCTCCCTCTAGCTTTGTATCTCTTACACGGTATTTCACATTCCTATGGATCCGGGGTCTATACCCTGAGGTCCCGAATAACAAAAACACAAAACATGAATGAACTCGTCTAAAGTTAAATATCAGCGCTCACTGGAAGGACCCATGGTTTCAGTGAGAAAGGTGCAGCAGAAAATCCTCAGGGGCTTTTCTAAGCTTACACTGCAGACCTTTGGCAATAACAGGACCTGCGCTTTTCAGAAAGGCGGCTACTTTTCCCAGCATCCTCATCACAGCTGCTCCCCCGTGGTGACCTACTTAGCATGTCCGGCGTGACCCTGTCTTACGTGGCTGAAAGAGCAATGGCATCAACAGTGCCGAAAGGAGGCCAGCAAGCAGCGTGCTGGAGCAGGGCATGAATCTGGAGGCTGCCGCTCTACCCTTCAGCAGTGCCGTTAACCTGAATAGCCCCAGATGTATAAAACTACAATGGACTATAGAACAACAACCTCAGATAAGCTATTTGAGTCTCTTTAACTGTATTGACTCCCACTGTTTTCCAGTGTTAAGTAATATTATTTGCATATTTATAAATGCTAGTGATTTCTGCGGCCGACACGGTGGGGCAGTGGTTAGCACTGTTGTCTCACACCTGTGGGACCTGAGGGTGAGTCTTCACCATGGTTCCATTTGTGTTAAGTTTGTGCGTTCTCTCCATGTTGTCGGTACTCTGGTTTAACCCCATGGGTATAACCATGCTGAGGTTAAATGGAGTTACCAAATTGCCTGTAGAGGTGAACGGGGTATGTGTGCCCTGCGATGGGTTGTTCCCTGCCTTGTGCTCACAGGCTCCAGACCCACCCCCCCCACCCCCCACTACCCTGAATAGGACAAGCACTCATAGGGTATAGATGGATAGTAACATCTGCTGTTCAATTTCAAAATATTTCAAATTATAGATTGCCTCAATATATATATATAGTTGCCACATTTGGCATTTGCAGAAAGACACATGTGAAAAGACAGCTTTGCTGATTTGGACACTCAGTAAAAAAGTCAAAGATTAAACTTTATGAGCAATTACTGCCTATAGTACAATTAGCTTTATGGGAAAAGACAGTCATATTGATCCTTCGCCTGGCTGAATTTACATTCTACACCGCCTCAGATGGCCAACCAATGCAATATCAGCAGGCACATAAACGACGGCGGTATAAAACTGGCCAGAGCAGGTAGAACAATAGGAATGTTGCAGGACAGCGGTCGCTTTGGCCTGCCAACTTGTCTCTTGTTCAGGGGACTAGAAAGAAGCGACTTGAAAGGGACTACCTGGAAAAAGCAAGGGGTGGGTGTGAGGGTGGTTTGGGAATGAACAAACCCAGCAACCATTAGGGTGTGAAAACTAAAAACAGCCTGTCGCAGGAGAAAATGCGCACATGTGAGCCGCCTGTCATACTGAGAAACAACCGAAACTCCAGTGACAGGTGAGAGAATGAGAGGAAATAAATAGAAATGCTTTTTTATGGGCCGTGCCGCCATAAAGTCCACGGGGCTGTGAGGGGGTGGGGGGCTTATCAGCGCTTTGCCGTCGCAGAGGAAACCTCATTACGCATCAGACGGCAAGCAACCAGCCTGGGAACCCCATTAGCTCAAAGGAAACAGTCACCTCCAGGTACCGACGCTGCAAACTCCACCCATCTGGCCTGGTTTCCAGATGGCTATCAAGCAAAGCTTCCCATGTCCCAGCCACCAGCCAGCAGCAGATACACTGGCTTGTCAACAACAGAGGTTACAGGGACCACGGGGGACCGGAGCCACTAAATCTCTGTCAGGAAATAATTAAAGGAGGCAAAGGCAGCTCAATAATCATAATTCCACATGGGGAAGGCCAGTTATGTTCTGTTTTTTGCTTTTTTAATCCAAACTACTTATCAACTTGAGAGATGCCCCAGCCTTGCGTGCTCAGCCCCCACACTTTAGAAATGCAACCCCCCCCCCCAAACCTGGAGGTGTTAGGTTATAGTTTTGCCCACTGAATCATGATGCTGTCCATATATAAAAAAGAAATTCAAATAAGATGTCCAAAGACATAAAAATATAGGCATTGTCTCACAGTTATAGGGAAAAATAGTATATTCATAAATGGAGTCAACCTAGATTTAGCCCTGAAAAAAAAGCTTTTGTGTTTTCCAGCCCAGCCCTCATGGTGGCCTGCAACAGACTGAAGGCGGCCAGACCGAAGCTGAAGGCCTGCCTTTTGCTCAGGTGCTCTGCTGCCGTGATCCGATTGGCCGAGGAGCCTGGCAATGCACTCTCTGTCTGTATCCATGGATTTTTTTTATTTTAGAAAAGAGGCTGTTGTCATTGAAGACAGGCAGCCAATGAAAAAGAAGCATTTCAGTTGAGAGTTCACACAGAAGGTAGACCAAGCAATGCATGAATAGATTAATGAGTGGAGCAACAAGCCAAAAAAACATCACAAATTTATAATAAGTGTAGAATAAGGGGCTTTTGAAAGTGTGTCATCTGCTTCCACAAGCAGACTCCTCAAATGTTCTGTAAAGTGAGGAGTGCGGAGACCTTGCAGTGACCCAAACACTGTCAAGAGACTCGCCCCCCACAAATACAGGCAACAACACGGACACCCATAGGTCAGAAGGCAAGTAGACACATGTTCCTGCCATGCCTCCACACCCAGCCAATGGGAACATAGACTGCATGAGCATGTGACCTGGGAGAATGCGGAGTTATAAATGAGGGGACAGGCCAGGATTGGGGCGGGGGGTGGCGTTAGTGAGGAACCGGCTATAGCTCAGATGCCAGCAGCAGCAGACGCCCCTGGTAAGCCTGACCTAAATTCTCCCCGGTGAGGCGTCCGCTCACCCTGTCTGCCAGAGCTGGCTGACGGAAGCCCGATCAGACAGGCGGAAAGCGGGGCAGCACTTTCGGGTCCCCACCGGCACGCACGTCTTCACCCCCTGGCTGGCATGCCTGGCGCATTTAAGAGTGAAACACGCTGAAGTTCAGGGCCGCTCCATTTCACCAATGAACAAGCATCAATAGTTTGCATGCAACTTTTAAACTGATACATACAAACATTTACTACATTTTTACATGTAAAAAAAATATTGTGAACTTCCCAGCTCAACGAGCCCGCGCAAAAATTGCAATGTTTTAATTATGATCATGAAAGAACTACATCTCCTTTGTTTTGTGCAACTGAGCTGACGGCATGAAATACAGAACGAAGATGGTGAGAGCAGACTCACTGATGAATCACTTATATATAAATCATGATCTACGATGGGGAAAAATGCAGACTCAGCTTGATGTATTGATTTACATCAACTATTATCCATATTCCCCTATTCTGGCAGCTGGAGAGTGCAGCGGCAAGTTGGAAGTGTTGTTTACAGGGGAGAGGGGCAGTAATGCATGCTTTTGTTAATGTGTTCATATTGGCGTCCATTTCTGATTGAGCAGCTGTGTAAAACAGGACAATACTTTAGTTCAATCATCAATAATTATTAAGACTCATATCTTCAAACAAGGCATGGGAAATCAATGAATAAGCATTGCAAAAGTAAAACACAAGGACTCCTCCAAATGACCATCCTGCGGGAACTGTAAGGATAAGTTACTAAGAACATAGCTAAAGGCTAACAGAATGCTAACCAACTATCATCAACCAAATGCTGTCCACTCACAGTATAATGTTAAGAAACTCGAATTGCTGAATTCGAATTTACCAATTGCTGTCCTCTCGCATCACAATTAAATTTCACTCAGCAGTGAAATCTCAAACGTCACAAGCGGGATGCAGGTAAAATGGGGAGCGGGACAAATGTTACAAACCAGCATCCGTTAGCCCAGCCTCATATAGTCTAGTCCTTTTTTGGCAGGGCTGCCATGTCCGACTCCCCAGACGCTCTCGGAGAAACATTCCTGCCAGGGCCGGGGCTTCACCAACAGCAATGAAATGAAACTGGGCTGATCCTGAGGGCGTCGAGCTGCGGGAAGGGCCCGCTTGACGGTGGGCTTCACGCCCCTCGCTTCAAGACCAAAGCTGGCTCATTCCTCCGAAGGGTAAGCAGAGCCTGGCATGGCCCCAAACCCCAACGAAAAGAAATCAACACATCTACATTACTCATAACCCGCGGTTAGCCCGCTCACTGCCCGTGGTCATCTTCTTATCTTGGTTCAGTTTTTTTACAGTAAAAAATGAGGAATATGAAGCAAAACTTGCCTTCCATAGCACATTGGCACACACGTTGATTAGCGAATGATGAAATTTCCTAGGAGGTACACTGCTGGTGTCAACAGACAGCAGTTAGGCCCTTGGCTACAGCACACTCACACCCACACACACACACACACACACACACCCACACACACCAAGAGACAGAGACAGCTGTCAGTGATATCACGCTGCCATGGCCTTTCCAGGTATCTCCTTCATGAACTCTGAAGAACCACACAAACCCCCAGCAGGCCATGCATTCTGAAGCGGCCCAGGGGTGGCATCAGCCCAGTGGGAGCCAGGGGGCAGAACATTCCCATCTCAATTTGAGTACTGAACTTAGGAGACCGGATTAAGTACTGTGAATTTACATCTTCTACATTTTCATAATGCAACAGAGCCAGTTCCCTCCGCTTAAACATTAGCAATGTAAACAAAGACGGCTTAGTGTTTTTCCTAAAGATTAATGCTGTATTTCACCATGTGCATCCAACAGGCCTTAAACATGAAGCCCCAGACACCAGCTAAAATAATGCATAATTAATAAACGCCATACACCCTTACATCAACATGCATTTGTATTTGGCACCAGGACCACCGGACGCAGGTCAGTTGGAGTGTCTCTCGATAGCCTGTATGCATGCTGTATTACGAGCTAGATATGGACAGTGGGTCATTATATCGCCGGTGGCGCTGCCTATTCTACTGCATCATTACACTAAATCAGGGGTCACTAACATAGTGCCCATGGGCACCAGGATGCCCCCAAGGAGCACATGAGTTGCCTGCGGACCTGTTCTAAAAATAGCAGGACTCAACAATGAGCAGCGTCTAAAATGTAATTTTAACCCGTTGCTATTTTTCTTTAATCATATTTGCATTTAAATAGATTTTTAAAATTATAATATCTAAAAAAAAAAAGAAGCATTAAAAACATGTCTATTATACATGAAGTTTAGATTTAGGTTTAGGATGGCGTTTAAAATTGGTGACCCTTCATATGGCTCAGTACCCAAAAAGTAACTCTCAGTTTGCAAAAGATTGGTGACCCTTGCTACGCTCACGTCCTGCTACGTCCGCTGTCAGGCGTCACTGACATAAAACTGTAATCACATATATACCAGCTGTTTATATACATTTCCTGCAAAATATTGTTCGAGTATTGTTTTGTTAGCACCACAATGCGTGTCTTTGCACTTTGTCTTTATTTTGCACTATATGCTTGTATCTGGGCACTTGATATACCTTTTCTTTTTATGAAGTCCCCCCTGGGGACAATACAGTATACCAAATCTTATGTGGAGAAGAAATACACTCTGGGAGGAATAAGCAATTAGAAGAGTTAGAGCACCCTCTACAGGAGGTAATGAGACACACACCCAGAGGCTCCCCTATACATAGAATACAGTAGATTCAAGTTATTTTTTCCCATTTCTTGATTACAGTTAGCAAAAATGTATTGGCCATATTGGGTGTATTTCCTGTATTGGTCTGGCATCCCATCCACTGTATCACCTGTGATATCTAGGATAGGCTCCAGACCCTAACCCTAACCCTAACCCTACCTATGTACTCAATAAACGATCAGTGTAGCTGGATGGACTGATTGGGCTGATAACTCATATATCTTCAAACAAGGCATGGGAAATCAATGAATAAGCATTTCAAATGTAAAACACAAGCACTCGTCCAAATGACCATCCTGCGGGATCTGTAAGGACAAGCTATCAAGAACATAGCTACAGGCTAACAGAATGCTAACCGACTATCATCAACCATATGCTGTCCACTCACAATATAATGCTAACCAACTCAAATTACCAATTGCTGTCCACTCGCATCACAATTAAATTTCACTCAGCAGTGAAATCTCAAACGTCACAAGCAGGATGCAGGTAAAACGGGGAGCGGGACAAATGTTACAAACCAGCATCTGTTAGCCCAGCCTCATATAGTCTAGTCATTTTTTGGCAGGGCAGCCATGTCCGACTCCCCAGACGCTCTCGGGGAAACATTCCTGCCAGCGGCTGAGCCTCACCAGCAGTGATCAGCATAGCTGGATGGATTTGGCTGGGAACTAGTCAAGCAAAAAGGATGTTGTGTTCACAGAGTGACTGAAACAAACCCTGTGACCCTAACCAAGACACATGGCTGAATTTGAAACCCAGGAACTACACACCAGCGATTTGCATGCAAATCCCTTAAAAATCAACCCAGACGTTCACATGATCAGGTAATTTACGGGCACCACAAATTGAGATTTTGCAGACTGGCCAGGTAAGAGTGACGACAACAGGCCATGCCTTCAGCTTGTGAACTCTGACCTCCACAGCTACAGAGGCATGTTTTGGGCATGTCGTCCAGGGGCGCCTCCTAGTGGGAAAACACCCCATGCTATGTCAGCATGTTTGGCTCGATGACAAAAAAATATATATTGAATCACTCACTCACTCACACACACACACACACACACACACACACGGTTGTTCAATTAAAAGAACAAACCTTGAAAGCACTCAGCAAATCAAGGTCCAGCATCACTAAAGAGGGACAGGACGGCATCCCCAGAGGGGGTCTGCACCGCCACAACTCATATTTAGTGGGAAACAAATCCCTCAGTTTCAGAAGGAATCTCTAAACATTGATGCATACAAGACAAATGTGACCCAACAGTTGAAATACCAGGGAAAGTAAAGTTCTTTTCAAAATGGGCCTCAATGTCTCTCAACCTGTAGCTGAAGACATTTCAAAAGCTAAACCAAGCCTGCCCTCTAGTGGCTAATCAGTGTATATGTACTAAAAATGTCTCATACAAGTGAAGGCCCATTTAGATCTATGACAGAGTTCCTCGTGTTACATATGCAATCACATATAAATCACACGTACATAATTACATGTACACAATGTTCTTATGCACCAGTTCTAATACAGGCCACTATCTAATGGAAATTTGTCGAGCAGGTCATTATAAACAAACATTCAGAAAGGTTTACTTAATCACGGCAAATATGACAGCAGCGCATGACATCAGCAGGTAAAGAGTGTGCAGCATGTCGTCACCATTGGATAAACAAACGGCAGTGGCTGCAGGAAGCCGCGGGCCATCTGCTGCTGTTCTTTTATGAGCATCGCTCTGCTCGCTGTACGGGGTCAGGAACACCTGGTCAGGCAAAGGGGATGTCACCAAAAGCAAGGCCCTTTACTGTAATCACCCCAAGGACTCTCTGATCCCGCTATCTCAAATGTACGTCACTTTGGATAATTGATGAATGCTCTGAAAATTGGATTGTTTTACATTTATTTAGCAGATAGTTAAGGGAAGATGTACGGTGATTTACTTCTACAGTTGTCAGTGGGATGGTTTGGACAGGATGACTATATTTAGACAGGTGGGGACAATTTCAAAGCAGTATCACCCCAGCACAAAAGGCCCGAGATTGTGTAAGGAGATCTGGATGGGAGACTTCAAACCATGGACAGGTAGAGCTGCACATCTGTATTCCGACATGGAAAGTTCAGGTCCAGAAAATACGAATCCAGACCAAGCTTTTGTTTCGTCTAACCAGTTCGGTGTAAATTACGCAGTCACAGAGTATTTAATGGGTTGGTTGAAACAAAACCTCTGTCTGGATTTGTACTTTCTGGACCTGAATATTCTACCTCTGCCTATAGCGTTCTGCACTGACTGCCAGTATCTAACTGCAAATTCACGAAATGTGTATGCAAGGAACTATAGAAAGACAGAGAAGCGTCACTGCAGAGAGTAGACGAGGTCCAGTTTACTGCTGCTGGGCAATTTATTGGCGGAATCCCAAAAAATAACAAGAATAAATCAAAAAGAGTAACGGGGAAAAATAATAAATGAATTCTGCAGCTGAACTGTGTCAAAGCTCAAGATCACCACGACTCTCATGACGACATCATTGTCCTTGCACAAATATTTCCTTCATCACTACCCATTTGAACTATATTTCCAAAGCCTCTTTCTATTCTAAAAATAACTTCAATGACAGACAAAGAAAAACACACTGTAAACATAGTTCAGATAATCACTCGGACAGCAAAACTGAATTTTCTCTCAAAATGGTCAAGTGATTTGGGGGTTTTTCAAATTTTTTTTTTTTTAAAAGTCGGAGCAGAGCTACTGTTTTGCAAGCAATACATTTCCATGCTTAATTTTAAAACGTTAGTTTTGTAAAATGGTTTGATATTTTAAAAAACGTTTTTTTATTTTAAAGACTCACCAATAGGCGGCAGCATTGGCTGATTATATCACACATGGAAATATAATTAACTTCTCCTTACCTTCCTCTTTTAATTACAAGGAGTATCCAGTTATCAGTGAGATATTCCACTACACACCGGAGAAACTGAGGCCATGGGCATCAATCCGCTTTATTTAACTAAAGAGTTGGTGTCCAGAGGCAAGCTAACGCAGCGGGTTTGCACACACTGGAGAGCTGCCCGACTTCAGTCCAGGGTAGAGTGACACCCAGGACAGCCTGGAGGTGCATGAATACCGACGAGTCAGGGAACATTCAGAGACGTGGGGGCAATGAGGTCAGAACACCAACCAGATATACAGTGATACAGATCTAATAACGGGCTGCCCAAACTGACCTTCATCACAGAATCACCACTGTAAATAGCTGGGATACAGAAGGCACTGGAAGAAATCTGATGATCTGAGGACTGGTCATTTGAAACAGTTGTAAAGGGGCAGAAAATGTCTGGAAACTTTCCAGAAACTTTCCATTCCATGGGAAGTTAAGTTGGGGAATTAAAAAAAAATTCCAAGACGGAAACTGTCCAGGGGAATTAATGTGGATATATGGGAAATCATGGGATAATTCCCAGAATTGTGCAACTCTATTAAGGAACCATTCCCCTTATTATAAATACGGAGGAAGAGAAGGAGGAGGAAGAGAAGAATATGTAGATGCAGAAGAACAAGAAGAGGAACAAGAGGGATGTCCATTGTCCAAGCATTAATATTTGCACACACTGAAGATTCATATTAATATCTGCACTCAAAGAAGATTCACATCAAAATCTACACACACTGCAAGCTGCCACTGGACAGATGCCACAATATGTCGATTCACTCCTGTGGGGAACTTTGCCGTGTCACTCAGATGAAATTCTACCCATGCATAATGCGTAACCTGAGTCTCCGGATACCAAAGCATGTACTGAAGGCATAATTTAAATAACTTAACAGAAAACATAACAAAGCAGTCACTGCAGTCCTGTCAATAATCTTGTCTGCGTTAGTGAGGTTTTTACGGGCCTGTCTCACACCTCAATGTGCTGTCTATGTAAATCAGCACTGTGTCCTCGCAGAACACAGGGGGTGGACCTTGGGGGTTAGCCTCTCAGCCATGGCTCTATTAACGCTTTTCATTGAATTATCAAAAATGGCAACCATCATCATTTGCCAAACAGCTGACAGCAATATATTCATTTTAAATACAGTAAAAACATCATGTAAACCCAGGCAGAGAAGAAGCCCCCCCACTGTGGGTCTGGGTCCCCCAGAGGTTTCCTGTCCCCTCCTCTTCTCCATGTCTCCATGACTTGAGTTTTACTCTCTGGGGGCTTCTTGCCTGGCATTCTGGAAGGTTCTTTGTGGCAGTGCTCCTTGTTAAAAGCACTATACAAATAATAAGACTGATTTAAACTTATGGAAATTACTAGACAGTTGACATGGGTGTACAGCCCTCGGGGGGGTGGGCTGTCTCCCACTGCAGGTAATCAGTCTTTGTGAAGACTGACAGGCCACACAATGATATATCACCACTACCGTTCATTTATTAACGACTGATGCTTTAAAGCTCAGCACCTCATCCTACTCACACATTATTGTGCATTTTATGTATATTGTACATATTTTATGCATGTATCTGTTGCAAGGCCCTTAACCCAAATTGCTCCAGGGATTAGCACTCCCAGCTTTCTCAATTGTATCGTTTCTCACTTTGGATAAAAGCATCTGTTAAATAAGTAAATGTAAGTAAATAATGTAGTTGTAACTGAAGTTGTAAAGTCCACAGGTGTCCACAGGTGTGAATGGTGTGTGTGCCCTGTAATGGGTAGGCGCCCCCTCCTGGCAAATTCTATGCCTTGCACCTGCAGCTTCCATGATAGGCCCCTATGACCTTGCATAGGACAAGTGAGCTCAGACAATGGATGTTATTTATCCTCATATTCAGTTGTCTGCTATTTATTTTTAGACATAAATAATAGGAGGTAGCACGTATTTCACTGCATTTCTTCTTTCAGCTGTACAAATGGCAAAGCTTTTGGATCTATTTGCAGTATGGACAGTACTGCACACGGCAATCAGCTGGGGGATTCTGGATGAGTAAAGCCTTTAAACCAGGGGGGACACAGGTGGTGGGATGACTGATTCGGACCTCATCTTACAGCTGGGGAAATGGGGATGTCACAGACATCGATCGATACCCTTAACGCCAGTACATCAGACTGCATCTGCAGGCTAAGCAGTGCGGACTCTCCCTAAACGCTGCCACTGTGTGCGCCGAGTCACAGCACGTCTGTGGGGACTGGGACCAGGCAGCTGGCTACCCGGACGGCGCAGATCAGTTACAGGGCTATTTTATTACACGGAGATGACAGAATTAGGAAGGAGAAGAGGATCGGGCCAGGAGACAGTTTGTCAGGAGAACCTGGTGAAGTATAGCGTTTAGACACCATCTCTGGGTTTCACATGTGTCATGATGAAAAAGATACTAACATTCAAAACACCACATTTGCTTAGCAGATGTTCTGATCCAAAGCAACATACATTTTTCAGAAAGCAGGCTCAATCCCTGGAGAATCTGGGATTTAAACCAACAATATTTTGACTATAGACACAGTGGCCTAACTCACAGTCGTACAGTGCCCCCCAAACCCTGCTGTGCCTCAATAAAGCATAATGGGTGAAAAATTCAATAGGTAGCCATGGTTTTCTGCAAGGACCTTCCCAGCCAGCCTCTTCAGACATGGGAGACTTATAAGCTTACACTGTAACTGGAAGCAAATCCTGCAATGCAAAGTAGTAACTGATCAATAAGAAGCCGGTCTATGGCAGACACACTGACAACTGAAAGAAGGGTAGTTTGCAATATAAGGCAACTCATTACCACCAATGAATAATTGTAGATGTTGCTTAGGAATGTAACATGAGTATGGCTACGATCTGCCAGCTGACACAGACCTGCCAGGGGAACTGGCTCACTGATGGACTGACTACGGCCACAGTTCACTCCCTGCTTTTATTAAATCAGGCCCATTCTCTCTGTTTTCTATGTCCACATGCCTTGGGGGGGCGTGAGGCAGCCAATCAACCTTGGAGCCCCCTAATTGGAATTATTTGGTTTCACTCCCCTGTCGTTTTTACCGTTTTCCCCCTTTTCCAGGTTTCATGCACCAGTCTGTATGAATTTGAAATATTACTACACCCTCCCGTTGTGCCTTGGAGTGACTCAGTTGTAAAAATGGCTATAAAATACATGACACTGCATTTCAGTATCATTTCAGCTGGTATACCAAAAAAAAAATATTTGCGATCATTCTGTAGTGACAGGTCACAGGAAAGAATAAATAAATAAATAAAAATAACATGCCTCTGGTTTGGTTTCAGCTCCAGAACAGCTTGGAACGAGTAAAAATGTCAAGAGCATGAGAGCAGCCTGTGCGCTGACAGACAAGGGACCGTTAAACCATTTCCTTATTCTTTAAAATTGCCTACTGGCCAGCCTACAATGAGGAAGGCCACGAAAACTAAACAAACTGTTCGATATGAAAAACGTCCACACAATAACAACTGTGCCCTATAACGATAACCAGACTGCTCTAGTTGAATACAGTTACGCCTGTAAAAATACAAGATGGCCACTTAACACAGTCATGGACAAACGTCCATATTCTCATGCTTTGCATTTACCCAATGGCTCATAAAACTGGTACCGCTGACACAGACGGAAGGGAGACTTAACGGCGACGGCTCCATTTTTAGGCTGAGGTGTACAGAGATAATGATCTACTGGCCTGCAACTGCAGGAA
>JAABNY020000001.1:27739329-27753709 GCA_015164015.2 Brevimyrus niger
AAAAAAACAGCATTTTCTGACATATTAAATACTTATTTAAGTTTTATTTATTTATTTAAGTGAAGCCCAATCTTTTGTACACATGGTCTTACATGCCACTGTGGGTTTCTAACATCCATCAGAGTGTCATCAGCTGGTATGTCTGAAACTACACTGACCACAACTGGTGACATGTTTCCAAAAAAGGAACAGAGAAAATTCCACTAAAATCTTCACTACTGGTGCAATATGACACTTGCGACACTTATACTGGACATGCTCAAAAGAAAATTTTTGCATAACATCAGAGTCAAGATTCTATGTTTTGTACCACAAGGGTTCTCAACAAATCATGAGGCCTGTGCATTTTTCATAAATTTGAAACAGAAAAGAAAACATTATGAATTTTACTAATTTGTTACGAAACCCAGCTGAGATTCTTCCGTTTATCAGCAGAAACCCGGGTGTCATTTTTCGTCAGAAACGCCACAGCCACCCCCCAGCCCCCTGCATCCTGTGGTGCAAGTATGTATTTTTTATATAGCACCTGCCTAGAACAAATGTCACAAATTGCTTCATCAGAAATAAACTAAACATATTCAAACATATAGAGAAAGCCTGCCTGTACACAGGCTGTAATTTTTCAGGCACTGTTTAACAGAGTGCCAACTGACCTAATGTCTATGTGTAGACTGTTCTACAGCCATGGGGCAACAACTACAAAAGCTCCGGCACCCCCTTCTTTAACTTGGACCCACAACAACGAAACAACCCCGATCAGAAGACCCGAGTGTCCCGTTTGCTGAGTGTGGGGTCAAAAGGTCAAAAATAAGTGGACACCTCCTTCTTAAGTGCCTTAAACAGTAAGTAAATATAGGAATCTTAAAATCTATCCCATACTTTACTGGAAGTCAGTGCAGAGAAGCCAGAACAGGAAAAATGCATGCTCTATAGCTGGTTCTGCCCAATTGAAGTGTTTTTGAAACGGAGATTGAGAGGCAAATAAATAGCAAATCACAGTAGTCTATACAAGATAAAAACATGAATTACAGGCTCAAGAGAAGAATGAAGAAATGTGCCTTACATAGATGTTTCTAAGCCAAAAACTGGAGCAGGACAGCAATTTCACGTGTTTCTCAAGATTTAAGTGTTTTTTGAAGAGAACCGCCAGGTTTTTAGAGGTGGACTTAATAAAATTAGCAAAGGGGCAGAGACAGAGGAGCAGCTGTACCGTAGAGCTCACAATCTGAGCCAAGAAGGAGGACCTTGGTCTTGCTACAGTGTAACTGCACAAAGTTGTTTTCCAACCACTTCTTGACATCAGTTAGGCAGTCATGCAAGACAGCCAATTTGTCAAGTTGATTGGGAGTGAGACATACATACAGCTGGTGACCTCTAACAATTGTCCTGCTGCCACTTTGGACATAAATGAAAATGGTAATTTTCTGGGGGGGGGGGGGTCAGGTGTACAGTTTTTTAGGAGAGTTTGAACTACAGCTCTTCTGAAATAAGCTCACGATTTATAATGCGTCATTAGAATCTTGAAAAATGACCTTGAACAGGGGAGGGATCCACAGTTACAATGTAAGCAAAGAGGCAGCATTGCTGAAGGCGATGGAAGCAATATTTGCTGGCTGGTCCCTGAAGCATTAAAGAAGACTTCAGGCCTGGTGCTTGAATATCCTTCTCTAAGTCCAAACACACGACATGTAAATCAATCTTTACCCATGAGTGACTGTTGTGATTTAATACCATTTATGCATTTCAACATAAATCACGTTAAACTGTGTTCATTTACAGAGTTTTATTTGAGTATCAAGCTATCCCACAGAGCACGACAAAGCCGAAAAAGAAGCTGCAACGTCATGCGGCTGCGTATATCATAGGAACAGAAAGACAGACAGTGTGACCTTAGGTTCACGGCTGCTGAGGCGAGTCGCATCAGGAAATGAGAAGGAGCGATGTCTCAATTACTCGAGGCTAGCTCAAATAATGCAAAATAAACAAAAGGGGGGAAAAAACAGAGCTTGTGCTGAAACTCCCCTGCAGCAAATGCAACGCAAGCTTTTTTTTCCCCGACAGCTACAAATAATGAAGGCAGGAAACCCTTTCATTGTTTAGCGTCACGGGATGGCAGCCTTACTGCGCATATCTGTCAGCTAGAGGCAAGCAGCAAGATGGATGGAGCTGATAAGAGACATTGTTTTGATGTCGCACTGGAGCAAGGATTATGTGAGGATTACAAGTATTTTTAAGAGTAAGACTTCACTCCCTTGCCGGGCCTACAGGCATTGAACGTTCCCACAGCAGAATGGCTGGCTGTCCCAAGCTCGACTGGCCAATAAAAGAGTCTTAAACAATTAAGATTAACGACTGTTTTCTAACCTCTTTCCAGCCAAGGAGCTACTGCTTCAGTCCGCTGAGATTATTTAAAAAAATAAATAAAAACAAAGCATTACACAAGTGTCTGTAAGGAGAATATTACAATTAATTCTCTGGAAATACTAAGCATTACAACATGAGTTGCAAATGTAAAGACATAAAATCAAATATAACACCTTTAACTGTAATAGTTTGGCATATAAACAGCAAGCATGAGGCAGACCGTTAGCTTGTCACCAGCCCAGCCCCGAGTGGAGCAAACCCTAAATCACACCACCCCCATGCTGCCTCTCACACGCCTTCCTTCCCAACTCTCGTAATTTATACTCAGCTGTCAAGAGGTGTCCAAATATCCCCAGTCTGAGTCATTGCGATTTTTTTGCACTCCTTCTCCAAACCATTTTCTGTTGGGCCCTTTGCGACACAGCACTGGTAAACACGTTAGAGAAAATCTAATTTAATTTGACAAACGTTAATAATGCACACTGTTCTTGGGATTTATTCGCATGACAGTTGGAATAACCTGGACAGACATTTAAACCTATTTATTTAGCGGATGCTTTCATCCAAAGCGTCGTACGAGCGAAGATCATACAGGAGGGTCAGTCTCTGGAACAAGCAGGGGGGCTCGTGGTCTTGCTCAAGGGTCCTGCAGTGACACCACCGTACCAGCCACAGACGTTAAGCATTATACTGTTACTCTACCATCCTCCACTCTGAAAAGACAATATTAGCAGCGTGATGAACAACGTTTACCAGCAGGTGAGATCTCCGGGCTGGGGGGATACGGGCACCAGGAGATGTCCGAGGTCTGTCTGGGATTTGTCACAAAAGGAAACCAAGACACCTGCGAAGAAAAAAAAAAGTGGAGGGGGATTATGTGGGCTTATTAATGTGATCATCTTTATTTAGATAGGAGTCATTTGAATCTATCATAATCCAACTTTTGCATACCCAGGAAATGTAAATGCATCCAATGGCACAAACTCAGCACTTATAGAGAACCAGGAAGCTGGACGAGAACCGACGCTGTACTGAAAAGTACACTACAGTGTCACCTGATCAAAAGATTAAAACCTGATCTCTGCATATTATTATGGAATCTACTGCATCAGAAAACATTATCCATATCCATTTATGCTTTTACTGGATATATGAAGAATATATTTAACAGGACATACTGCCACAAATTCTGATTTAATTTCCATTTATTTATTTATCAGACACTTTTATCTGAAGCAAGATACAACTGAGAAAGCAAGGTCAGTCAGTCCCTGGAGCAATTGGGGTTAAAAGTCTTGCTTAAGACCTCAACAATGACATCACTCTGCCGAACACGGAATTTGAGCCATCAGTCTTTCAACCAATCAAAAGCACAACATCCTAACCTGGTGAGCAACACACCAGTGTATTGTGTACGTCTGTACTGATAGCTCAGAGTTCATAGTAAAAAGCAAAAAGGCAGCAAAATTAACAAGGTCAAATAACTAAATTAGCTATGAAAAGTGAAAGGGCAGTGCCAAGTTAAGATCTGTAAATGTTAGCCTAGCAGGACTCTGGTGGGAAAAAAACTCATATCCCTTTTCTAGCAATTTAATAACGCAGCAACAATTCACGGACATGATCCAAACCGCTGCTGGACCAAGCTGCTCTCTCATGTACAATTTTCTTCCACTTCGTTTGCTTGAGGCGGCCAGCTGTCAGTCAGGAAATATGACGCCTACTCAGCAATATATATGAGCTGTCGGTGAGAGACACCGCAAATCACCATCACGCAATGCCATCTGTTGATTCGGATTCCCCATCTCTAACAACTTCCATCTTCCATATAGTGCATCACAGTACATCTCCTCTATCATAGCAATAATTTAAAAAATCAGGAATAGGCAAATCTTTGCAGCAGTCAATCAGTATACAGTGGTACCTCGGTTCTCGAACTCACTAGAACTTGAATTTTTTTAAATGAGTCATACGACAATGCAATTTTTACTTGAATGCCTTCTTCACAGACTGGACCATTAACCGAATAAAGCAGCGCAACATTACAGTAACTAACAATAAAAAAACCACTAACTTACGTGTACTATTAGAGCACATATGCCATTTATTTAAACTTTATTTTACCAGGTAAATTAACTGAAAACCAGTTTTTAGTGCTTTACGTGATATTCGGGAGAAATAGCAGATTACGCATCAAAACTCCCTGGGATACAAACGTCATGCGTGTAACTAAACTCTTCAGCCAATAAGGGCAAAGGTCTGTCGTCACAGAGGCGGTTTCAGTTTGTGCAGCCGGTTGAGAGGTTGCAATGCATCTAACTGTAATGCATTGCGTCAGGATCAGAATGTGTTGCTGTAAGCAAGTCCAACTCACCCAATGACCGGACTGGGGAAACAAACTGAAACGCAGATTTAATACAGAGGACTAATGATAATATCTTTATCGTTTCGGGAAGCCATTAAGGAAAAAAATTATCCTTTTGTTTTATCCTGTTCATTTTGTGTTTAAGTGCTAAAATAAATAAATAACATATTTAAGTGTAATTTTGGGGAACCAGGAACCAATTATTTGGTTTTCCATTATTTCTTATGGGAAGAATTTGATCAGAACTCTTTAGGATTCGATACGGTGTTCGGAACAGATTAAGTTCAAGAACCAAGGTACCGCTGTATTAGTAATGGGGCGATGGGTGGTGCAGGAGGTAGTGCTACTGTTCAGCAACCGGAGGGTTGCAGGTTCCCTGGGCAGAGCCCCGGGTCCTCCTGACCCCATCGAACTGTCCTTGAGCAAGACACTGAACCCCAAATTGCTCCCGGTGAGCTGGTTGGCGCCTTGCATGGCAGCCTCCGCCACCGGTGTGTGAATGTGTGTGTGGATGGGTGAATGTGAGACATGAATTGTAAAGCGCTTTGAGTACTCGTAGGAGTATAAAAGCGCTATATAAAATGCAGTCTATTTACCATTTACCATAATAGTTTAACAAGTCTTCACCAATTAGCGAATACATATAATGCACCTAGAGATTTGATCCATGGAGGACTTCAGACCACAAAATTTCCTTATTTTCACTTGTGTATTTAGATATTTAATGGACACTTTTCTCCAAAGCAATGTACAAGCAAGGATCAGAGACCAAGAACCAATAGGGTTGAGGGTCTTGCTCAAGGGCTCAATGGTGATTACAGGATTTGAACCGATGACCTTTCAATTACAGGATATCCTAACCCACAAAGTCAGAAACTGACAAATTGGGCTACATTCTACTAACGATCATACGAGCAGGCAGCTCACAGGCCAGCATGAAAATAGCACATAGTTCGGTGGACATCGTGGGGTCCTCCACAAAACTTGACGCAGGAAGCCAGGTGTCCTCGGGCATCTGATTGGCCACCGCACCCCACAACAAGAGAACAGAGGCACATTATCGGAGGCAGCTGCAATCTCCTGCCTACCCGCCTCCCCCATTCCCACCAGGGGGGGGCTCCTGGCCAGGATGAGCCCCTAAATTTATCAGGAGAAGGAGACATGCTCACATGAGAGTAAGGTACAGAGTGTCAATCTCACCTCCATGTTCACAGCAGGCAGATTCTTATCTGAGAGAAAAAGCAAAATGAAGGGATGGATGAAAAAAGAGAGTGAGAGAATGGGTGTTGGCATTTATCTGGCCATTCATTGGTCAGCCTTAATGAACGGAAGAGCTGTTCGCTCGACGAGAGGAGAACACTCTGTACAAAGGGCCGTGAGTGGTCAAGGGACACCCTTTCAACGCGCTTCTTTGAGTTCTTAGCAAACGAGGGCAGCGTGGACGCCGGCGGCGGGGAGGTGGCGAGCGAAGGGGCCCGTCTGATTTACAGAGGGGCGTCAAAGTACAAAACCCTGTTCATGGCTGATCACTTGCTCTGAATACTAAAATGCTGCACCTGCTCTCAAACAAGGGCAAGCTTCACAGCTGTTTACCAGCCCAAAACAAACTGGCATCACTGAGAGAAATATTCAAGAAAGCACATACGCTATACCGCAACAGAAATACTTTAATATCCCAAGTTTCCTTTAAATGAATTGTAATTCTTGGCACTGCAGTGTGTACGTAACAAAAAAACAAAATGTCTCATCCTGCAAAGGAATTAGGACAGTATTCCAAGGGTTTAATTTTTTTTTATTAAACACAGACAAAAAAAAAAAAGCATAGGGAATCGCTACTGAAACAAAAGTAATAATGATCGAGCATGAAAGCTGTTCAGGGGAAAACCATGTCAACAGCTTTGCAATGTGACTTTTTAAAGCCAATTGTAATCCACCCATCTCCCATCGCTCTTTATCCAGCATGGTGCTGCAGAGAGCCTGGCATCTATCCCAGGAAGTGCAGGCAGGGAACACCCTGAATGGGGTGCCAGGCTTCTTGTGTCTGTCATTATAAATGTGCTAAAACACACAGTAATTCATTTTGTTAATGCAATAAAAAAACAATAATAAAAAGCACTACAGAGACGTTGCATGCTCTAAAGGAGTGTTCCTCAACCCAGTCTTCAGGGACCCAAGACAGCCCACATTTTTTGCACCCTCACAGTTCCCAGCGAACCTGAACCTAACAATCAAGAATGCCTGGTAGAGGGAGCAAAAATGTGGCTGTCTTGGGGTCCCTGAATACCTGGTTGAGAAACACAACTCTAAAGAATCTCACATGCAATGAAAAAGGTGCCTGTATCTCCAAGGCCGCCAGGACAAGCGGCTGCCACTCTGCACCCACTGCCCTGACAGTGAGCCTCTAGGACCCACACCTTACAGCGGGACCTTGCGAAAGGCCGGGCAGCCGTGACGCGCCTGCAAGAAGCTGCCAGACCTTCCGCCCAGAGCCCTGTTTCCACACTGACTTCAACGGCACTTAGGGCAGGATTTTAAAGTCACAGATTGCAAAACCACCAGCCGCGTTCCTCTCTGGGCAACAAGTGCTGTGATGCAACTGCAGTGCAGATCTCTGCTCTTCTGCTTTTGTAACATCAGACTGTAAACGACCACCCTGAGATTCTCCAGCCTTCCACACCCTCGCTGCTTATTCTCGTCAGGCTTGCGGGAGCCTGGAGCCCATCGCAAGCAGCACAGGGCAGGACAGGATGCCAGTCTCCCCAGAAATTCCTTCCAGTCCACATACTTCCATCAACATGCTCTAAGAGGCTCGGCGTTGGAGCTAGTTTGGTTTAACATGGAGGGTTGGGCCCAGATTTGCTATTTTCTTTACTCTGGCCATAATGAAACAGATGGCGTTTGGTGTACAGAACCCCAACCCTCCACTTAAGTTATCGGAATTTACAGGAATTAATCACTGAGTTTTGAAGTGACCCTTATAAAGATCGGGATCAGGAAACTGAAAACTTGGTTTCATTACAGTTGCTATAGCTGAGAATAGAAGATGGTCTACAACTGTCACTTCCAGGGCTGCTGATGAAAATCCAGGAGGACAAATCCAGACAGTTTGCACACGATCAAACTGGAGAGCAGCTGCACACTACCAGGGATGAACTCAAACTCAGCGCAGCCACACACAAAGGCAGACACTCCGGGCAAGCATGCACTGACAGAACTGGGCTCATAATTCATACAGAGGAGCCAAACTTATCTTTCGCCAATTACAGGTTTTGAATCGGTGAGTGACCAGGGAGGGGGCAATGCTGGGGCCAATCAGCTTTCAGTTAGGGTCAATGGTCCTGTGGCCTCGCCGCCTGAATATGTCCCTGAGGGTGAAGGGGTCTCCTGTGCATTCAGGGTCCTGTTAGCAAACACTGACATGCCGCCCGTGTGTCATGGTCTGCGGGGGGCCTATCACCCGCACACGTGCCTGCTAATGAGGAGGAGGAGAAAGGAAGCAGCTGAGATAAGCCCCCGCCCGCCCCACGTGGCATTTCCTCTCACTGAGCTTCAGCTTTGCGTTTCATCTCCTGAGCACAGACCAGCTCTGGATGAGCAGCTAGGTAAGTAGCTTTTTCAATTTACTGGTTGAGAACCTGGCATTTTTAGAACAAAATGTAAGGGATTCTAAGGGTCTCATTAAAACACCAACTCTTCAAATCCCAACCTCATGTTAAATAGCATGTTGAAGTCATTCCATTTCATTTTTAAAAGTACAACCCACAACATTTATACATACCAGTGCATAGTGTGGCAATACGGACAATGGACAAAGAATCTCACACATGTACAGGGCCGGGTTTGATGTTTCTAGGCTACCCATTCCCCCACCTGTCAAATGTAGTAACTGTTTGTGGCCAACGGGGGGGTCGGGGGGCACAAACCTCAGGGGGCCCATCCAAATCTTATTAAAAGTGAATGGTTTTTCAGCTTGTGTGTTTCTAGAAGAAATGACAGTAATAAGACTATAATAAGTCACAAGTACAAGACATAACCAAAAGCAATGTTTCTCTCCCGCCTCTCATTGCACCAAAGAACAAACCAAACCCCAAATACATGGCACAAGTACACTAAGAGCTGGAAGGGAGCTCCTTAAAAAAATGAGAGAATACATGCTATCAGTTTCTTTGAGCTTCCAGTCTGCTAACTCCAGAGGGGCGGGGGGGTCAGGAGACTTTCAGGGACTGAGAGATGGCAGACACATCCTCTGCTCACATTGGGCAGTGCCCCTATATTCACGGATTCATGCTCCCCATGTCCCATGCATCTTGGATTCTTCGCTCCCTACTAGGGTTGCAAAGAGGTGGTAAATCTCTGGAAACTTTCCAGAAACTTTCCATTCCAAGTTAAGATGAGAAATTTTGGAAATATTCCAAGTTTTTGCGGAAGGTACTGGGAATATATGGGGATTAGTGGAAAAATCCCAGAATTTTGCAACCCTGGCGCAGATACCCTCACCCTTACCAGATCGGCATCCTTCAGAGCTCCCTCTCCTAGGATATTGTTATAATTTGCACACAGCTATCAGGCATCCACACATTGGCAAAATGATTAGCCACCTTCTACAATACGAGGGGGTCCTGATGAAAATCCAGGAGGACAAATCCGGGCAAGCATGCAGTGAGATAACTGGGCTCATAATTCATACAGAGGAGCCAAACTTATCTTTCGCCAATTACAGGTTTTGAATCGGTGAGTGACCAGGGAGGGGGCAATGCTGGGGCCAATCAGCTTTCAGTTAGGGTCAATGGTCCTGTGGCCTCGCCGCCTGAATATGTCCCTGAGGGTGAAGGGGTCTCCTGTGCATTCAGGGTCCTGTTAGCAAACACTGACATGCCGCCCGTGTGTCATGGTCTGCAGGGGGCCTATCAATACGAGGCATAAATGGGTATCAAAGTGGTGCCAAAGCCATAATAAATGGCTTAAAATGCAGGCAGAAGATGATGGTACCTTTGTTTCTACCATCATCCATGACTGCCGCTTAAACTACACTTCTCCTTCTCATGTTTCCAGACATTCTGACAGTAGTATGTCACTTGTACAGATAGATGACATGCACATTGCTGGACCACTGTCACTGGTGACACGTCCACCACAAATTTAAGTCCGCAGTACTTCTCACACTATCAAGTGGAAATATATATTTTTTTTTTGGGGGGGGGGGGGGTGGCTTGTAGGAATATTCAAACCATTGAAAATAAATCAGATGAGAATTAACTGCCCTGCTTGTGATGATACTGACCCCGGAGGGGTGTGAGACAGAAGTCAGAGCAAGCAGGAAGTGAGCACTTAGATAACAGCTGTGAAGGTCTGATTAATCAGGCTGACACGTTACGAGGCAAGACAGGCAAATAACAGGGAGAGCAGGAAATGTGCCACACACACTCATTCAACATGGACTCGCTCACCTGACACTTCTGAATTTCAGAAGCAGCCAGCGAAGCGCATGCAAGCTCAGTGCTGGGCAGTGACTCGGTGACTGTGATCAATGGAAGCTATGTGCTGCACACACGAAAACAATTTCTGAGTAGTTAATCATCCCATTGAAATTGGTAAAAGTATATGTTAAACACTGAAGACCAATGTAAAACTAGCTGATTCACTAGGGTTTTGTTTTCTGGGGTGGAAACGTTCACCCAGAAAAACGTTAACCCAGAAGCCAAAGGCTCTAGAAAAAGAGGATTACTGTTATTACAGTTAACCCAGCACCTGTTGCTAATTAGTAATCTCTGTGTAGGTCAGTGTGGATCTAATTATAAATTCACGCTGGAAATATTTATACTGAACATGTTGAGGAAAATGTAGACTGCAATGGATGGCGTTGTATTCTAATCTTCCCAGGATGGGTGGAGGGATGTAGGGATGGATAGATGGTCAGATAGATAGATGGATGGATGGATGTGCCTTACATGGAACACATCTATGTGAATTCCCTTAGAGCACATTGTCATTATCTCCACAGTGCAAACCTGAGAATCTCACCATAGCATTGTATTACTCACTCACAATATTACAGTACACAAAACTCTGAAGCCTGACCTGAAACAGGCACAGTATGGATCGCTATATAGAACAGAACGTATATACTGAACATAAAAGATGGGGGTGGAATAAATAGATATCAAACCTGTTGAAATAAGGACAACATGAGCAGGCATATCACATTAAGAGAGAGGATCACATTATTGCCTTTACCACACTCCACATTGTTCTCCTGTGGGTTTCAGGGAAGAGCCTGTCTATCAGGTGTCAGAAAAAAGTAACAGGCACCCAAAGTGACTATAATGAGACAGAGACTATGGAACAAAGGCTGGAGAGATGAGGCAATCCTGGAAAAAGTAGCCAGATTTGCTGTGATGACTAGGTTAGTGGTCCATGGGATGGCTCTCCTGGAGGCAGGAGGCATGGCTGTGGACATGCAGGGGTGTGGTTGTGGATGGGCAGGGGGCGTGGCTAATAATGGGGCAGGGGGTGTTGATGGGCAGGGGGCGCGTCTAAGGAGGGACAGGGGGGTGTACCTAAAGATGGGGCAGGGGGCGTGGCTGTGGATGGCAGGTGGCGTGGCTGTGGATGGGCAGAGGGCATGATTAACCCTCTGGGGCCGAATATGTCATCGACGACATCGCATGCTTTTTGCGTCTATTTCAGTTAATAGCTCGCTGAAATCTTGAAGAAAAAAACTCTGGCTAAATCCGTAATCTGTTTTCTTTTCAAAATGTCTATTGTCGGAAGTATTAAAGTTTTTTAAATTAAGTTAAATTGGCAAAAAAGTAAACCATGTCACCCGAAGATCGCTATTCACATTCTAAATAGCCGCATTAGTGCGTATTCAGATCGCATTCGCATGGTAATTTGATAAACAGTGCAACGGTGAAACGCGATCCAGAAACATCCCAATTAGCACCATAAAAGGGGGGTAGGGATGTGGCCAGGTGACAATGGCTCATTCATACACATGAAAGTTGCCACACATTCAATGAAAGGAGCCAGAAATAGCTACATGAGTTAGGTCTTTTCTTATTTATTTATTCAATTGCACAGCAAAACTACACCATTTAGTCATCTTCATATAGCCAAGACTTTGCTGATCAGATATCTGGGATCAAAACAAACTGCCAGTCTGACTAAGGAGAGACAGGGGGCGTGGCTGTGGAGGGACAGGGGGCATGACTGTGGGGGGACAGGGGCGTGGCTGTGGATGGGCAGGGAGCGTGGATGTGGTTGGGCTGGGGGCGTGGCTGTGGAGGGCAGGGGGTGTTACTAAGAATGAACAGGGGGCATGGCTGTGGATGGGCAGGGGGCCTCACCTGCCTTCCCAAAAGCAACAGACTAAATAGAACCGATAATTAGCAATTTAGTGGAATCATCCCAGGACCTTATAAAACCAGCTGAGTGATTCCCTCCAGAATGTGACCTATTACTGGTTCCAGGATAAGGGAGGGGGGGGGGTGATGCAACCCAAAACATGTCAGGGTGGCAGCTAATTTGTTATATATCTGATGGACATCAATACATTGTGCATGGGATCGTTTATGGTGGAATCTGGGTCAGTGCATTTTTATTGTCATTTAACTTGTCTGGTCCAAAATCTATAAACAACTCGTTTTAATTTGTTTCAGTTGTAATGAATCATTAACTGGGTACAGAGACTGTATAGTTTCAGTTTAATATCTAGGATTCCCTAAAACTCAGAAAGTGTTGCATTTCATCAACTAAAATACATGTTGCATTTCAAAGTGTAAAAAGATTTGACCAATATCTGCTGTTGATGATTTACAACTGTGAATCGCGTGCCTGACCTCAAACTGCCTATCTTCTAAGGCAGAGAGCAGAGTGAAAGCTGGGGGGTGAATTTGATATTTAAGCAAATGAGAGGTAAAAAGAGAAGGCTTTGGACAGTGTAGCCCTGAGAAGGTGTGGCTTGCCCCAGAGTCTGCATTTAAGACCAACTATGATGGCCTTCTTACTCAGTATTGCATTCACTATCATGGTGCTCACCAAAATATCCAATGAGAATATAAAACTGGTATTACATAGTGGTGCTCAGCTGGTTCCTGTTGTGTTCCTGCGTGTGCTTTGTCTGATGTAAACAGAGCCTCAAAGTTTGACTTGTTGCCTTATTTTCATAAATGAACAGCATGGTGGGTGTACCTAAATGCCACAAGCTGGTATCAAGATGCCAGTCAAAACACCCAACTTGACTTGTAGGGAAATCATGGATTTTAGTTGGTAGTCATTCACACCAGATTCCGGAACCAGGGACTGTTGCATTCACACCGTAGGAACTTGGCCTGATTGCAGTTCCTCAGATACCTTTCATTCAAAAATGAACTACAGGGGAGGCACTTACAGCAACAAGTAAGTTTAAAGTTTAGCCTACAAGCTTTTTGCATCTCCTATGCTTATTTAGTCCCGGTTCCTGTTGTGTGGTGTGAATGCGATGCACAAAAGTTGCCAGAAGCTACAAAAGTTCCAGCTCGAGATGGCCCAGAGACGTATAAACCGGGACCAGGTTCCAGAACTTTGGTGTGAAAGTGTATATGAACAATGTGGAGGTCCCCGAAGACTGGGATGAGAAACACTGAATAAGGTTTCGACCTGGTGCTCCTCAGGGATGGTCTATGGGCTCACGGTGCGCTCAGCTCTGGCAGGGACACTGCAGAAACAGATGCTTCTTGCCTCACCTCCTGCTGGACAAGCAAGGCCGCTGATGCAGCAGGGAGACGGAGCCAAGCATTGATTACCTGAATGTACATTGCTCAGAGAAGAACAGAAAGTAGAAATTTAATTAAATTATAAAATAGTGTGAGGAATGCTTAAATATAAAAATATATACAGAGATGAGGCCTGTAGTTCATCAAAAAGCAGATTCTCCTAGAGGTTCCCCACCCCCAATCACCACTGTCCCCAAGCAGTGTCCACTGACTGTACTCAGGTTCTACCACAATATGAGTCATGTTAAAACAATCCAGATGAACAAAACCCTCAGAAAGCTCCAGAGAACATTGGCTAATAAGGCAGCCTGCCACCATGACAAGCAATTGAGGGGTGGGGGGGAGGGGGTTCAAATCTGTTGTTTTACCATGTTCCATGTTCTAGTTCCATGGTCTATGAGGTTCACTCTTATGCCCCCAAGGGCGATCAGAAGACCTCAGCAGTCTCCAGGCTAACACGCTTTAAGCTAACAGAGCTGCCATTGCTTTGGGAAGCCAGTCTCACAGGAAGTCGAGGATGTCCTCCTAATTTAATCACCTCCTTCCCTTTCAATGGGGGAAGCAGAAGATTCACAGTATAAATGACACATTGGAAGAAACATGGAATTATATAGAAAAACAGAGCACTCTCTCACACTTGCCATCGGTGCTAATCACTCAGGAGTCACAGATCACAGCGGCTGATAAGTTTCCCAGCATGCAACATTTCCCTGCACCTGTCGCATTCAAACCCCAATAGCCCTGTGTTGCAGCCTATATATTGCGGTGACATTTATAGACCTCTACACAGCAAACAAGCATCAGTTTAACACATCCTTTAACAATACACTCACCTAAAGGATTATTAGGAACACTATACTAATACGGTGTTTGACCCCCTTTCGCCTTCAGAACTGCCTTA
>JAABNY020000001.1:27755995-27787249 GCA_015164015.2 Brevimyrus niger
TGCCTCCCACTTCCTGCCCCCACCCACCTGATCCCGGGAAGCATGAGCTGGTGTTTCCTAAAGGCCACGGCTCAGGTCCCAGTTCCCATCAAAAGGATGATGAGAGGATAGCAGCATTAAATGGCCTGAGGGGGGGCGTCTCGCTTTCCCCACGCCACAGGTGCGTGGCCGTGTCCTCTGAGCTTTGCCGTGCAATCAACTCCCCCATGGACATCAGAGTAAGAATGTCCCCCCTCCCGCCCACGTGAGACTTCTCTCCTTTTAATCACGACCTCAGCCGTGCGGAGGAAATGATTAAGCCGAGTTGGCTGGTAAATAAGCGATCACCAATGCGATCTCTTCACTCCGGTGACAAAGATCGTCTGGTGGGGCTCTACAGCTCTGTCGTAATTAACACCAAACCGTGCACGCATGAGACAGGATCCCCCCCCCCCACGATAATCAGTAAGCATACAACCCCATGCTGGTGTCAGGGTCCAGCTCCATCTCCCATCATACTCTGGCCCTCGGATTGTTTTCATCCGATTTGCAAATCTAAGGTGGTGCATCCCTGCTTCAGGAGACATTAATCAGAGTGTGCGGCAGTCAGAGTGTGCCGAGAGAGACTGGCAGCACGTCTGGGTTCGAGGTGGGGGGCGACATTCCATGCCGGAGTCGTTCTGCCCCGACAGGATCTACATTACTCTGGTTTTTGTCGGACCGAGTGGAATTCTGCAGTTTGCTTAGCCACTTAGCAGAATCAGAATGTGGACAGGAACATGCAGTCAACGTACTGTAACAAATGGTGGGGGGGCCTTAGAGGGGGACAGTTTTCTATATCTATCATCCCAAGGCATGCCCATAGAGGACAGTTTGCAGTCGCAAAACTACCACCCTCCCCAGAAAACGAGGGAGGATGAGTGGGCAAATCCATCCATCCATCCCTCCAGTTTCTCATAATCAACCAGGCTGCTATCCGCCACGCGCAGAAACGTGACACATGGTGACCTCATCCATGCCTCTGCACCAGTGGTAACCAGAGAAAGGCCCGGTAACAGATCCCCGAAAGAGCCTGACATCAGCTAATCGCTCCCTCTCCGTTGGCACAAAAACAGGACAGGCGCCAGCCATGGTAACTGGGCTCCTATTTTCCCTGCGGAGGGAGGTCGCTGTGTCCTCCTCACTCGCCTTCCCATGTTCAGCTTCAGCGCCACCCCCCCCCACACTGACCCAAACAGATCAGAAAGTGTTCATTGGCCAGCGCTGCCTCGTATCTCCCCATGCTTAGTGAGATGCAAATCCAGCCTACAAGAGGAGTCACGAGTTTCATGTTCACGCACAAGGTCCTACAAACATGCTATCATAACAACACCAGCCTAAATCTGTAAGACGGACTGGGCCAACTTAAGTTTGTAAAATCAGATTCATCAAATGAAGCTTTTATTTGCCATTTGAACAAGTACTGATACATATGAATTCTTCAGTTTTCACATTCCCTGTTTCATATGCCATAGACCAACATATACAGCCATGTGGCGAAATAAAACACATGAACCCCTTCTGTCGCCCCAATCAGGTAGATCTACAAACAGGTAGATTTAAATGGACCCCCCCCCCCCCGGCTATTAGTCCAGCACCCCCGGAGCATTTTGGGGGGGGGGGGATCAAAGCCCTTTGCTCAGGGTCCAGTGGAGCTGTGACTATTCTGCCGAGGTTCGCTCTCCCAATGAGAAACATTAGGCAAGACACAGCTTAGCACAAACCTGAAAGGCCATCTCCAAGCGATGGGTCTGAGACATCAGGGGCCCAAACCACAGTCCCCTCCATAAATTGGAAAGGGGAGGAGCCAATTGATGTGACTCTGAACTGGATAAGTAGGTAAGGAAAAGACAGATGGGTGGATGGATAAGCAGGTAAGGAAAGGGTGGATGGATGGATGGATGGATGGATGGATGGATGGATGGATAAGCAGGTAAGGAATGGGTGGATGGATGGATGGATGGATGGATGGATGGATGGATGGATGGATGGATGGATGGATGGATAAGCAGGTAAGGAAAAGAGACGGATGGATGGATAAGCAGGTAAAGACGGACAGATGGTAAAAGGGATCGTTGCATAACTGGGTATGGAAAAAACAGACAAATGAATGGATGGATGGATGATAAGGAGGTAAGGAAATGACAAAAAAATGGGTAAAAGATTTATGGATAAACAGGTAAGGAAAAGAGACTGATAAATGGATGAAATAGCAGGTAAGGAAGAGACAGATAAATGGATGGAAGACTGGAATTGCTCAAATTGATAAAACACTAGCAAAAGAAAATTCCAGTGCTGTGAAATCATTAATCCATCCATCTTCCAACCAATGAGAAGGTACAGAAGGGGGGGGGGGTACGCATAGCAGGGGTCGGAATTGAACTTGCATCCTGGAGGTGTGGGGCAGGAGAGCTATCAGCAAGTACCTATCTGACACGAACCACCAGAAATAGCCCATTTATGTGTGAGCAGAACTGTAGAATACTAATGCTTTCCCCTATTAACTGTCTAATTGCAGGAAAAATCACTCAACAGCATAGATTATGGTATTCTCAAAACATCTGACATTAATGATCGACAGGCTTGAATACATTACTGTGAAACAGTGTAATACAAAATTCTATTAAAACATTTGTGACTGTCAGTAATCCTTTTTATATTGTAAAAAAAAAAAAACATTCTGCTAAAAGGAGAGTTCCCTTTCATAAACTACACATCACACTACACAACATCAAAGCCTCCCAATTCAAACCAATAATTCCCCATGCGGTTGTCACAAAATGTATGAACTTCAGCAACAGTAAAACAACCGATAAAGAGAGATCTGTTTATCCAGCAGGCATTTCCGTCCGAAGCGATGTGCGTGAGGTGTGTGGCATATTACAATCAAATGGCTGTTGAGGAGTCAACTAGGTATTATTGTAGCTAGGCTGAGCTCCCGAGGTATGATTGTAACAATTTTGCACAGGAGAAAGAGCTATAGAGTACATTACACAACACAGTAAGAGGCTAACAGGAAAGCTATGCAAATCAAAGTCAACTGCATAAAAAAACAAGGTCATCCAGGTCATGCAGGAGACAAGCTGAGCCTGTTCCGTGGAGCTTCACCATGTTAGCAGGGATCATTTTTAATGATATTGCAACGATTATGATTTATTGATGGTGGATGCGCAGGCTAAACCTCTGCTCATGTGAGCCATGGGTTGCCAGTTGGAGTCCAACTTTGGGTTGCCAGTTGGAGCCCAGTTTTGGCCCTTGTGCGAGGGGCCTAACCCCCAGCTCCACGGATGCCACTGCAGGTGGCTGCTCTTCACTGCCAAGCCTGCTGTCACCTATATGCGTGTCACAGAAAGCAAGATAAGGTAGGCAACACCACTTCCCCACAGGGATCAACAGGGTGCCAGTTCAATTTTGATGATTATGGACCATACAGTAGAAGATATTCATCATCTGGAAAGGCTGATTTTTGTGTTCCACTAGCACTTAGTTGCATTTGTGATTATTCATGGGACTTAAACAAAAAATCTTACCGGCTATTTTAATGTTTGCGTGGGCCCTCTGGGTCTCAAATATGAGATCGCAGATGAAGACAGACATGGGACAAAAGCCGGAGAGGCATAAATAAATGCACTAAATTATGTTTAAATAATGTCCAAAGAGAAGCTATTCTTTAGCTAAAAGCCTATCAGCCTTTGCTTATCTAGCTTTCTGGAATTGGCTGCTCATTTGCTGTAGAGAGAATATGGATGTGTATACTTTAACCCACTTATTGACCTTGTTGTTTTAACTGGGAAGTCCACAGTGAAAAATGAAATGGCATGGAAAGTTATGGAAGACTGGCTAATGAACTTTCTGGAAGTTTCCACTAGCCCTTCCACTCAAACCCCTATACTTATATATTAAAGTATTACACAACCGACACTGATGGGTGCATTCCTCTGGGGTAACGTCACGTTTGCTCCTAGCAAGCTATAAGCACGGGGGACATTCTAGCATTTTCTAACAAAATGTCAATCTAAACCTCTCAAGTTTAACGCCGGTGGGAAAAAATGTTGCTGATATGTCAGATGAAGAAAATGCAGTATAACTCGAACGCAACAGAAGCTAAACCAGGCTGGATTCCACTCACTCATCCCAAAACTCATGCCCTGAATTTTCCCTGAACAGATAATCATTGGATTGTCCAAAATGCTACAATTAAATATTCATGGGTGTGTGCGTGTGTCCTGTGAGTTTTGCCAAACTTAACCCTAGAATAACTGACCCAATTCACATCCATCCACCCAGTACAGAATCACAGTAAGCCTGAAGCCTATTCCAGAATACAAGGGACAAGGGCAGGACACACCCTGAACAGGATGCCAGTCTGTCACAGGGCAGGGGACACTCCAGAGAGGATGTCAATCTGTCACAGGATGTAAGGCTGAGGACACCCTGGACGGGAAGACAGTCTATCGCAGCACACCCTCTGGTGTCATAAATACACCGACCAGCATGTTGGGACCAGTGGAAGAAGCTGAAACTCGCTCAGACACCAGGAGAACATGCACACTCCACACCTAACATGCACTATTGACAAATTATTTCCTCAGACCTCTGAAAAAAAAAAAAAATGAAAAACTGAACTAAATTCCTGAATTCCCAATTCCTGTCCGTGCACCAGAAGCGGCATTTCCGCGTTAGCGTGTGTCCGTCTGGACTAGCACAGCCCCCTTGAGAGATCTGGCGGGGGGTGGGATCTTCTGACTCCATCACCCTTTGTTCTCAGTGCAGATCAGGGTTCTCCCACACACTTCTGTTCCATTCAGCCTCTGAGCAAATCTGTCCTAGTTCACAGCAGTGCCAGCAGTTACCATAGTTACAGTATATAACACTCAGTACTTTTGGTATATAACATGGTAATACAGTGTTTTTCAACCCTGTCCTCAGACAGCACTCCAAATATTCGATATTCCTGATTGTTAAGTTCAGTATTGATGGTTTGGTTTGCTCTTGATTGCTTGGTTCAGGTGCACTGTGAGCTGAGAGGGAGCAAAAATGCGGACTGTCTGAGGCTCCCTGAGGACCAGGCTGAGAAACGCTCCAATAATATTCCCAATGGGACCCTAACTTATGTCTAGTACTCATTACACAACACCAGTCTGTCTGTCTTCCAGCTACTCATCCAGTATTGGGTCCCAGTAAGCCTGCAGCCTATCCAAGGTTCCACGTGGCACAAGGTTTGGGGGCATCAGTAAAACACAGGGCATAAACATATACGCATGATCACACATTAGGGGAGATTCTGACACACCAATGGGTAAAAGGAGGAAACTCACACAACACAGAAGCAGCATATGAACGTGCAAGCTTGAGGTGCAATGTGACACTAAGCCACAACACCACCTTCACACACCAATGGCAGCCACCTAAATCACCATGGTCAGACCAAGTTGGAGCATACCACCCCATCTGCTACTTACTGGTGGGCCGCAATTGTTAGCATTTACCCTCAAATCTAATCTTGATACTGCTAAATGATAAGTTACAAATATATATATATTGTACTATGGCAAAGGAGATAAGAAACAAACTGTGAGGTGATGGTGTCACACATCCATCCATCCATGACTGTTTATTTAATACAATTCACAGTAATGTATTCAGAGGTTGAGATTTGAGGCCCAGGGAGTACAAATCCAGACTAAGATTTTGTTTCAACCAACCAGCTAAGTATAAAGAGTCACAGTCACAGAATACTCAGCTGGTTGGATGAAACAAAATTCTTGTCTGGATTTGTACTCTCTGGACCTGAAATTTCCACCTCTGGATGTGTTTCACACCAGGAAAGACCCAATCCGAAACACAAGATCTGATGCTGGGTATTGACCATTCAAAATAAGTGACCCATGCATTATACAAAGTATGGGAAGTGGCTTATTATAAATCATTTTAAGTATTGAGAGACCTTTATTTGTAGCATGTTTTAAAATGTTTGTTTTAAGGCTCAAATACTCTCAGGCTTGAAATGATGTAATAATGACATGGTTTGTCCCCGCCCCCCAGTGTTATGGGTTTGAATCCCACCTCTTCTCTGCATGCACGGTTTTTGCATGTTCTCCCCATTTAACACAGGTCTTCTCCTACAGCCCAAAATGGGCATTTGTGTGAATTAGTGTCTCTAAATTGCCCAGAGTGTTTGTGTGCAGTGATGGACCAAGATCTCATCCAGGGTGTCCCCTGCTTTATGTACGACATGGCATGGGAAGGAGAAGCAACTGCAAGATGGAAAAATCTGATCTTACATAAAGTTTTATTAGTGGTTTTAGATATTTGGATTTGTTAGTTTTTTTTTTATCATAACAGCATGACAAACTATATATTGTTACTTGCTTGTGAGATTTATGTAAGCTCTGTAATATATATGTATAAGGCTTCATAGCTACTTCCTGCTGTTTGCTCTTATTCAAAACAGAACAGGAAAAAAAACGCTGTATGAGAACCAAAATGTAAATGCGTACGGGACTAAACAGCTATGCTTCGGTACAGTAATAAGAAAATAAGGTCACCGCCGTCGTAACACACCATTTATAGATGTTCATTAGATATCGCATTCAAAACAGAGCGCGCCACCTGTTATCTGCCTCAAGATTACAGCCTAAATAAAATCTCACAGTTCCTTTTTACTGCCGATTAAAGGTAAGAATTTAATTACTCTACGCATGCAAGCAGTTTTATTTCTCTGGGACCTACATAGATGTCTTAAAACTGGCAATCGGAACTTGGAAACGGACACCATTGTCAACGACATCTTGTTCATGACAGCTCCTGTCACCGCAACCAGCGTGCGCGTGTGTGTGCGCGTGCAGCACGAGCTCGAAGCAGGAAGTCAGCCTCCAAACACACCGAAAAGCACCAAAAATGACGTCTCGTCTAGGCGAGGGGCAGGCTTCTATGGACGGACAGTCTGCAGTCAGAAGAACCTCCACCCTGACACTTTCACCACGGGGTCACGACCAGACGTCGGTGGCTCGCGACCACAACGGCTTCGTCCTAACTTAAGGAGCATGGGTCCATGGCCAGCCAAAGAAAAGAAAGAGGAACACTAAGTGAGTAAGTTTTGGTTTCAGAGGATGCAGAAGTTGGCGACCGCCAGCGTATACCATCCGCGTCGCATCGCGTGTTCATTAACGGGCCAGGGACCATGCAGTTTCTCTGCACCATCCCCGGCACTCAGCATCTCTCCCTAAAAGTCCTCCACCCCTGGGGCACACATTTGGCAGAATAGAGAGGCTTAAAAAACATGCCCTTTCCTTAATCCCCATTTTTTTTCGCAAAACAAAAGATCATACTTCTCCACGTGTATAAAATTAAGTTTCATTACAAGTATCTGGCCTCCACACGTCAGCCTGTGCAGCTTAATAAATAGTTAAGCTTCTTTTTTTGTAAAAGCACTTCCTTTTACGTTTGATCATTAGCACAATTCCCCTCTTGCACACATGATGCCAAACCTGTGGTCCTCAAGAAACAGACATGCATTCTTCCCTACCCCCACCCACAGTGCCTCCTTTAGCTAAATGCAAATCAGATACAATTTCCATCCCTGATTTGTGTGAACTTTGTATTTATTTTAATGCTTATCAAAACGGCATGACTGGCCACCTAACTGCACATCACAGACACCCTGCTCTTAAACTCCCGGGGTGTGAAGCGACCCGGCCCGCGCACTTTACACTTAACACCAACAGACTGCAGCCTCACAGCAGAATGCGTTTTCCAAAAGAAGCTAAGCCGTGTGGTTTTTATTCTCAAAGCCCCCTTATAATTTAGGCAAGCATAAACTGCTCAGCCATGGTGCTAGTAAGGCTCTATGTGATGCACCATATGCAGTCCGTGGACGAAATTCACGTTTTGAAAAGAGGAAGCGCCGTAACCCTACGCACCTTATGCACGGGCGTTTCTGCAGATCGGGACCGATTTCCCCGGCCGCATTCTGCACTGGACCCGACAGTAAAGTACCGGCTCCCGATTCACAGAAAGCGGGGGCGTAGATGTTAGATCATCAGTTCACCGGTTTAAAATAACGTGCAAGAAGCGAAACAAAACGACAGCGTTTCAAGTGTCTGACGGAAAGACAGCTTCCTATTTCCTATGAGAATATGGATCAGTCATGTATTTCATTCACGTACGTGATCCAATCGTGACATTTGCCGGTGGTCCCAATTCCAGTCCCTTTGCGTGTGTAATTAAAACATCGACTAGAAGCTGCGGTCTCTGACAACGGTGTTTTTCCACCTATACGATTAGAATATTATCTTGGTAAAATAAACCAATAATTTATATGTAGCAGGGCTTACATATGAAAAAAGATCTTTCGCATTTTGTGCCGTTTATTATAATGATATAATTACTGCTGTTATGTGCACAATAAAGTTAGCAAATGTTCAAATAAATTTTGAAACGAAGTTCTCATATGTTACAATATGAAGCAGTAAATCGCATTGAATTCTCTGACACCATCAACTTCAAATGGGAAATAATTCCGCTTGACAATGGTAGTTGCCATAAAAACAAGTACTGTATAATAAATGTAAAATTAGGGAGCGACCCGGAGATGAAACAACAATGGTCGGAGCGGGTGGATGGCAGACACGCTTCCGTGCGGCTTACCTTAACATGCGGAGCTAACGGAGCCAAGAGGTACCGTGAGTCCCGGCGAAGACGCTCCGGCGGCCGGCTCACATAGCAGACCGCGGCTCGCAAATATGAGCCCTCGATCGGCAGCCAGTTTCCGGGTTGGCCGCCCTGAACGTCACTGTGTCGGTCACACAGGTTCAGGCATGGTGCTCTGCAACAGCTATAAAAGGAATAGACCTGCTACCACAGGGGCATGCAGGGAAACGCAAGTGTCTCTTAATGCCACGGAATGTATATTATGTCATTTAAAGTATAGGGGACACATATACACCTGTCACACTGTAAAATAATAATAATTTAATTACAATTAATTCCCCGAGAGTTTCATTATGATTTATTTCCCGCATATTTCCGATATCTTACACCTGAAAGATCTTATGAAATCGGTTGCTCAATCAGCGACAAACTGAAACGTGTAAATGAGTGTCAACGTACATCTAAATTTAACATATTGCTAAAACAGATTGATTAAAGATCTACCCAAGTTCAACCTACTGTGAAAACGAATCAGATAAAGATATCTTGTAAACTTCAATACACCGTTAAAGCGGTTGAGTTAGGGATATTCTTATCTTCAATACACCGTTAAAGCGGTTGAGTTAAGGATATTCTTATCTTCAATACACCGTTAAAAGAGATCGGTTAAAATAGAGCCTACCCAACTTGGGGACTATAAAATGGGAGCAGTTAAGGATCTACTTAATCTCAACTTGCTGTTAAGGGGATGCGGTAAGGCTCAACCTTAAACAACTTAAACACAGCCCACGATCAGTTTAGATCTTCATTCAACAGACTGCTGAAGTCCAACTGAAACTTATTTATAAAGTACATTTTAAAACAACGTTCGTTGACCAAAGCGCTGTACAAGATCTGGAAGGAAGGGAAAAATGTATAATAAAAATTACATTTAGGCAACAAAATTACAAGGGGGAAGGAATTACAAGAGAAGATATAATCATCACGTGAACACAGATAGCAAACAAACAAGATGTTAGGAGTACTGATAAAGCGGGACATGATAAACTGTTAGTATAACTGAAAGCTATAGAGAGTAGAAACGTATTGGCCAAGACCTTGGGTATCAGGATTAATCTACAGGCCTACAGGGGCATGAAATAAAGCACAATTTCTTTTATGCAGTCCTTTACATTTTATTGCGCAGTGAAAGTCGGAAATCATAAAATCATCATTCATGTTTTAATTGCGAGTTATCACTCACGAGTTGAAATAAATTGCGTTTTAAATTCATTATAAGTAAAGTAAAACCCGCAATAAAACAACTGAGACCATTTATCTGCAGTACTGTTCATTTTGTATTAATTTATTGCGAAAGCACTCTCAGTAGTTTTATCAAGGCCATTCTTTTAAGTTAACGAGCTGAGACGAACGTCGCAGGTGAATCTAATCGGAAGGAGCGTAATTAAATTAATCGTTACAGCAGTTATAAAAGTATCGCCATGTGGATCCCTTTTCCTGCAGAAAGAAAAAGGATTCTGTACGGTATAAGACGGTTCGTGAAAGGCGGTTTCTATAGTACAACCCTGACTTCAACATGCCGAAGGACCGCATCCATATAAATGTTGTTATTATCGGCCACGTAGATAGTGGCAAGTCTACGACCACCGGCCATCTGCTCTACAAGTGCGGCGGCGTGGACTCCAGGACCCTCGAGAAGTTTGAAAAAGCTGCAGCCCAGGTCAGAGTTTTTCATTTCATAATCACGAAATTTGTTCTTGTTTATCATCTATAAACTTTAATATTTTAGATGGGCAAAAGCTCTTTCAAGTTCGCCTGGGTTTTGGACAAGCTGAAAGCCGAGAGGGAGCGTGGTATCACTATCGACATCTCGCTGCTGAAGTTTGAGACTCAGAAGTTTTCCATCACTATCATCGATGCTCCCGGACATCGCGACTTCATTAAGAATATGATCACTGGCACATCCCAGGTACAAACTCCCCGCCCGGCCGGGTACTCTATGCTTGTCGATATGCTGGCAGCGGTGATCTACCCTCCCGTCCGTCATTTCAGGCTGACGCCGCTATTCTAGTGGTGTCCGCGGCCAAGGGCGAGTTTGAGGCCGGCATCTCCAGAAACGGACAGACCAGGGAGCATGCCCTGCTTGCTTACACGCTGGGCGTCAAGCAGATCATCGTCTGCGTCAACAAGATGGACCTGACTGAACCACCCTATAGCCAGAAGCGCTATGAGGAGGTGGTTCGCAACGTGACTGTCTTTATCAAGAAGATCGGATATGACCCGGCAACTGTGCCGTTCGTGCCCGTTTCTGGCTGGAATGGGGAGAACATGCTCGCATCCTCTCAGAAGGTAACTACTGCTTTTGACTTCTAGGGAGCTTGTGATGATGGCATTTGTGTTGCATGCTGTGATCATTCCATGTGGTAGATGCCTTGGTTCAAAGGATGGAAAATCAAGCGAAAAGAGGGCAACGCAAATGGTAAAACTCTGCTGGAAGTCCTGGATGCTATACTCCCTCCAATCCGAATTGTCAACAAGCCTCTCAGACTGCCCCTTCAGGATGTCTACAAAATAGGAGGTAAGTGAGATCTGTCTGCTAATCCTTTCACTTGGAACCCTGAGCTTAAACTCTCCCTAAAACTGCAGGAGTTGGTACAGTCCCAGTGGGGAAGGTAGAGACTGGCGTCCTGAAACCTGGGATGCTCCTGACATTCTCACCAGCCAAGCTCACTGCTGAGGTGAAGTCCATAGAGATGCACCATCAAGGACTCCAGACTGCCCTGCCTGGGCACAACATAGGCTTCAACATCAAGAATGTGGCTGTTAAGAACTTGCGGAGAGGGAATGTGGCAGGGAATGCCCAGCATGACCCCCCCCTTGATGTTGCCAGCTTCATTGCCCAGGTAACTTGCACAGCTGAACTGCCCAATCTAGAACTCCTGCTTGTGGTTAAATTACTGGCTTGCATGCATCTTCAATAACAGAACTGACTTCTGTTGCCTAAACTTTTGTGCAGGTGATAATTCTCAACCACCCAGGCATCATAAAGGCTGGCTACTCTCCAGTGCTGGACTGCCACACTGCCCATGTCACCTGTCGCTTTGCTGAACTACAGCAGAAGCTTGATCGCCGGACCGGGAAGATTCTGGAGGAGGGTCCTCAAGCCCTGGTGTCTGGGGATGCTGCCACTGTGAAGCTTGTTCCTATAAAGCCCCTCTGTGTGGAGAGCTTCTTCAGTTACCCTCCTTTAGGTGAGATCCTTAAATGCCTAATTCTGCAATGTGGTGAGGGCCTCTTGAAGATGACTCCTCCCCCATCTCCCTTCAGGTCGGTTTGCTGCTAGGGATCTGAAGCAGACTGTGGCAGTTGGCATCATCAAAGCGGTGGAGAAAATTGACCAGAGCCCAAGGAAGCCTTCCTCAAAAGTGCAATTTTCAAAATGAACTGTTTGAAGCATGATGCAGCTCTGTAAAGGAACTTTTTGTTTTGACTCCTCCCACTATGGTTTCTGGCTTTTGTTTAAAATGCTGAATTTCCTAAAGGGTATTGCTTGAGGAATAAAACCCTGGTCTGTTGCAGAGTGGTGGTACTGAGTTTCTGGCTGACGGGTTGGGCATGTAGACTAGATTCTGCTCTTATAGCCACAGGTATAACTTGGGTTTAATGTGTTAGTCACCTTCTATCCTACCCATGACAAGAAAGTACTCTTACTGCAGTTAACTATTAATAGGTGCCTGAGGTAGTAACAAACACTGGTTCTCAGATTCATCCAGTACTGTAGATGTTGCCTGAAGGCCTTCTGAAACTGGAAGGATGGGGCTGAACTAACAAGCACCAAGAAAGGTGGTAATTTCACAATTGCAGCATTGTGTGAAGTTACTTGTCTATAGATGACCTCTACCTGGTACCATTTTTTAAAAGGATTGATGGGCCAGGTACTAAATTGACCATACATTTTGCAAATGCAACATCACAGAAGCTCAAGTGTAACACCAAGTACTGCACAGATGAATCTGAAAATTCAAGCATGAAACAGTCCAAACAATGGTTAATACCTTTTAATACACTGAATTCTTTGCCCCAAAATTGCCTACGGAGACAGAGCATGGGTATGAACTGTCTTCATGTATATGACACTTGTGACATCACTAAGGGGGGGAGGGGGGTTCCAGTCTAACACAAAGGTTTATAAGGCCCAGAACCTTCAGGAGACCACATGCTAACATCAGGAATACTTTTCTGTACATGAGTCCAAGGGCTGTCCAGACTGCAGGAGAAAGTAAGGGGTCAGGGTCCCGTGCCTTCATCCGCTCTGTCAGGAGGGACTTCTGAAGATCCCATGGAGGCCCCACCCTGAAACCCACTCCACAATACACACCAAACTGAAGAAATCGGTACCTGCCCGTTGCTATGTGTGTTATAGGGAGGTAAGGAGGAGGGGGGTGTTGGGGATGACGTGGCTGCTTCTGTCCTGGGGCAGTGTCTCCATCAGCTAGTGGAGAACTGAATCCTTGATTGTTACCGAGATACACATCAGACCGCATCACATTTTCGGGTACCAGGCTTCCACCGAACGGCTCTCTTCAAACATTCAGCAAGCAGCACTCAACAATACATTTAATGGGGATACATCTCATCCTCGGACATGCGTTTATTAGCTTTGCGTTAAGTCTCATCTCATCTTCCTCTGCCGCTTCAATCTTCCAGGCGAGAGTGAGAGCTTCGAAGTCTGAAGAAGTTACCCTGATTCTGCCGGTATTTCAGGGATATAAGCAATGATACTGGTGATATACAAGCTAAAAGATATGGCCATTTGACCTCCTTAGGCGCCTTTAGCAGGCAGCATACATTGAAAGGATACACACTGGAGCATGTACAGAAAGATAGGTATGTATACATACATTATGCACAGGCATGAAACACATATGCATACATGTACATGTATGTATACATACTTATATACCATAGCAGATGCTAAGTACTGGAGAATGGCTACCACAAACCTTGCAAGGTGTGCTGGGTTGGAAGGCTAGGTTAATACTGGTAAAGGCAGGCTAACTCGGTTTATTTACAAAACATACACACACCGCACACCTTTGGCCAGGTGGTTTCGCATTTTCTCTGCCCATGTTTGTAACAGCAGCTATTTACAGAAGTGGCCCGCTGGCCCTTAGTGGCATCCTACTGAATGGATGCACACACTGAGGGAGGGGGCCGGCCGGCGATTGGGTGGTTGAGCTGTCCGTCCCACTGTCAGTCTGACAGAATGTGCACGAATGACATGGGGAACACCCCCTTCCGTTCCGGCTGCCCTTCAATATGGCCAATCTGTGATAGAAAACAATGAGGCAAGGTTACTAGAGGTTACCGCAAGAAATTAATCTGGCAGAACAGTCACAAAGTCGGATATGCAGTGGACTTGGTTAGTGACATTAATACAACAGTATTGCATGAAAATGGTGACCTTCAGATCTGGCAGATTCTCTGACAAAACCTCAAGCCTGGTATGCGCTATACATACTCACAAACCATTTTTGGAGTTCTGTCCAGTTTCTTGAAGAAACACTCAGCAGCTGTTTACATTAGCTGGAGCGTTGACGAATATTTATACATCTGCATGGTTTGGAGATCCATCAGAAGAGTGATGGATGGGCACTCACCCACCACTCCAGGTCCTCCTCCCCGGTCACCACGATCACCTCGCCCTCCGCGAACGTCAGCTCATCATCGTTGTCAGCCTGACACTCATAGATGGTCTTCACCCGCCTCACTTTGGCTTTACCCTGCGGGGAGATGGTGACGCATTTGGAAAAACTCCCACAGCAGGAAAAAAAAAACACGGCTACTTCAACTGGTGTCTTTAAGTTGCCCATAGTGTGATTTGTGTGTGAGTGTATGTATCCTATGCTGTACCAGACTGCCATGCTGGGGTCCCCCCCCCCCTGTGCCCTATGCCTCATGGGATTAATTCCAAGGTAATTAAGTCTAGATACCAGGAAGCTACCAGTAAAGCACACATCTACAGTTCTTGGTTATGGAGGAAAAATGCTTTTATTATGCTAGTACTGGATATATGTTACGGTGTAATATGGGCGCACATATTCATCATAGTTACAGTGGAACTTGAATTTTAATGATAAATACATGTACATACATTGGAAGGCACTCTGTATAATTTTTTATCTGCAGTTAATCATCCTTATTCATCAAACCATAATGCTGGTTAATGAAAAAAGCCCTAGTGTAGCTGGCTTCAAACACTGCCCTAAATCATGTGTGCATTTCTGAAGAATGAGAGGCTCCTGAAGCCACTCATCAAACAGAAAGAGATCATGAGATCATGCGATCATGACTGACAGTCCTGCTTCTGGCACTTGGAAAGCAGTTCGCATCCTAGCTGTGCTTTGGGAACAATGGTGGCGGGCGTTTTATTCAGTGTAAACATGCGAGCACTTAATTGTGGTCTTCGAGACATTTTTAACATCTCTCAGTTCTTTTGTGCATACAAGCTCTTTGGACGGGGACTAAGGAAGCACTGCCTACTGTATGCAAAGAGAAGGCACTTCCTTAGGACGTCAACACAGGAACTCACAGTGTTTATCTTTCTGGGCAGCGGCACAGGCATCTCGCTGGCGCCGGCTGGCCCGCCATTGGTGTCTTCGCTCGGCTGCTTGGGCGACGGTTCCACCAGCTGACTGGGGGCCGGCGAATCCGAGGGCTGCAATTTGGGCATCGGCTCCCCGGAGAGGGGCTTCTGGGCAGGTTCGGCCAATGGGGGCTTTGTGCCGATGTCCGACAGCTGGGGCTTGGGAGGTAGGTCCTTAATTTGGGGCTTGGGGGGCAGGTCCCCCAACTGGGGTTTAGGAGGAAGGTCAGACAGCGGAGGCTTCGGGGGTAGCTCTCCAGGCTTGGGGGGCAGCTCTGAGATCTGGGGTTTGGGTGGAAGTTCTGCTAGCTGGGGCTTCTCTGGCAGGGGAGACTTCTGGAGAACCTCGCTGGATTGGGGTGACTTCTGAAAGACCTCGGCAGACTGGCCGCTTTTGTCGATAGAGGGGTGGTGAATGGTGTCTATTTTCCGCAGTGCCACTGAAACAGGACATCACAGTTCTTAAGTGATTAACCTGGAACTGTGTAAGCTTGTTGGTCTGTTTCCTATGTATACACACTACATCTCCAGCTGCTGCATGCAGCACAATGATTCAACTGGATTAAAGCACCCTGATCTAATCTGTAACCCTGCAAGGCATTTATTTAGGGTTTAGGTGATACCTAAACCAGCAGCACCTTCAGTAGTCTAAAGTGTAGTACCACTGCAGTGGATTAATGTCGGTCATAGAAGCATGGCTACTGGCTCAGAAACCCCAGGAATCACATTATCCTACCTTTTTGAGGTAGTTTGGGAAGGACCCTTGGACCAAGTGTAGATTTTGTGGTACCTGAAGCAGAACTGAAGGACAGGATAAAACAGAATATTTTCTTATGAGATGTCTCTGAGTGAAGGCAAAGATTTGAACAAAAATGCTATTTATTCCCCGTATTGCAAGTGTTTGAAAATGTAACTACTTAAAACAGGACCCAAGGACAGCCTGTCATGTGATCAGTGGTTGCACTCTGGTTGGTTGGTTGGTTGGTGTGAGAAGGCCCAAGTACCTTTGCTGCTGTAGAATGCCCTCGAACTTGTTGGATGAAGGAGAAGTCTTGTTCAAAGAAGGTGGAGTCGAGTCATTTCCTGCAAGCGCCAGATTACGTGAGGAATTTTCGCTATGTACGTTTACCCATGCAGAATGTATGAGTTTTTGCAAACATCACATGAGGTGAAGGGTTTGGATATCATGAAAACTATGAACATGGCTGACGTTACCTAATATGTATATGCCTGCTAGGGCATATACAGGGGCTACAGGGACGCTGACCCAGCTGAAAGCTGATTGGCCTCCAGGCTGCCCTCTCACCTGTCAATCCCTGTTTCAAAACCTATGTCACTGGCTACCAATAAGGTTGGCGCCTCTTATGCCCCCCACCGAATAAATCTAAGCATCACTCCAGATTTAAGAAGATGCACACATGTTACCATGGCAAAGCAATTAATGATCAGCGACACTTTAAGCTAGGTGAACGCTGAGCCTACTGTTAGTGGTGAGAGTCGGAGGAGCTCAGTGTTAGGCTTGATTTATTGGCACAGGTGGTGGGTCATCAGGCTGAGTGACTCCTGGCTGGTCAAGCTGCTCGGTGAGTCAGTTAAGCGGATTACCTCCACTAATAACATGCATATACCCAAACATAAAGTGGTTGGCATAGCAGCAAATGGGTCACCAGTAAAAGGAACCCTCTGCTTTGGGTCTAAAGAGTGCTTGGCTAATTAACAAAAGATTCACCTAAAAATTAAGTGGTTACTTTGATCTTTCAAATGAGGTCCAAGACGTTCAGGTTAATCGATTTGTAGACTAGGTGAACTCAACACTACACTCCAGCACATCCACAGAGGTTAAATGCTTCCTGGTCAGTTTCACACCGCTATACTTAACATACAAACTTTCTTATTTTCCCTGCTGATTCTGCAGAGCTTCATGGTTATTTAACAGGAAGCAACCTGCGTAGGACGTCAGTGTGTGAAATGAGAAATGGAGCTGAAATATCAAGGGGGCAGTGACAATGGTCCAATGGTCCAACCTTAAAAATTCATATACGTTGGGGTTAAACCTCAAAAGCTTTGTTAGTTATTGAACTGACAACACAGGTAGTCCCTGGGTTAAGAACATTCCGCTTACAGTCAACTCCTACTTACATAAAAACTGCAATGAAGCCTATCACATTGAACATTTGGGTTAAATACAATGATGTTTGTGGGTGGCATATGGGTGCAGTAGATAGCACTGCTGCCTCAAACCTATGGGACCAGGATTTGAGTCTCTGCCCTGGATCCATATATATGGGGTTTGCATGTTCTCTTCATGTCGCCGTGGGGGTTCCTCTGGGTTCTGCGGTTTCCCCCCATAATCGAGAAACATGCTGAGGTTAACTAGGGTCACCGAATTGCCCATAGGTGTCCATGTGCGAGTGCGTGGTGTGTGTGTGTGTGTGTGTGTGTGTGTGTGTGTGTGTGTGTGTGCCCTACGATGAGGTGACACCCCATCCTGGGCTGTTCCCTGCCTTGTGCGCATATGCTCCGGACCCCCGAGATCTTGAATAGGATAAGTGGGTACAGAAAACAGATGGATGTATGGTTTGCAATAATGAAAGCATGCAGTACTTTGTGATGCATGTGAAAACATTGCACGGATTCAATGGGTCAAGGTATAACACAATAATAAAACTATATAATAAATATTATTATATTTTTACTATTACTGTATTACTATGTACTGTATTATTTTTTTGACAAACAGACTTAGTTTGTAACCTGGGGACTGCCTCACTACTGTCAGGAATGTTTAGGAATCCACACTGGCAAGTAACATCCATGAAAATGGGGATGTGTTTTGTTATATTGATAGAAGTGCAAATGACAAGACAGAATGACACCATTATAAAACAGACAGAAAGAGATGGATAGACAGACAGGGAGACAGACAGAAAGACACAGGGAGAGCAATAGACAGTCAGAGGTCAGTATGATGTCCTGCAGGTCCCATACACAAACAGCCTGTTCATACTGGTGTATTCAAGAAGCCTTCCCCAAACATGCACATTGGTTTCCTTTACCCATCCCCTTAATGTTAAACCGGTCTTAAAGAGAAAACACCGCAGTCTATTACAGCCCACCCCCCTGCTTTGTTCCTCTGCTGCCTGCATCTCCGGTTACATCAGATCATATTTCCTCCTGGTTTTATTCACAGCCAACTCACCCCAAGCGATCCCACCTTTACTCTGGGGGCCGTGAGGTATAGGGCTGGGCGGGTCAGACAGGGTGCGTTTGTGCCCAGGGGGAGGGGGCGGCGGCCTCTTCTTGGACAGGGTAGAGCTCCCCCCAGGAGCCTGTGAGCTCAGAGGGAGGGAGGAGGGGGGGGCGCAGAATGGAACTGGAAGAGGGACAGAAAATACATGCTCTAAGTGGCCTGAGGCCAGGGCATGAGGGGGTTGGGCCCAGACAGAGGGGGCAGGGCCATAATGCGTTTCAACGGGGGTGTCTTCATCCAACACAAGCTGTAAGTGGCCAGAGGCCAGGGAGGTGAGGGGGTGGGGTCCAGACAGAGGTTGGCGGGGTCATTTCAATGAGGGCATTTTCATCCATCTTCCAAGTTTGGTCTGACCCAAGTGACACAGAAACTGTAGAACTTAACAGTAAACAAGAGATGCATGAACTGCATAAAACTGCACTGTGGTGTCTGAAGGAGCCGAGTGTGAAAAGTTCTCAAGCTTAGGAGTTTCTCTCTATGATAAGGAGAGAGCAAGGTTCCCCGTCACTATAAAATCATTACAGCAGTACTCAGATGAATGGCTGCAGGAGTGGAGCCCTGAACTCATGCACTCCATGTTATCCAACCTTACAATGTACAAACGCACAATATCAAGCTGAACTTGGGCCAGCTTCTTACAAAACCTAACCAGGCCTTGATCTACAATTATATTCACTCAGCTAAATGTGTCTGGCTAAGGGGGCTTTTAAATGACAGTCTGTCACCGTCTTACACCCATACGCACCAAGTGCAAGTCATACTGCAGTGGCATATGACGGAAATTTGCTGCCTCTCGTATCTCGCTCACACATGACCCGTCATGCAGGATGCTGGTGCGTTCATGCAGCGTTTGGCAGGTGTGTGACATTCCTGTAATCTAGCAGAACTTAACTGTTTACTGAGAAAAATACACATCAGAAGGACGATCTCATCTACATGCTGAGCATTGCGACACGTCCTGCAGAGGGAGCAGTGCTATTCCCCTCCTTCCCTGAAAGGGCAGCACTGCAGCCTCCCCCCTGTGGGTGAGGAGTTGCATGTTCTCCCCCAAGTCTTCAGGATCCACATGACCCTGCACTGGATAACTGGCTAGACAAGCCAATCCGGTCCTTGGACACCAAGAGACAGCGGACGTTTTTGCTACTAAGAGCTGGGAGGGAGCAAAAATGTAAACTGTCTGGTAGGGAGTTCTGAGGGAGCAAAAACATGGACCGACTGTGGGTCCCCGAGGACTGGATTGGGAAACACTGGGTTAGAAGATGGATGGATGGACAGGTTTACTAAGTGAGGATGACTACCTCCCATGAGTAACACTGACATTCAGAGCAACAGAGGCAGGTGTGATCTCCTGTTGAGTCACCAGTGGCCATTTTGTACAACTTACACAAAATCAGTCCTGCACATGTAAAATGGGCTCAGACCCGTGCAGACAGGAGTGATCAGCAATTAAATGTCACATAAGGGACCTTTGGCCTTAGATTTATTATTATTATTAATAATTTCCATGAACCAGTCTTCATAATACTATAAGCATAACCAGCCATGTAACCAGCTGTTTATGTAAGTGATCAGTCAGGAGATGAGTATCTTATTGTAGTTTAGCCAATAAACTACCTTGCAATGTACCAGCTGGAACCACAGCTGTAATTTCCTAAAAGAGTAACGTCATCTATTAAAATTGTGCAGAAACTCCGATTTCAAAGAACCATGAGAAACATTAAGTATTACCCGAAGCCTGCAACACATACCCACAGCAACGGTTGTGACACATTGTGCTGGGGAACAACCTTCAAGCCTATTGAAGGGAAATTTTCCAAAACTCACTGAATCCACCGAACACGTTAAAGAAATTTTCTGTGAACTTTAAGGAAAGTTCTTTGATGAATTACACGAGGACTGAGTGAGTTTTGGTCCACAGTGCTGTAACCTAAGATGAGGAAGCCTGACTTTAAGTCATTGGTCGTGTCATCTCAGGGAAAAAAATGGACTGAGTGGGTTTTGCTTGTCAATTTTATACTTCTACAAGTCTAGAACTGTAGAGTAGCCTGTTTGATGTGGTACAAGGATACTAGTCTTAATGGTTCTTTATTTTATCAGTTTTATCAGTACATGACCCCATCATCTAGCAGAACATATAACAGAATAATACAACAGAAGGCTAAAGCTCAATTACAGACATCAACTTGCCACTGGAAAATTTCAAAATAATCCCCAGGTCTGTATTTGACCAAACCTGCCCAGCCAATCTATGCAAACAGCATAATACTCCGCAAGTGTAGACAGAGCTCCCAATGTGCAATGTAAGGGTGTGAATGTGTGGGTTTGGCAGGGATACAATAGCGCAGAAGTCCTGCGATATAATGACGCAAAATCGCCAAATGCTATTTTATATTTAACTATATCTCATACTTCCGTCATTCCTGGTTATCCAGTACAAGGCTTTGGGCATCTCCCAATTACAACTGACACTCATCCACCCATCAGTGTGCACATATGTAAGGATGCTGATGAGGCAGCTGGTGGCTCCAAGCGCTGAAAATGCCTGAAATGCTGAAAAGTAATTAAGGAGTGTGGAAAAAGTATCTGATCCCATTAGCTGAAAGTAATTCTCGGGAGAAAATTGAACAGAGATATTACACTTTCCTCCACTACTTTACTTTCCATAAAAATGTCCATTTTGGCCTGCCATCCAGGCCTGTAAGGGGAACCTGCAGGTCCCTTGTGGAATCCTCACTATGTTCCTGTAGGGGGCACTGTGTGCTGCTAAACTACCGTAACAGGCTGCTTATCATTACAGCTAGAGGGGAGAAACATGGCTGTATATTACAGAAGCCAGGCTCTGAAGAAATGCTCCATTCTCAGTCAGGACGAGGATCATGGGACCGATGCTATGAGGAAAACTGAGCAGGGGGCCTTCCCCACGATGAGGGGGTCCTACCTTTGGCTGCATTCCGGGGGGGCAGGGGGGGGCCGTCTGTGACGGGTGAGGTGGGCGAGTCAGTGGGGGCACTGTTGGTAAAGGCGCCATAGGAGAGACGCTGCTTGTCACGGAGGCCGGTGAAGCTGGGGAGGGACAGCTTGTCCTGGGGGGAGATGCTGGATGGGTGGCAGAAGCTCTGGGGCCGTGAGCAGCGCTCCTTCTTCACGGGGCTGGGCTGCAAGGGGCCGCCATGGGGGGCATTAGAAAGAGGCAGAGCAAACGCACAAACCAATCACAGGCGGAACTGCATCCGGGGATGACAGGCGGGGTGACATAAGGGGACAAAAGGGTAACAGGCAGAATTACACAAGGGGGTAACAAGGGCACAGGTGGGGTGACACAAGGGGGGCTCAAGCAGCACAACAGAAGGGGGTGATAAGGGCAAAGTTGGAGTGACACAAGGGGGGCTCAAGCAGCATGACACAAGGTGGTGACAAGGGCAAAGGTGGGGTAACACAAGGGGGGCTCAAGCAGCACGACAGAAGGGAGTAATAAGGGCAAAGGTGGGGTGACAAGGGGGGGCTCAGACAGGGTAACACATGGGGGATACGCGGGGGTGACAAGGGCAAAGGCGGGGTGATACAAAGAGAGCTCAAGCAGCATGACACAAGGGGGTGACAAGGGCACAGGTGGGGTGACAACAAGGGGGGGCTCAGACAGGGTAACACATGGGGGACGATGAGGCAGAGTGATAGTAGAGGACACCGGCGGGACAGGTGAGGCAACACCCAGGGGCCACAAGCGAGGGCCACAAATGGGGTCTGACCTTGTCATCTAGGTCATCGTCGCTCTCGTCCATCTCCTCCATCCGCAAGTTCCACAAGTATTCCACGTGGACGTGGGGGTTGAACTTTCCGGCAGCCGCCTGCACCAGCTGGGGAACAGAGGTTGGGGGATGCAGGTGTGTAAGGCATGGGGGTGCGTGTTCATATGCTAACCAGTGTTACATACACCTACAGGGAGACCACTGCATCTCCCTAAGGAACGATGCTACACTCCGGAACACATGCTGACAGGACACCTATCAATACACATGGAAGCCTTAACAAGTACTTAACAAGGATTCTCAGCAATTAACAGAACAGGGAGGCTGCTCTTTGTACGCAAAATACATAATATTCAGCAAGCCTGATGTTGTCATATTACCCCTGGAAACACAACCAAAACAAGGAAACAGAAACACCAGGAATCTGCTAAACTCCCTCATTAATGAAAAATGACTAAAATGAAAAACAGACACATTCCATCCAGCTGCATTTCTTCTGCTAACTGAACATTAATCACCAAATAAGAGAGCAGACCACATCACAACAGAGAGATGATGGGTCATGAATTCCCTCCAGTGCGAGAACAGCGGTCCTCTTTGTACCGATACAACTCATGTCTTTTGCGTTTAGGACAAAATTTCAGTCAAAGCTAATACTTGCTGCATTCAGCCCAAACCACAGCCATATATTCTAAATGGAGAGCTGTACATCATTTAAATGATGCCACCTAGTGGTAGCATGTGGTACTGCTCTAAAGTACCATACCAGCTGACAACGTTATATGTAATACACATAACACGCTCCCCACCAGCACACTTACAGGCTCCTCACACTGGGAATTCCTTAGTCGCTTGGCAACGTCCAGTGCAGTTTCCCCATTTTGATTGGCTGGAGAGAAAAAAAAATGATTTCCATCCTTTTGATTAATGATGGGTCAGGAAGGTAAAAATGAATCATATGCCATAAAATTTAACGGCTCTGTGAGACGTCCATGCTAATATGTTTCCATGTAACTGTGACCTTCACAGAACCAGCATGCGTTTTACAGTTCCAGAATCCTCTGGGGCAGAGGGGTGTGGTACTCACTGATGTCAGTGGCTGGCTTGCCCCTCAGGAGAAGCTTCAAGCACTCGTGCTTCTCGTAGATGCAGCAGTAGTGCAGGGCCGTGTTTCCATTCTCCGTCTGCTTATCCAGATTGCCACTGCACAGACACAAAGGGAGGGGGTTAGGGATGAGGGGGGCAAATATTCCCTGCACATGTGGGGCATGTCACGCACATGCATGTCAGCTGCATTTCCTGCACCATCTACACAGCTGCTAAAAATATTTTATAACCAGGGGTGCACATAATTGTTACACAAATACACATTCACTTTCATGAACAATATGTGTGACAATCAATTGTTTGAAAAAGCGCAAATGCACACTTATTTGGCCTTAAAAGTGAGTGCGTACTTGTGTACCAGTTATGTGCACCCCTGTTTATAACTTATTATAAATGTATTCTAATAAATATATATGCATAACAAGGGCACTATCAGACAGAGATTGAAAGGTCAGGTCCAGAAAGTATGAATCCAGACCAAGGTTTTGTTTCGACCAACCAGTTCAGTATAAAGAGTCACAAGCCACAGAATACTCAACTGGTTGGCTGAAACAAAACCTTGGTCTGGATTCATACTTTCTGGACCTGACCTTTTAACCCCCTCCTGTCATATCATACTCAGAAACCTAATGGTCCGTTGACCTGTATAATTCCATGGAAAACATTTAAAACCCAATATCAGATATTACGAGCTGTGAGTATAAAGAAGAGTATAAATGGACACAGAAAAAATGTACTTGGATTCACTGTAACAAAAGTGTACGTTCATTCTGGAATCTGCATCTTTTGTAAAATCTGGGTACGTTGAGAGTAAGATGCTCAAACCATAACAAAGGAGAAACATAATTTGTCTCCACCGGTGGAATCAATGGCCCTGCATGTGCCTGCTGTCTGGGGGTTTTCCCCCCATCTGCACTCATCCTCCACAGCAGGAGAGACCTCCCATCTGAATCCCAGCTCCTCAACTGCCAGAAGAGTCATTTACGGCTCACCCAGGCCCAAGCCCCTCGTCGCCACTCTCGATTAATGCGATTAATGGAGACCCCCGACACTGTCGGCTGCTCTGAATATCTATTCACAGACATCCTTCTAACACATGACATATTTTAAAATGCGTGAGCGACTGGATTGATTAATATCTCAGCCTCAACATAAAACACACTGTGCTGCAAAACCACACACAAGTGTGACTTTTTAGCAGAAATATGCAATATAAAAAGGAATTCCCTCCACTTGTAACCAATTTAGCTCTATTTGGGTCAGCAGTGAGCAAACGCTTGAAGAAAAAGGAATAAATTAGGTTGGAAAACACAGAAGTGACCCAGTTCTGCTTGCCTTCGAGGAGCCTGAGCTCGAGCTTTCATTCAACAGAGGGCCATGAATATTGGGGCAACACTGCACCTTTTTTTTTTGGGGTGAGGGGAGTGAAAAGATAGCACAGCAGACTCGCTGTGCAGCATTGTGGCTCGAGGAATGGGGGCTGAAGTACAGTCAGAGGGACAGATCGGTCACCCCATACCTATTCTGGACCAGGAAGTCAACCAAGTGCAGGGAGGCCTGGTCAGCTGTCCGCACAGAGTAGTGGAGTGCTGTCTCTCCAGCCTCCTGTAGGGCGCGACATAACCCCAGGAGACACCGTCATTAGTTAAACATCCATCAACACGGCATGGAGCACTTCCCCAAAATGTGGAGTGAACAGAACCAAAGAGGGAAACACACAGCGACAGGGGGGACCAAACACACCAGCTGCAATATCTGCTTTATGTCTGACTGAGCATTTCCATTTCTAGTCAATAACCTGAGCTTTTGACATCAGGGTCAGTAGCTCCAAATCACATTTTTCATTTCACAGTTCAACCTCTGAAGTCCCAGCTAGACTTTTCATGCTATGTTAGGACTTCATATCCACCCACCTACCCATTTACCTACTGATGCAATGCATGCATCCATCCATCATGTGTTGCTGTGACCCTTGACCCCGTCCCATGATGCACAGGGTGTGTATCACAGACGATGAACACCCTCGGAGTTAGCAGGCCTTGCTCACGACCAGCATGCGACCGTTCCCACATGCTGCCTCACCTGGCCTGTCTCAGGGAGGGGCTCCATTAGCTCCACCCCCTCAGCGTAGACCTGGATCAGTGCCAGCAGGTCACGTGACTTCACAGCTTCGAGCAGCTCATTCAGCTTAGCGGCTGCTGACGTGCAGGTCTTGCGTACAAACTTGTGATCCACGTACTTGGCGTTGATGAATTCCTTACGTGCAGTCCTGTGGGGTTTGGGGGGGGGCATTGGGGCAGAGCACACACGAGACAGTGAGCGGGTGCCATGCATAGTCACATGATTTGCTCTCATCCATGCCACAAAACTAAGCACTTAAAAATAAAGTATTTGTCTTCATATTAAGATGCCAATAGCAGTGTTCTGGTATTGTTTCCTTTATCCACACCCAGCCCTACCAGTAACCCTCCAGATACCCTCCACAGCCCAACATGTTTACAGCAAGCCTGTTAACTGCTGTGACCAAGCATGACGCTCCAAACTACAGTATTAGAAAAACACTGCATCACCACGATATGTTAGTTACAAACAACCAGTAACCATTTCTGGGGGACCTGTAACCCCATTTTAATCTAGCTTAATTTGTACCCCCAAAAAATATTTACATTTAAGCGATTGAGCCGTATCCTTCTCAGTATCCGCAAGTGTCTCAGAACAGTCTAAGTCACATGAGTCAGAGAAACGATCAAAGTGGTATTGTCGTAATGATCACTGAAGACCTTCTCCACGACTGGTAATCATGGAAAGCAAACCTGACTGTCTGTCAGTGACCCAGGCCAAGGGCGAGGTACTGCTCTGTCTGTCAGTGACCCAGACCAGGGGCGAGGTACTGCTCTGTCTGTCAGTGACCCAGACCAGGGGCGAGGTACTGCTCTGTCTGTCAGTGACCCAGGCCAGGGGTGAGGTACTATTCTCTCTGTTAGTGACCCAGACCAGGGGCGAGGTACTGCTCTGTCTGTCAGTGACCCAGGCCAAGGGCGAGGTACTGCTCTGTCCGTCAGTGATCCAGACCAGGGGCGAGGTACTGCTCTGTCTGTCAGTGACCCAGGCCAGGGGTGAGGTACTCACATGTCACTCGACGGAGTAGGCTTTGGTGAGGTGCAAGGGAGACATCCCTCCAGAATATCATTAAAACTACTATTTCCTACATTCTTGGCCAGCTGGGGGGGAAAAACATAAATGGTAAAATTACAACAAACAGATGTATTAAACTATACAAGCATTAACTAGCAAATGTTCTCTTTAGAGCATTTTGTTTTTAATTACTTTCTCTGAAGACGATGATGCAACACAGCCTGAAAATGGCTACATTGCATCAACTTCTGCAAAATCTGTATAAATCAATACAGCCAATAGAGATGAAATATAAACATAGCATGGAGTAAGAAGAGGCGCAAACTCACCAAGAGTTCAGAAGTGCCTAATTTATCCAGCTCCATGGACTGTATCCGCGAAATGTGAACCCCCATCTCCCGGTGAATGCCCGAGCACTCGATGCATGTTAAAATGCCCAAGTTTGTGGACAACCATTTGGGGTCTGGATAGAGTGGGAAACAGCATTATTTTATTACCAGTATGTCAAGGGATCTCTAAAGCAGTATTTCATTCCCAGCTATAATATACTGATACAGGCAGAAGTGAGGATTTTGAGGGGAAAAGTTCTGCTTTTGTGACACAAGGGGGCGCTTTACCCCTGCAGTCCCACTGCTGTACAGTATCGTGATCTGGAAGCAAAAGAGGATCTCAGTTCCTCCCAACAGTATAAACAAAACTGAGAAACGCTTCCAATTTCCATACATAATACGCTTGCCTAATAGGTGGGAGGCAGCCAAAACTGACATATGTTCAACTATAAACATTTACATTTGTATTTTTCTTGAATTGTATATGTTTTAGATGGTTAGCTGATACTTTCTACAAGTTTAATAAAGTTGAATTTTTATCCATTCTAGGCAAAAATAATTCACTGCAGCCATTCAAAAACTATGCTAACTGCTGTCCCGACAGTGGCCAATACACAGTAATGAGTCCAGGGCTTTGGATTTAAACAGGATTAGTTACACAGTTGATAAAATTCTTAATACTCAGAGTGATCTCTGAGATACAGACCGCAATGAGAATGTGGCAGGGATGAATGTCATGTAAACGATATGATGCGTATTAATAACATGGAACATAATACATTAATCTCCGTTATACACAATAATGAGTTGAAAAATAAGTGGACAGAGCAGTAAGGTAGGGATTGCAATTAAATAAAAAAAAATTGGGTTTAGGGCAGAGCAAACGGCCCTTTTGACACAGAGTATGCAGCAAATTAAATGGAAAATCCTTCCCAAATCCTGCAATGCCGCTTACCGTGAATCTGACCCTCACCTCGGACACAAAGAAAGGCCCCGAATTGGGAAGGGGAACCTTGTCAAGCTGCTGACAGATCAGGGACAGACCCCAGGCCCTCAGGGTAAACACACACTGGTCTGTTAACGCGGCAGGAACCGGCCCAGGGTGGCAAGAGCTCGAGGATGGAACCTAGGCCTTGAGCGTAATTGTGCACCGGCCCTTTAAAGCGGCAGGAACTGGGTTGGGCTACTGCAGTTAATGGGGAAGGACACAGACAGTGAGTGGAGAGGATTACCGAGGCACCGCTATGACGAAAGGCTGACCTTTCCCCCTGCCAGTCAGTGCCCCCCCGCCGCTGACGCAGCTGCTTTCAGTTGTTTTTCTGTGGGGGCTGAGAGCAGGCGGGTGGGGAGAATGATGTATGTCTGTCTTAAAGGGGGCAGCATGCTCTGAGAGCATAGTGAGGTGGGGGGGTTTGAACCACCTGACTGTTTTTCACTAGAACACACCCCTCCCCCCCCCAGTGACACCCCCATAGCTCCAGAGAAGGAAGCTGAAATATGAGTGGATTTAGCAGAGTAAGGGAAGGCACTGAGATTCAGCTGGACATGTGAAAGTTCTCCTCATGGTTGACGTGAAGGAGGTTTGGGTGTGTGGGGGGGCTGTCGTACCTGCAGCCCCACAGTCGCAGCAGACCTCGTTGCCGGGCATACGCAGCACGTCCTCGATGATGGCCTTGGTGAGGTCTTCCAGGCCGTCCTCCCCGGCGCTCTGCTCACCCTGGAATGCCGTGTTCAGGGCCTCTTCCTTGCTGTTTGTTAGCACCGAGATCCAGCTGCAATCAGGCAGGACACGGTGGGAAGAGTCAGGACAGGCGCGCAGTATTCCGGAGTGGCCCTCATGGCGCCCTTCATGGCGTCCCGCATAGATTAACAGAACGCTGGGGCCAGCACAGTAATCAAGCCAGGGTCGTGAAGGCTAAGACTGCGCTGTCATCCCTCCCAGACTTAGTGTCACCATCCCCGGTCCTCTCGCTGAGACTGAAATATCAGCAAGCAGAGGTTCAATCACACCGCTTAAGGCTCTGCTCTTCATTTGGTAACAGGCGGCCACTACGAGTGGTTAGAGGTCGCACAAAATAACTATGATCACTGTGGTCACCCCTCCACCCTCTGAAATAAAAATAAAACGGTCACAGGTCCGCTGTAAGGTGGTGGTTGAGATACTTCTATGAGAAAAAGACTTGACTGTGACTCGTACTTTCATCAGACTGGTTTCACTGACCCAAATCGAAATTCCCAGCAGAAGCCATTAAAAACCAGTGGCAGTGGTTTAACATGGGGCGCACACTATTTTCCCACAGAAGAAAAAGAGATTTTAGAATTTAAAAATCAGTGGTCATTGTTGACACACCACAGCACACAGTGCATAACAATTAAATGTGTCCTCTGCATTTAACTCATATGTGACATCGTGACATATCAGGGTTCAGCTAATTCAGTGCCCAGGGAGCAGTGCTTGGGGGCGGTACCTTGCTCACGGTACCTCAGTGGTGCTTTGCTGGTCGGGGACTCAAACCAGCAATCTTTCAATTACAAATGTGCTTCCCTAACTAAGACACTACTGCCACCAGGGGCTAGGGGATCCAGAAAGAAAAAGAAAAGTTGTTTTGAAAAATATTGATTAAATATCGATTTGACAAGAGGAGGAAACTGAGAAGGTCACACCCCAACTCGTACAACGTCACCTTAAAGCCCCAACTGTCCCCTTTAAGGAACAAATGGACTTTATAACAGGATGGCATGTATTCTCTGAGTGATACAAGCCAAAACATAATGTCCCCCATATGGAACAATGAACTGCTGTATCTCAGAGCTGTATACTTAAGTGTATAAAAGGCTACATAGACAGTATCAAGGGTGTTTCTAATGAAAATCAGTCTTTACCTGGGACTTGACTTTTTTTCTTTCTTTTTTTTAAGGAAGATTGGCATCGGGGCTAAAATACTTGGACCTGGGAAGTATACTCCCCTGTGTTGCATTAATTTATATTTAATAAACTTCTCTATTATTATTATTACCAATACATTGATACTTATTGATTCCTGTGGGGAAATGACCTTTATGTCCCGCCTAACTTGGGCCACGAAGGGCAGCCACCCATAGCAGCACCCAGGGAGCTGGGAGTTAAGCGCCTTGCACATGGAGCCGCAGACGTGCTGAGGCTGGGCTCAAACCGGCGACCTTCTGATAACAGGCACAGAGGCTTAGCCCACTGAGCCACACTGTGCCCCCAAAGCAGCCTCATCAAAGTGAAATCGACCGAGTCAGCGTGAAATACTGCAGTCACTGTGCTACAGCAAGGCAGTGGTCAAGGCCGCTGGACGCTGCCAGGTCATCGGAAAGGCCAAGCCAGCTGCAGGTAAACACAGAGCCTGTCTGCCCACGGGCCGCCCCCCCCCGGCAGAACAATCCGCAGCTCCAGAAACATGCTGCTCCGTTTCAGTAAGGGCAAGCATTTCAGTAAAAACTTCAGTAGGTATATTTCATATCAAGCCACTACTAATGGGCATCTAGCTACAATGTGAAGCGGGGCACGATTGTTAAGCAACAGCAAATCATACATGAGACAAAATGGCACATCGGAGTGAAAGCTAAGTTAGACAGTCTCATACGAGATCAGTCTGTATTTATCAGTACAAATAACAGAAATATGCTAACAAAACAGACAACCATTTTTAATATGTTAAGAGGTAGATTTCAGAGTTCATGCTGTCACTAACAGAAATCTGTCATCCAAGTACATGTGAGGTCCTTCCTTTGCTACCTTGCAGAGACTCGCTGGCTAAACTGTTTATGTTTTGCGATATTAATTCTCTTGGGAGTATTATTTATGCTAATCTCAGCTATGGTTTATTGTTACCGCATAGCCAGGACACTGAAGCAAATCAGAGAAGGATCGTAGATAATACGTAATTCTCTATGCTCTGCTGTTTGGCAAGATGCTGTCATTTCCACATATTTCTGTGCATATGTGTGTGGAGTATCACATGTGCTTGTCAGTTATCACCTCAGTGAATCAGTATTAATCCACAGTCCCAAATCCTCCCACATACTTACATCACAAATTCCTGTTCATCTTCAGCCTGAAAGTGATATGTCCGGTTATCTGGAGAGATGACGAATACGAAAGTATGAGGACAAGCAGTCGGGGGGGGAAGGTTCACAGGCCAATTTTTGAAAAACTTTAATTTATGTTTATTTATTATTTATTTAATAATGTTATGGTGGGGGGCATAAGAGGGGCGCAGCACAAGGCTAAATGTAGGGCATTTATCACTGCGTAGCCAAGTGCAGCGTGTAGCCAAGCACAGCTCATTTCTCAGCACAGAGTTTAGTGTAGAGCGTCCCTCAGTGCATAGCTATACACAGTGT
>JAABNY020000001.1:27787349-27797355 GCA_015164015.2 Brevimyrus niger
GTTCCTCAGTGGGTTGCTAAGCACAGAGGGTTTCTCAGCACACAGTTTAGTGTAGAGCGTCCCTCAGTGCATAGCTATACACAGTGTGTTCCTCAGTGGGTTGCTAAGCACAGAGGGTTTCTCAGCACACAGTTTAGTGTAGAGCGTCCCTCAGTGCATAGCTAAGCACAGCACATTCCTCAGCACTCAGCTAAGTGCGACAGGTCCTGTTGAAGATCTGCACTCCAGAAGAAGGATGTGTCTGCATCAGCTTCCACTGGGGTCCCACGTAATGACTGGTCACGGCTGACATTCCAGGAACAACAGCCCCTCTATCCGCTCGCACAGGGCCCCCCACCCCCATAGCACTGGGGCAGACTCACGGGAAATGAGGTCGAAGCACTTCTTGTCCTCGGGACTGGGTTTCACCTGGCAGGTGAGCAGGTTGAGCTTCACCGGCTGCCTGTTGGACTGGAGACAGCAGGAGAGTTTAAGAGCCATTTTAAGGCGGTTGAGTTAGATAGTGTGTCACACAGACAAGTTTCCTGCAAGGATGGTCTCACACACACACACACACACACACACACACACAAACTATGTGCGTGTGCATCTATAGAGATATATAAAGTATATATATATTTAAAAAATGCAGATGTGGATATATATGTAGACATAATACATATTTGTTTCTGTCTTATATTTACTCATTTGAAAAGCATCATCTAAAACAATTAATTAAATTAATTTTTTATATTCAGTTGCTTAACTGATGTTTTTACCGAAAGAGACTTCAGAAATGTTACCCATGTGCATACAACAGTCTTTCTTGGGATTTTATCCAGAAACCTGAAGGTTACAGCTTTGCCCATCCACTGCTAAGCTTTATTAAACAAAACTCTTGATTTTCTATGACAGCTTAAGCCTAAAACATCCCATAGAGTGCAAGAAAACGCACTGGCAGCAGCACGACAACTCCAGCCAGGTCCCTCTTAATGAGAATCACAGGTGATCTGGCCTGATCATGATACAGAAAGACTGGATATAAAAGGCTGTCTAATTGGCTTATACCAGATATAGGACCTCAGCACCAAATGGCAAACACCAGACACTAGACTGAGAGGTGGGATCACTTATGCTTGGGTGTGGTACTAGTGGGTCAGTAGGACAGCCTGCTTCCCTCGAGTATCAATGAAAACCCCCCTGTAGATGGTACAGTCTGCTAGTTGAGAGACTACACCAAGCTACTGGTTCATTCCAGTCATTAAAGATTCACAGCACTCAGCTAAAGAGCAAAGCTGTCACCCCAGGGCTCGTCCCTCTTTCTCATTCAGCTTTATCAATATATCCAGGGCGGCCAAATCAATCACACATGGATGGTTCCTCAGCTCGCCCTGCAAAAATCCAACATGCACTGTGAGTCTAAAGTTAGCCGTCTGTGAGACACCTCTAAGTCACACGTTCGTGGCGGCTGACCCACAAACAACACAAAGCTCCTTTATCATGAGAAAACATGAGACATTGCTGCTAAAACGGCACGTTTTTCTAAATTTGCTCTCTACTGGGTTAGCTTCTGACTTAAAGGTTTACAAATACATGTAGGAAAGGAGTCCTTTTGTTTAGCATCTGCTAAATAAGAATAAATTAAAATGTAAAATATCCACATCTTCTGATCCTTTAAAAACTCTCCGCTGTGTTGAGCCTATTTAACTGCCCACAATAACAGCCCTTAAATTGTTTTTAATATCCGGGTGAAGCACTTCAGAATGAGAATCCAGCTTGGCAAATTGACCATAATGTTTATCAGCAATATTACAATAATTAAATATTGGCTCATCAGGCAAAGACGAAACCAAATGAATTAAGACAGGCTGATGTCACCCGATATCTCATTATAGCAAGCTGTTAAAGGCACCCAGAGCCAGCCTTAAAGGGATGAGTTACAGAGACCCTGCTGGCTCAGTCAAACATTTGACTTACAAGCATTCAGTGGCACTATCTACAGGACAGGCAGTGCCATTACAGCCAGGAGGGTAAACGGCTGGGGCACAGACATGGGCTGGCAAATTCCATCAGCCGGCTGTGGGCCGCATGGTTCTGGGCCATGAGGCTGGGTCATGCAGAGTTCACGTGTGTTTCAGGCTGGGGAACAGGCCAGCCCAGGTGAATTATTAACAGATCTGGTTAAATTAAACAACATTCTAGCTGCAATACTGACAGAAAAATAAGCAATAGAGAAGACGTTTCTCTAAATAGGTACTTACACCCCTTAAGAGTTTAGACAGCATGTCTTATACATCTCATATGTTATTGATCCCAGTAGGATAGATTATTATTAGTAGTATTTTAAAATAACATTTTTATTATTTAAATAATCATTTTACCAATTCATCTTATCTTGCACTTTCAGCTTCATGACTTTCGAATGACAGGATTAGTTAAATTAACAGAATATAATACAGCAGTGTTTCTCAATCCGGGACTTGGGGACCCACAGCCGGTCCACTTTCCGGATTGGGAAACACTGTAATAAAGGATGTTTAATAAAAAAACTGACACCAGCTGACAGCAGGTGCCACCGGCAGTGAGGCGGAATATCCTGGAACCAAGACAGGCACATCAGGTAGCAGCAGGTGAGCCGAAGCCCCCCCGATTTAAAAAGGCAAAGAGTCCTGCTAACTGCAGTAATCAAAAACCACGATCAAAACAGCTTCTGTACAGCCTGCCTCTGCACATAACAGGAGCCCTTCAGCAGAAGGGGGCTTTTCACTCGCTCGGGTGGCTTCATTAAAGCCACAACAGTGACCAGCAGAATCACATCACATCAAGACACGACTTCAGATACGGCAGCAAAATACATAGACCTGCCTCGTGGCACATCAACAGCTACCAGACTCCACTAGCGGTCCCACCGCTGCAGGCCAGCTTGTTGGCACCCTTGAGGCCTGGTTAACAGAGCTAGGATATGAGCTAACGGCCAGCTGGTCCCATTAACTCGCCAGTTCAGGTCAACCTGAGCCACATCACATGTCACTGCAGCCAACCAGCGAAGATCCATCATGAACGAGAGCCAACGCAACGTGTCCCATGAAGATGTGACCCACCGTGGCGTGCGAGATGGTGAGGATGCCTCCCTTGACAGAACATCTCCTCCGCTGCCAGACCTTCCGCAAACTGGAGGGGGGACACAACCGGGATGTCAGAGTGGAACAGGGACACAGAGATGCAGGGAAATAGGCGGGCTTATTTATAGACCCCAAACTTTACAGAGGAAAAGCTGTCAAATTGCTTTCTATCCGAGAGTAACCCAAGGACAAAAAGCAAGAACAGAAGTATCGCCTACTTTCCTGTTCTGAAGCTACCAACTCAAACTGACAATGATGTATGAGTCATTTCAGAACTGCAGCAACATTTGAAGTTTGGAAATGAAAATTTCATGATTCTGGAATGACCCATATATATTATGAAATGGACCATATTCTACTAACAAGCAACTAACATACCTGTACAATTTAAAAGACGACTTGACAAAATCTATTCAAGTCTGAGGCCTGCGGCAATAACTCTGGAATACACAAAATTCTGGACTTTACGCCCACCCCACACTAATCCCCATTTCGTTAAGACGGCTGCCCTTTAGATATTGCCATTGATTTCCCAGCAGCCAGAGATTGACTTACAAATCAGACCACCGTTACCCATAATGCACCTGTGAGGACATTTATGAAATTGGCTATGGCAGCACTTTGCGCCTCCAACCATTAAGACGATAAGACAGGAGTGCGAGCATCATCGGTCACACAAAGGGCCCCGACACGCTCGCAGGGCCAACCGGCTGAGGGAGCCCATGAGCCGTTATCCATTATCTCTTAGAATAACACAAGTTCTTGCTTATTCTGGTATTGGGTTTTAATCACACACACTCTAAGTACTGCACTCAAAGGCACCAATGTCCACTATAGAATCAAAAGTATGTGGAGGCCAGCTTGTGCAACATTTCAATTCAAAACAAGGGCATTAATATGGAGTTGGGCGGCCTGTTGTTGCTATAATAGCCTTTACTCTTCTGGAAAGACTTTCCATTAGATGCTGGACCGTCGCTGGTGTGATTTCAGCCATTCAGATTGGCTGCTATTAGTGACTTATCAGGTCCCTGCCTGTGAGCTTGTGGCTGACCACGTTGTAACTGAACTCGCTCCCATACGTCTTGAGATTCACAGTCAGTTCTAAGCACAGCTAACCATGGCAGCTCTACTGGGGCAGAAATGTGGCAAAGAAGTGCCAGGAAAATGGCATCTTATGATGGTGCCAAGTGGAAAGTCAGGAACCTGTTCTGTACAATGACCCCTTTTGCTGCTTATCTTTGTAGCAGGACATTCCATGACTTCCTGCTCTCCACAGTTAGATGGATCCCTGTTCTACCAGTGTGGGACCAGCATGTGTGTGAAGCAGAGAGGTCCACCTACCCATCACTTTTCTTCATCAGGTAGCCCTTCTTCTCGCTGCCAAACTCCTTGTTCCCCTGAAGCTGGTGCATGCTGTAACCACCCTGCTTACTCTGAGAGTCCTGCAGGAAGACACAGCCAGGAGAAGCAGTGGGCACAGACATAAAACTCGGGCTAAATTGCACAGATACCCTGCATCATGCTCATATAGCATACAGCAGACAATTTACCTATCATTACATTCTACATTTATTACTCATTTTGCTCCTAAGTGACATGAGCTGGTTAATGGGCCAGTCTAAGTTATAAGTATCAAAAGCTCAAAGATCTCATATCAGGAGACAGGCTTGAACTTTAACTCCAAAGCCGCATTGACCAGTGCAGTGGTGCCTGCCTCCCTATAGGACAGAAGTCCAGGCGTGACTAGTTCCTGTTCTTTTCTTGCGATAACTGTTTATCTTGCTTTCTTGACAATGCCAACCAAATAAAAAAACAGCATCAAAAGCTTCAAAGACCTCTCTACTTCGAACACAGCCCCAGGAACACACAAGCAAGGAGAAATACAGAGTAATCATGAGAAACACCTGTAGGCACGCTGATCCTCTGCAGGATAATAAATATGATTCACAGCCACTCAGAGGCAAAAGGCATCTCAGTTATGTTAGTACAAAGCAAGGCTTCTGTTCTGTTGAGCATTTGCCCTCCTGTCCATGTGTGGACATACAGCACTGTCCAAAAGTCAAAGAAAATGATGTTTAAAAAACGTTTATGCTGGTATGGAAACTATGATATTATGTCTTTCAAAGTGTGTCAGCTTAGCCTTTTAAAAACTTCTAATGTCACCCCAGTATTTGCAGTAACAATCCAATACATCCATGTATTTGCTCAATCAGCCTCTAGCTTACAATGTTGTTTTTTACTCAATACCTGATCAAATGACTTTAAGTTAGTTAATTAAGTGAGCTGATTGTGAATTTTAGGGAATACATGGAATGACTGGGGTGGCCTTGAGGTGAGGTTTGGAACCATCCAGCATGATATCAGTAAGTTTTTGGAGGATCAGAAGAAATGTTGGTTATTTTTACTTTTCATTTACACATACACTCTTTTTTTCTGAGTAAATACACACTTATTACCTAAAGAAACATTTTCTTTGCCTTCCTATGACTTTTGCACAATACTATACCAAACACATTTGAGTGAGTCACAAGCAGAGAACATGCATTGAGTGTGTAGCACTTACTCTCCTGGACTTCAGTCAGGAAAAGGACAGCAAGTAACAAAGAGAGTACAATTTAAAAATGCAGATGAACAAAGATTAATTAGTACAAAAGACACAAAATAAGCTTAGGATATCTTTCAGAGATCAATGCCTAATTACACTCATTTATGCCAATATCATACCAAGCTAGCAAGAAGTTTATTAGATGATAACTATTTATTACGAGTTAGAAGTTAGAGTTAGAAGCCTAGCTAGTTAACCAGGCAGGACACATAGCTAAATTATTTGTAAGTACAGTATTTAAAATACAGAACATGGATCGGTAGATAATTTATAGATTACAGTGAATGCAAGATCAAAACAATGTATGGCTCAACATCCAAGAATTATAAAGCAAACTTTATCTTTATTTGTAGTGACTGTAATTCAAACTCAAACTGGAAACAAGGAGAAGATAACTGTGTTCCTTAGAAAACTTAAACACCTAAGTAGGGCACTTCAACAACATATCATAAATTCAGGGGGCGTGTCCAAAATAAGACGTTTATGGGCAGAAACTATTGCAGCCCCTATTGTAGCATGTGTCCTACACCGCAAGTAGATGCCGATACAGGATGTTCATCCCAAAGGAAGAGAAACTTTGCTCGTCTCACTTCCAACAAAACACAGATGGCCCAACCCAGAAGCACCCTTTTTGAGAGATGACATAAACAAAGAGCAGACTAATGTATTCTCGTCATACTCTAAAAATGTCTACATACTGTCACTGCCCAATGAAAACCATTTGTACACTTCTTGAGGATTGTGACTATTTACTATAGTTAGAATACGCCCATACTCCTCTGTCTACTGAGAGCGTTTGACATCTCATTGACCAACAAAAACATTTTTATCCATTTAACTAGTATTTATTTTTTATACTAGCTAACATTTCTATTCATAACTGTCGCTTGTAGGGATAACTTTACATTACTAATTTTAACAATGTTGATAGCTAGACAGCTAATTAACATCAGATAACTGACTATGAAGCAGGATTAGTTTGTTTCTTGTTTATACCGACAAGGCACGTAAATCCATTAAAAACATTAAACTGTTCACTGATGACTTTGTAAAGACAGGTTTTAGGTTTATTTTTTAAATTACTTCCTGAAAAAACACATTTTTTCCCCACAGTTGAAATAATGGACTTTTGGAGATGCATGTTTTTCATTTGGCCCGCGACGGCATCTGAACAGCCCAAGGCGTTTACAACTGAACCAACGTGCTTAAATACAAACCAGCACCTAGGTGAAATCTCAGGATGCAGACAGTCAAATAACAATGGATTTCAGAAAATCTTTTTCCCAAAACACGTCTTTGAAGACCTTCTACCCCAGCAAGACGTCTTCCCCAGCACGGAGCTCACTTCATTGTCCTTGTCTACTTCTACTCTACAAAATAACCAACTTCTGATAGAAACCACATGGCAAACACAGCTCTTCGGTTTATACAAACTCATCCAGCAGGAGCTGGGCTCGACTCTAAAGGTTGCCTTTTATTCCTGAAGAACCCCATTTAACTGTGGAACTGGGGCCCCAAATGGATTCCTGAAACCCTTAGAAACTCTGAAACTTACCTCCTTCTGGTCCAGCTGCAGGGAGGATTTGATCAAGTCTCGCAGGGCCGTAAGCTGCTTCTTCTCCTCATCCTGCGTCTGCTTTATCTGAGGGTCCAACATGGCAGCTTTACTCGCGAGTTAATCTTTTGACTTCCAGGCTTACGTGGAGCAACTGTTGCACAGGGAAGAGCCTCAAACATCTGCTGCAGACCCTTTCAGGCATATGGCAGGGTGTCCTCAAGGTTTCACCCTCCAGGCGATTTTTCAGACGTTCGCTCGGAGGCACTTTCTTAGGTACACATGCTGCCCTCTTGCCCCCCTGGCAAATTTTATCATCAGGGACTAGAAGAAAAATTTTATCAGAGCCAGTGGACCTTGATTTTCTGTAGCTGCTGGAATTTGGACCTCCGGGAAAAGCAGTTTGGCAACTCTTCACTTAAAGCAATAATCATAATGTGTTATACATACCTTTATAATGCATAATAATGCTTTCATAAAGAATTATAAAGGTGACAATATTTATAAAAAAGAATACCACATTAGAGCAATGTTTTTCGTGCACTTTGAATGCCCAATGAAGCTGTCATCTACGATACATAGATAACTATAGATACCTTCACAATGTGTTATATTGGTCAGTTTAAGCAAATATAATGCATTATCAAGGCATTTATAGTGCATTGCACATGGGTGTCAAATAGAAAGTTCTTGTGTGCCAACATTAATGTGGACCTGTTCCAAACTCTGGTGGGCGTTGGTAACCGTTGTTCAATATGCAGTGTTCGCAAATAATCACAGCAGATTGGTTCACATGCGTGCCAGTTATGATGAAATGGGCTAATCTGCTGCACTATACCCTGCAGCACGGCCACAGTACAGCTGAGTTTGCCCACATCACAGTTAAAAATAGCCCCTGAGTATAGAGTACGCATGGGTGCGCTCTAGGTGTGCTGGCTGCGCTCTGGCGCTCAATAGCACCCTGCCAGCCGCAGATGCATGCGTGCACACAGGAACCGGGAGAGCACGCAGCAGAAAGGAGAGGGAATGTAAGAACATGAGCAGTCTCTGTGAATCGATCAGACATCCCCACCCCCGGTGCCAGGCAATGCTGCGACGTCACTGACGATCTTTAGAAGTGGATGTAGAGCCAGCCACTTACATTGTAGAGGTCTGCAGAAAGCTTCTCTATATACTGCTTCAGCTTGTCCGCAGTCTTCAAGCCGTCTTGGAAAAAGCTGAAATAGAATTTCGACAATCGGACAAGCCAATGAGCCGCTGGCTGCTAATCTGAGCAACGCTAACAAGCAGTAAACAGTCAACAGTAAACCTCACAGAAGGCTTGTTATCTATGATATTATAGGATATATACTGCCTTTTATCGCATGTTATCTACACCGATGATCCATGCAAAGCACATCTGTAACATACTTTTGCCCGTGACATTTTTGCACTCAAGTTGTCTCCTGCACCAAGATGTTTGACTTGACAGAAATCCATCTCGGCTAATCTACTGCAGGCATATTTAATCCCAGTCACAGTGCAGCCAGGGCAATGGGTGCGAATCTCCACCTGCCACTCTGGGTCCCAGGCAGAACCAGTGGGCAGTGTTATTCCTTTATTATCAGTTGCTTAGATCATCCACGGCACCTCGACAAGAAACTCTATAACGTGGCGGCAACAACAGGACTGGAGTGGAGCCTCGGAGACCCAAACGGTCAGCTCTGGGGCAGTAGGCCTTCCCAGTCTGTTTGTCCCCCCACTCAACCCCAACCCACCCCACTCACCACACTTATGCTTTTAGGTCAAGTATCAGGTGGAGTTCTGCCCCTCCACCCCTCCAAAATAAATATTGAAGTTCATTACATACCTCTCTTTTCCCAGCCAAGCCCTACAAATATACCCTTGTACACGCACTCATATCTTTGTGGGGACTGTGTATTCACTTCTATGGGGAAAAATGACAAGCTTACACACTACCCAGCCTTTAACAACCTTTAAACAAAAAGCTACCAAACTAAATTCTTTGCATTTTATTCATTTTTTTTATTGCAGTGATATTTTATTTCAAAGTTACCCCAGTTTATGTGTTCCCCAGGTGAGGTCTGAAAAAAGGTCCCCACAATGTGAAAAAAAAAAAGATTTTTATCACACTGCAAGGACATTTGGTCCCCGCAATATTATATATACAAGTAAGCACAAGAAGGTTGAATCGATAATACACACACACACACACACACACACACACACACACACACACACACACACACAGGCGACCCCTGCTGCGAATCATCATCTGTGCAGAAATCCCTTGGGCTGCTGGATCTGCTTGTGTAACCTCAGCTAAATATGTGTCAGCAATCTCCCACCCAGGGGACGCAGTCAGGCAGCTTTCTCTGGGGGCAGAAGGTCACAGTGACATGAGCCGTGCTCCCAGTGAGGTCAGAGTGCTACGGGGTCAGTCTGCACTGCAAATTAAATAGATATACAGTAACATAGCTATGGTGGGCCCCCGCTGTCGCTCGTGGTGGATCCCCACCGCATAAACTGTTTTGTCTGCATCAGTTCTTAGTATCAGGAATCAGACTTTTGCAAGTTGCATAGTACTGAGCAACGAGCAACAAAGTGACGGCAGCATAAGGGCTGACGGGGGGGGGGGGGGGTTGCCCTTTCCTGCCCCCTTTCTCTGGCGGGGGTGGGAAAAAATACAGCAACGCATCTCGCCTTAAGGTGCCCCTACTTCTCGTCCGACACACCCCCCTCCAC
>JAABNY020000001.1:27811282-27825167 GCA_015164015.2 Brevimyrus niger
AACAGACCCAGGACACCGCGTACCGCAACAGAGACAGACGGAGTCTGATGATAACCCACTCAACATTTTTCATCAAAATCTGCCACTTGTGGAGATGAAGAGTCCTCCATAAGGTGGTATTCTGACCACTCGGGATGCTTTTCACAGCGTTTTTACCATGGAGATAATTCTGTAATATGAATATAATATGGAGTAATCTGGATATATGTTTTACAGTGTGGTGGCTTTTCATACTCATTCACAAACATGAGCAAGTGTACGTAGCAAAAAGACATGCCATTTAGCATATCGGCCATCAAATCTTTAAGTTATGTCGTTTTAAAGCAGGGATGTCATTTAAACCTGCCATCCGAGCTGTACACACAACTCTTACCATTGAAAGAGCAGCCTGTGATTGAAAAATCAAACTCCAAATAAGTGTCTGAACCTAATACATTTAGGTTAGGTGAGACCGGGTGTCAGGACAATATTAGCCACTTAATCGACTGGTAACTCAAACACTGGTATTCAGACCAAGCAAATCACAGGTGGGGGGGTAAAAGACTAGAAACACAAGCACAGTATTTTCTCAGTAACGTTAAAGGGTCTTTCACAGTAAAGACAGTTTTACTACTTATGTCAGTTTCAGCTTCACTGTCGTCAGCAGTTATGTAATTGCCCAGCAGTATGATGCAGACAGTGTTGGGCTGAATAAAACCATCAAAGCTGTCTTGCAGGCTGAGACCTCTTAAGAAGAGAAGCCACCCATCACATATCATACAAGCTTGTCTGGCATTGAATAATAAGATGCTGTATTTTCAAACCCTACTCCCCTTTTCTCCCTTGGAATATTTTACTGTCAGTGATGTAGCTAGCCCACTCCTAAGCAGTGAATGAGTTGATGAAATCCTTTGTTCTCCAATACAGACGATGGCTGATTGTCCAATGCAATCACCTCAATTATACTGATTACATTTAAATATCGGACAGCGACATCAACCAAGACTGACACAGAATGGGTCCAGAAATCTTTACTTTTAAAGATATCGATATGTTAACCAATATATTGTGCATCACTACTAATAATTATTATTATTTTTTTAATTATGGGATTAAAATAAACGAAAAGTGCGTTTGATTGCATTACCAACATTTTGCCATTGTATTTTCTGAGGTGTTGTGACACAGCGGAGAGTAATCTTTATATAAAATTACATATAGGGATTTTATACTGTAAAATGGAGAACAGCATCTAGGAACATTGCAGCAGCACAGTTACTTTAGGGAACATTGTTTACAGCATTCAGCTGGAAGGGAAGAATCTCACAATGACAGCGTGCACCTGTGATGATGAGCCGCTGTATGGGGGGGGTGTGATAGGAGAAACAAATATACACCGCCGGATTGAGTGTGAGAGGGTACACCAGGGGTGGCCAATCTTATCCACACAGGGCCGGCGTGCGTGCGGGTTTTTGGGATAACCTGCAGGTCAGCTGTTCAAACCCAGGTGTGAGGACTCTTCAGCCAATCAGTCATCTAATTAGTGACCTAATTAGGGAGTTGCAGGGAAAACCTGCATACACACCGACCCTTTGCGGATAAGATTGGCCACCCCTGGGATACACCAACCCAGGTAACACAGGCTGCTGTGGACCAGGGAGTGGGTACACTGACCCAGGTAACACAGGCTGCTGTGGACCACGCAGACACCCCCGCTGTAACGTCCGCAGGATGTGAGAAACTTACCTTGGCCTGAATTGTAGATCGCTTTGACTGATTTCTTCACCTTCTGCAAAGCTGTCCGGTCCTGATCCAGACCCTAGGAAAACAGAGGAGCGGATTTTGAAACCTCAAAATACAACTTACCTATGAAAATGCAACGGTACAATGTCACAATCAGTGTTGAGATCTGGTTTATAAAATAAATTAAAAAAAAGTTAGCAATAGTCCCTGTACTCAATAGCTATTAAGCTTTAACGGAACATCCTGCGATGTTCTGGTTCTCGGCTGTCTTCCCTCTAACCAAACCCTTTAACTATTCCATGCATCATCAGGGCCAAATACTGCCTTCATTTGGGCCATCTCTACATGGGATTTTGTTGCTGGATGAAAACTCAAACAATCCACAAGTCATGAGTCTTAATGCAGAAGAACTAACAGTATCAGTAAGATGTCATCTCAAGGGGGGATTGCTAACAACAGGCGTTTTTGTTTTTGTATTCGGTCTACTAACACAGGGGACTAAAACTGTAATGTCCCATTATAATGTTGTTTATTGTAAGTCTTTCATGCATCGGGGTGACTATGATTGGAAAGACACTATATTAGAACCGAGGTTGTCAAATATATATTGTTAAAAGCAGAATGAAGATTCCACAATTTTCTTTCCACCGACACTTCTAAATGTAACTGGCATTTGTACATCTCCGTAATTAAGCTCTTTTCATTCTATTTATCTGAGAAACATTTGGATGCTCCGATGTTTGAGTTCTTAATGCTAAAGTGATTAGCATGTTAACTTGGCCAGCACAGTAACCAAAGGATCACTGAATATAATGCAACTAATCCAGCCTAGTTCAGCCCAGACCTCACACTTTAGACTTAGGTTTGGTGTCACTGCACATCCTGGTACATGTGGGAATCCATCATGTAAATCTGTAGTATTTTTACATAACGCATCTGTAACCCTTTCAGCTGCAGCATCTGACTGTGACGAACTCCACCACAAACACTCACGCTGCATGACTCATCTAGCTGGAGATTATAGATAAACACAACACAGCACTTCTACGTTGTACTCATTATCACAGAGCCTATGAATCATGAATAAAAATGTAATAAATCGCCTAAAGAAGCTTAATCTAAGGGGGGGAAAAAACAACCAGGAGCCAAGCTACTCATTTTTCTCATGTTTCCGTGATTAGACCATGGAATGAGGAATAACTAAGAATTGCCCACCAGTAATAGGAACAACTTGCCAAACAAATTTAATTGCCTAGCAAAGTGACTTAAAAACAACACATGAAACTACACTCAAAACAGCACAACAGGTTGAAGAGAAAAAGAAATTCTCTCACCCTTCAAAATGACATGAACATTAAATGTTTCATTCTCTTAAGATATGCCATACATGTTCTATTATGTTTATAGAAGCCGAGAAATCACTTTACAATAAGACTGCCCTTGTAAATGGTCCATGAATGGAATTGGGTTATTAATTAGGTTTTAACACATTGTGAATTATTAAATAATTGCAAAAATATATATGGTAACATTATAATTGGCGTATGGAGCCTTATTGTAAAGTGACACTGAAACCAAGAAGAGAGAAACTTCCTTTTTAAGATTGCGGTTTAAAACCTTCCCACTGCTTAAACTAGCTACCAGATTCAGAATTCATTACAACAGAATCCTACAGTTACTATGACAACAGCTCGGCCATAGCTTATCAATGCGGCCAAGGAGATGTTTTTCGGTTGCAGTTCTTGATGCGACGGGAGCCCCCGGCTGGCAGCAGGGTCAGGGAAAGCGATGACATCGACCCCGAGTGTAACGATGAAGCCATCAGTCCCTAAGCAGAGCGACTGAGGGGGCCCCCACATCCCCCAGCGTGGCGGCAAAAGGACGCTCACACATGCGGAGGGACAATCTGGCAGCGACAAACTAGGCGGCTACGGGCCAAATCCTACTGATGGGGAAGTGGTGAGAAAGACAGCCGGACACTGACATCAGGGATGTGCCCCTTACAATAAAATAAAAATTATATTTAAAAAAAAAAAAAAATCTAATCCAAACTTACATACAGTAAATTCCATTTCAGCTACCAAATATATTGCATATATTCTTTCTAGCTAATAGTCTGTGAGTTATTTATGACTGCAAATGTTTAACCATAAATGACTCCCAAACATATAATGTGCATAATTCTCTGAATTTAGCTTCAGAAGCCTGTTATCAGACCCAAGCCAGAACCCGCCGCAGCTCACAAAATACGACAGCTTCGCGTTTGCGTTCCCTGCAACATAGCTGCACATAAACACCCTGTCTGACAGCTAATCCACGAGAGAAATCAATGCCGGGCATCTGCTGAATGAATGGGGGGGGGTTGGGGGACACCCCTGTCAGACCTAGGGGGGCCTGACATGGGGGGTATCAGGCAATAACTCAGAGTACTGCGGCCATCAACTGGGATTACCTTTTGTTATCCAATGGTTTACTGTACATTATATTTTTACATAAATACTGTACATTACGAGAGACTAAAATTTCAGACTAAAAGTGTCTCCCATCTAAATGGATCATTGCCACTTTGAATGATGGGTCATGATGAAAAGAAACCACTTTGCAACAGCACTCATGTCTACACACCCAGCACACTACTCCACGCCACATACTCTACTACACATCTATCATTCTTCTGCAAGCAGAGAACCGCATGTATCAACCACATCCATTTTCCATTGTTTGCAATGACTGATCTTGGTCAAGGGCGCCTCCAGGAGCCTTCGGCTATAAAGGAGACGCCCTTCCGCTCGCCTTAATTGAAGCTTGCAGAGGAGCATGGAGCAGGTCAATAGAGGGGCAGGCTCTAACTTCATAGGACAACCACTGACATTCCCTTCGATTCCAGAGCCTGCAGGAATAAACACACGTGTTCCGTACAGCTCAAGCCTCTAATGCTTTAACACACACTGGAAGATGGGGGAATTTCAGCAGAATGAGTAATCAAATTCTTTTTTACATTTTGGTTCTTCTTGTTTACATTGAGAGAAAATTATAATAATTAATTATCAATAAATCAAAACACAGCCCCTTGGAGATATTGGGTTATAAAATCTAATGGAAAAATTAGCCACGCATTTCAGTTATATGAAATGGAGATACAATCCAGAGCAGATGTTGTTTGAAAGCATTTTAAAAATGCAGGAAAACCCTGCTAGCTACGACGTGGCACCGGTCCACGCTGCTCTCCACACCTCGTGGCGTACAGAGCTGAAAATGAAAGTGTTTTCAGTTTCACTTTATCATGCATCATCTCACACACAGTGTGCAAAAGAACGTTTACGGTGCAAATTCATAGCCCGCTTATGCATTTCCTATGGCTCGTGCAGAAACTGCAAAGCATGCAACATAGCCATGGCAGGGGGCCTTGTGGTGCCCCCTCATTGGTCAGAGCACTATGATATCCCGGGGTTCATAACCGCCCAGGTACTGGACATAAAACTCCAAATCTCTGCTTGAAATACATAGGCAGATTGGAAGTATGCTAAGGGGTGAGATCTGATATTTAGAAAAAAGATAAATTGGAAAATCAGCAGCATTTCTGAAGGTTTCCTTGAGGCAAAAGCATAAATAGTAGTGACTGAATTCATTATACTGTACATGTCTGTGAAAAACACATTCATCCATCGCAGAGCACATAAATCTGTATCATATACTACGAATAAAGTATCTCTGCATTTCAGAATTTATTCAAATCATTCACATTTGCAAATTTTTAAAACACGTTTGGCCAGAGAGACAAGGTAAGGTGAGTGAGTTTCCTAAGATCAAAGAGCAGGGTCCTTCAGCATCCCTGGGTCAGTTAGAGTTTGGGAATGGCTCCAGGACACAGTGGGGATGGTACTCAGGCAGCTCCAGGATTCAAATACCTGGATAACCAGGAGGAAATCCACACAACAGGGAGAACATGCAAACCCTGGACGCGGGGCAAAGCAACCAAACCCTTAACCCTACAGCTACACTAGTCATTCAACCAAAAAAAAAAAAAACAGTATTTTTAAACGGTATTTAAAGTATGTGTCCTGTTTATTTGCAAAACAAGCCCAGAGCTGATATTAGCACTGTCTGACTGAAGTGTGATTCATCGCTTCAACATCTTGCTTCCAAGCACAAAACAGAAATAAAATGAAGCAATAAAAATCCAGATCTTGATTCTGGCAATGCCAGATCTGTCCAAGATTATAAACACCAGTGTTATTTCCAGCGGGCAAGCAGATTTTCTTTGAACTATGAAATCAAATTCCATAACATAATTAGCCAAACCAAAGATACTTTAAATAAATGAGTGAGGCTTTCCCCAATTCCAGCTTGGTGTGTGGAGCTCTAAAAGGTTCCCGGAAGCAGAGAGCCAACTGTTACCTGGCCATTCACCAAGCAAGTAGTGCAACAACCAACAGACTGGAATGAAACTGGATTAGTACAAGTTTCAGCCCCAGACTCGTTTTAAGTCTGGAAACCAGTATAGCCAACTGCACCTCCCAGTGTGGCATCTATCCCCCGAGCTCTCAAACAAAGCACTTTGATCAAAAAGCCGTACAAATAATAAAAAAAGAGGCAAGGGGGGAGATCAAAGAGTAGTGTGGAATAACTCGGAACAGCACAGCGGCGTTGCTGCCTGCTCAAGATCCGGCAAAAAAAAAAAAAAAAGAGCCAAACAAGCATCTGCTGCCAAATTGTTCGGCGTCGCGCCGCATGCATCTCACTGCAGCCACGAGACGCTGGACCGTCTGACACCTCAGCAAAGCCTTTGGAAAGTACGGGGCAACCATCAGTGCCGGATGCCAATGTCTGCCAAAATGCCAACAGAAGCCTCCCTACCGCGCTGGCCCATCATCCAAAGGCCCCATGCAGGTCATGGCACGAGGACCCTCAGGCCGCCCATTAATGCATCTGGCAATTCTGTGCAGGCAACAAAGCAACCGTCAAATGCGGCTCTCGCTCAAGATAAGATCAGCAAAGGTTCCGTTCATTGCACTTTAGCGGAGACTGTCAGACGAAGACAAGCGAGTCTCCCTCGCACTCTAATGAGGAAGAGAGGCAAATTATCAGTTTGGCCAAAAAAAGAAATAGTAAGCCGTTACAAGGACATAATTTTAACAGCTAGTGTGCGTTTTGGTGCGTGTGAAAGTCCCCCATGTTCAAAAAGCAGCATTTGCACTGGCGCCGTTAGCTTCAGAACGAGGAACTAAGGGCCACCGTGTCTCCTGGCAACCCCTACTGTCAACGGCCCAACAATGCCAGGAATGCCCATGGAGGTCCTCCTTCTTCATGAATGCCACTCATTATGCCTGGGGCATGCACATCAGCAACCTTTCTCTAACCCAAGCATAAAAAACAGGAAGGGGACTGAATAGAGGTTTGTGTCGATGGTTTCTGCATAAGAAGCTTGATCACAATGCTTTGGCAAAGCTACCCCCCCTCCCCCACTGATGAAGGACCAAGCATAGGGGAGGATTTCTGGCAGCACTGTGGCAGCCAGCTGGGGGGGGGGGGGGGGGAATTAGACAGAGAAGGTGGTGCCCATCGTCTTTCAAGTTATTTTGGATCTTCTCAATGGCTGACCAAATAAGGGACCTGTCTTTAGAGAAACGCTGCTTAACATTTTCTCTGCTGAAAAATAAGTCAGTCTGAGCAATAACTGAGCAGAGCACGCTTGTTTACAAGAGGTGAACCCCCAGGAGGTCGCCTCCGTTCCTCCCATAGAGCACGTCCGGTCCGGACCAGCACCGCTGTTATGATAAAGCTGCAAACCCCGTTTGTGGGTGAACCGTGAAATCGACTCCATTCAAGTCCCATATATGGAAATTCTATGAGGCTGAACGTGGTTTAGATGACAAATGACATAAGTGTTGAAGTTTCCCCGGAAGAGAACAAACCACAATAGTCACCTTCTCATTCAGCGCAATGCCACAGCATTATTAATCCTTAAAAAAAATGCTGTAACATGGGCAACTTTTTAGGCCACTGTTCTGTAAACATTATTTTATACCTGCATGAAGTACTTCATTATTCATCCATTTTTTTGTACTTGTATGCGTCACATGCTCTATGTTTCACTTTTAATTAGGATTTTGAATTGGTGGATGTATTATTAAGGTATTTTGACCATTTCTCCAACAGTGATGCTATTCTGACTGCTGTAAACCTTGATAATAAATATTATGGAGTAAAAAATTTTAGGGGGTGGGGGGGGTCCACCTCCCGCCCAGTGAATTCTAAATGCAGTGGTACAGCCTATTCCTGTAATCCTGTAAGACTAGGTGGACTGCAGTCTGTCAGACAAAGACAGCACTCCTTCGATGTGGAGATGTTGCAGCTACACACAGGAAACACAACGCGCACACAAAAAGACATATCGAGTCTTCCTCTGTGGTCAGATTCAGGCATGGAGAAGCAGAGCTGCTGACTGCCTCCTTGCGACAGGAGGATCGGCGAGAGACGAGAGCCCTCAGCTCTGACAGGCAGAATGAAGACGAGGAGGAGATGGAGGGATGGAGCATCGATTGGCTTTGTGGAGACATTAGCTTTGCGGTGGGGCTGCAGCCGCGAGCTAATGGGGGCAGGTGGAGTTCTCAGTCGCCACTGTTACTCCCACGCATTCAGCTCGATAATTGCTGGAGGCCAACTGAGTCTTAGGAAAACAAACAAGAAACTCATGAGCTAAGAATAACAATTATCTTAAGCTTCCTTATGCAGACATATACCGCAATCTCAGTCACCGCACCTCTGACCAAAACAAGCATCCAAAACCCGGATGGGCAATATCTCAGTGACTTTTTAAAATGCATGTTAAGTATGCACACAAACACACAGGTTTGTGCATATCCTGAAACAGTATCACTGCCATTAATGGACTACACTGATGGAAATACATCAATAAGCTTGGAATAAAAGCCAAGAAAACATGGACTAGAGAGAAGCCCATTAAAAAGTTAGTTAAGTAGTCCATCAGAAATTAAATCAGCCAGTGTAGGAAATTAGCCTGCCCAGAACTTCCCGAGGGAGCAGTAGAGAAAATTCCCAATCAGGGCTGGGAAGAGGCAGCTTGGATAATCTCACCACATTAATAAGATCCCAAGATGACACCTTCCTGCTGCCCCAAACCCCAACTTAAAGGGTCGCCATGATGATCGCATGATGACCCAGCTTCACGTAGAGGGCACCGTCTGGTAGTGTTCAGATTCTGCTCCATCCCATATTATACTCACACAGCCTCTGATCCACCAGGAAAATCTCCTGAGACGCTGGTGATTAGAAGCAGTGTGCTGCTGAACAGACAGGCATGCATGTTTAAGGACTGATATTCTAACAGTATGTGTACAGCCATGGGAATTCATAATAAAGACGACTTACATTTATATAAATTGTTTGGGGAGGCTGGATAATTTTATGCACATCAGTCAAGAGGGAGAAGCCATATTTTCTTTTAATGACAGAAATGTATACATTGAAATACTTGACATTCAAATATATTCAGATTTGACTGGTTACAGGGTCACCATTCTGACACAGATAATCTATAAGTGTGATTATATTACACTTTATTTAGCTAACTGAGAACAACCCCAGATCATGCTGGACATGCAAAACATAATTTGCTTATACATGTTTGACTGCTCTCAAGAAACAATCCAGCTAGCTGACCTTATTCTACAAATTTCATACTGCAAAATAAGAAATGTACCATGCATCACATATGAAGCCTAACATTGTGTGTATCTGGTCAAGCATGCGAATAGGTCATTTAGAAATGTTTTTTTGTGCAAATAAGTATTATGTCCACAGGCAGCAGTTGGACCCAGAACTCTAAATCCATGCTCTGACTTTAACAAGACAGATCCAGAAATTGCGGGTGCACAGCAAAAGTGCCCAGGGGACCTTAACACGAACCTTATACTCCTTAAAAAAAATGGCAAAACCACATCTTAGCCTGGTCTCAGGACTGAACTTCACAGTCCCCAAAGGAACAGTGTTTCATCATTCTGGGAATCATTTTCAGCTTCCTAAGAGACTCACTGGGCATCCAGTTCGAAACAAACAAAAAAGGAGGCCTTTGGAAACGGGCGGTTTTCACCGTTCCGCCTGTGCGCGGGAATGTCTGCGGAGCCCAGCACGGGCGTGTCTCAGCCAGCCCAATTAGACACTTGCGCAACGTTCGTCTTTCAGCAGCGTGGCAGCAGCAGAATAAAAAGCCCCATCGTCCATTTGATCCGCATCAACACCAACCAATAAGGAACCGCAGCTGCATTATGGAATGCTGAAGATGCCACTTTAACGTGCATCATGCAGCTGCAGTAAATCCAAGTTGTGTCCAAGGCATTTATAACACAATATTTATGGCCGTAGGCTTAAAAATAAACAAAAATGATGACAGTGTACATCCATCTGTTTGATCTACAGCTCTGTCGGCCTGCTTCAGGAATGAAGCAAATATCCAGAATCTGAGTAAATATTTTACCGGACAGTAACGCAGCTGCCGACACTGACAAATGCTGACTTTATGGATGCTTTAAGTCTAGAAGCCAAGAAGTGTTGGATGGGTCATCATCAGTTTGACATTCTGGCGTCAAGGGGCACAGAAACCGATTAAAAAGTCATTTCTTTACACAGGGGGATAAAACAGGGGCGACAACGGCTTCCAAGATGTTCTGATGTCAAAAAAGACAAGTGGATTTCCTGAGTTTAATAGTCCAAAGACATAGGACAGACACTGGCCTCAGTCTGGGGTTAGGGAGAAAAGGCATTCACCAGATCAGCCGCTCAGCAGCAGGTCCGTGATACACGTGGAACATTTTTGGGAAATCTGCCACTTTTAAGAAAAAAAAAAAAGCTCTTCCAAGTTTTTTTCTTCTTCTTGGAAAATGTCAAGATGAAATGTCACCGAATTTATGTGGAACATCCATTCCTCCACCCTCCTCCAATATCAGGCATAAAATTCAGTTATAGCCACCCTGCTGAAACTTCCCGAGGTGATCAGGCACTAGCCACGTGCAAAGCGCTGAAGAACGCGTGCGATCAAGTGACATTTCCCCGTCCCACCACGTCGGAGCGTGACCACGCTTCACCTGAACAGCATTAGTGCAATACAGCAACATATTCATTATTTTCTTTGCCAGGTTTCAAGTCTCGCTCATATTACCCAATACAAACATCTGGCGATCATAGAGCAAAGAGCTAAATAAGCCAGACCCGAGAGCCACACGTTTGGCGGAGGCGGCCGCGTCATGCAGGTAAATCAGATGCATTTTTGCTGCGGCCGCATTCAGTTAAGTGCATTATAGGCCTCCCCTGAGCCAGTCTGGGTGCTGCATGCAAAGCAGTGGCCGTCCTATACAAGTTGATGCCACGGAAAACATGCAAATGATCACAGCATCTCTGGCTCTGCTTCACGCAGTTGGTCACGTGGGGTGGACTGTAACCACCGGCCCGCTTCCGCCAAGAGGCCGGGGGCTGAGGACTGACTTCACAAGTTGCTGCATTCTCTGCCAGCAGAGCAAAGGGGACCAGGCGAGTCCGTGGGCTTTGGTGCGACTCGGTGTCATGCAATGTGGTTAACTGCACGCAGAGACAAATTTGGATGGCTAGACATAACGTCTGCAATACACCGCCTGTTATGTCTACGGGTCCTCTGGCTTAACCAAATGCAAGCTCGAGAAAGATGAGGAACGTAACAGACTCGAGGCTCCTGATGCTGATCAGTGCTCCGAGGAACTCTAAGAACCATTCCTCCACCCCGACTCCCCCGCAGTGTTACTCTACCCACCCCTCAGGCCCCCAGAGTGAGCTGATGCTCCTCTGAATGACGCGAGAGGAGTCACAACCACCTATATATATAGAGAAAACAAGATCAGCCCAGATTTCCAAGGAACAGCAACATAACGGAGTAAACACATGCATTTACAAGTGTCAGTTACGTGATATTGTCAATGACCCAGGGGTGGTAAGTTCAGGTCCAGAAGGTACAAATCCACACCAAGGTTTTGTTTCAGCCAACCGCTTGAGTACTCTGGGACTGAGACTCTTTATGCTCAACTGGTTGGTTGAAACAAAATCTTGGTCTGGATTTGTACTTTCTGGACCTGATTTTTTCCACCTCTGCAATAACCAAACAGTCCGGTTGTGCTTGGAATTATGGGTGAACCCTGCAGATGATCAGCATTGCTCCCCCCTCCATAACAATACCCTTCTCTGCCAGTTGACTTGCTGGAACAATCCTCCCATGTTGCCAAATGACATTATAATCATATTTGCACTACAGAGATCTCTGCTCCTTCCCATGTTTCCTTGGTGCTATAAAAGGTAGAATCTTAGTCAAATAATGGCAAAATGCATCTAACTACAAGTCTGTGAATTTCTCCTAAAAATATTTCCTTTACAATTTCGGGAGAGGTGAGGTCGTGTCTAAGATTGGAGGTGGAGGTCAAGCAGACAGCACACCCTCAAACAGGGCAGCCACATGCTTCCAGCTTCCAGCCACCCCCCCCCCATCCATGTAACCATCCTGCTTTCACTGTTCCCAACCACAGAAAACAGGAAGAGACAGCCAGGCCCATCTATAAACAGTCACTGCCTCTGCCACTGGGGATTTCCACTCGTTAACTGGCCGTTTCTTAAGAAGCCTTATGGAAAGCTTCGCGCTCTCAAGGGTGAAGCTAATCTTTATTCAGCACCCAGCTTTTCAATTCAATTCAATTTATATGTATATAGCATGTATATAGCACCTTTCACACAAGAGTGGCACCAACTCACTCAGCTCACTTGGTACAGCTGAAAAATAGTATGGCGATGCAATACTACAACGTTTATACAAGATGTATAAATGATGTGCGGGAAACAGGGAAAGGGTGAAAATGAAAAGAAGGAAAGCCAGAAGACATCAGAAAAGAACCAAAAACTCCCAAGTAGGGAGGAAAAAAACCTCTGGGGTGCAAGGTTGATTGGCTGCCCCACACCCCCCAGGCATGTGGACATAGAATACAGAGAGAATGGGCCTGGTTTAATAGAAGCGGGGAGTGAACTGTGGCCATAGTCAGTCCATCAGTGAGCCAGTTCCCCTGGCAGGTCTGTGTCAGCTGGCAGATCATAAGTCATATCCATGATGTCACAGTTTGTGAGCCATGTCCATGATGTCATGCTCTAACATGAACATTGATCTCAAAACATTCTGACAGCTTCCCATTTCATTTGCATCATTTTTGCCCCAAAACCCCTTTCCTTTGACATGAAACCCTACAGTAAAGGGTTTTCATGAACAAACGCACCCTTATGACAGAGGGGTCACACGTTCTCTGGTTCCTCGCACTGAAATTCAGGCAGACCTGTGCACAAACTCTCCTGAGATCCTGACAAACACATCGTCTTCCAGCTCATTTCCCCAGAAGCTGTTTTTCCAGGGAGGCGTTAAAAAGCACACAGGTCCATCAGCGAGATCATGACCAGAAAATGCACACTAAAGGTGCCCTGTTCCAACATGTGGCATTTGATGAGCAGAGGGGTGACCTTCTGGGCTAGAGCTGCCCCGAGAAGCAACAACTCGTCAGAAGCAGCCATCTGCGACCCCGCTACAGCTGACTCAGCAGAACGGAAAGGCAGCTTTCCAGCAGAAGATAAAACCCGCCAGAGGGAGGGCGTGTGCTGACCACAGCGGCGCCATCAACTGGCTTCCTCAAAAGCACAGAGTGACCCAAGGGTGTGAGAGGGTGGCTGACACAACTTTTCATTACGAGGGCCAGGAAGTAAGGCGCACACATTTTAGAGTGATAATATTCCGGGAAAGGACTACGGCGGACAGTCTGCTGTTCACATCTGTTTACATCCGCGGCACTGCTGATTTAAGCATGAACAGCACGACCACGCACTAATTTGCCTATGTTACATAGTGTGTCTGTTCATCGTTTGCATTGTGTAAATGGTAAATGGACTGCATTTATAAAGCGCTTTTTACCAAAGCGCTTTACAATACATGCCTCACATTCATACACCAACAAATATAAAACCTTTGAGCAAGGTGTCTACCAGCTCACCGGGAGCAATTTGGGGTTCAGTGTCACTTCGATGGGGTCAGGAGGACCCGGGGCTCAAACCTGCAACCCTCCGGTTGCCGAACGGTAGCACTACCTCCTGC
>JAABNY020000001.1:27839253-27859071 GCA_015164015.2 Brevimyrus niger
TCAGTTGGTAGTGCCAAAGGGGCCCCCTCCGGGGGGGCCCAGCGGCCTGCTGGGGGGTTTTCTCCCCCCCCCCCCCCCCCATTATGCACCAGAAGAGCCATCTGCTCCTTAAATCTGAGAGCGGGGAAAATGACGGAAAATCACCCCCATGGGAGTGCCCGACAGCTCAGCACGGAAGGCGTGACCATGGCAGGCCCAACACATCACGCCCCGCCCCCCCCCCCCCCAACAACAACCAAATTGCCAGCATGTTCAAGTTAGCGGAGGAGACAAGGGCCTCAGCTACTGCCAGTGAGGGAGTGGAAGGCAGGAAGTGGGGAAATGGGAAGTTCACAGCTGCCACAAGCAGAGCAGTACTTTGCGCTAGTAGTACTCTACCCCCTGCCCATGGCACTGCCTCACCCAGTCATGCTCTGAGCTCCAGTACAACCAAACACATCCTTTCCACCATTTCTATTTCAAGAGTGTCTGACATTTGATGATCAATAACATTTGCAGGTACATTTGCTTTACTGTAGTTGCGTGTTTTATAAAATCATTGTTTAATTTATCTTCTGAACAATACTGTTATATAACATTGCTGTCTTTTCACTCATCTTTGTTCTTGAATTATATGCGTGTATCTGTTTACATTATGTACCTCACTGCTTAAAGTGCGGCTGACTTCCCAACCAGCTAAAATTGAGGAGAATTAGGAAACTACAGAAAAATAATCCGTTCTCAATCAACCCAGGAAACCATTGTCCGTGTGGAATGGTCAAAGTTATGAATATTCATGAATATCTGAGATGAACCCCCCCCCCAAATGAGTATATATTGTAAGTCAGGCTGGAGGTTAATTAAGTAACAGCCTCTCTGTTTAATACTTGGAGTGAAATATCATCACCGTAATTGAAGAGGGGTCCTTATTCAGCTTAGGCAAACCAGCCATGACGACATCTCCCAAGGAGGTGACCAGCATCTGAACCGGAGCTGGCAACCAGCACCTAATTAGGTAAGTGCCTCCCATCTCTGTTACCATGAAGGAGCATGAGTGGCTTTGGCCCTCCTCCGTTAATGGCCCACCGACCCCCCCCCCTCCCCGAGGCATGTCTCAAAAGCCACTCTGGAGAAATGGGACAGGCCAGTAAACTAAAGGCCAAATTAAAGGAGAAGGTTCATTTTAACAGACTGCTTAACAGGCCTGAAACAACCTGTTCATGGCTGACACCGTCAACTTGGTGCTAAAGAGCCAACAGCCACCAATTACTCTATAACACGTAATGTTTAGTATGCTGCTGTCAGAGACTCATTAGCATATCGCTTATAGCATGCTACTGTCAGAGACTCGTTAGCAAATCGCTTATAGCATGCTGCTGTCAGTAACTCGTTAGCATATGACTTATATCATGCTACTGTCAGTGACTCGTTAGCATATCCCTCTTAGCATGCTGCTGTTTTTCACTCGTTAGCGTATTGCTGTTAGCATGCTGCTGTCGTTCACTTTATAACGTGATGTTTAGAATGCGGCTGTTTGTTAGCATATCGCTTTTAGCATGCTGCTGTTGTTCACTCATTAGTGTGTTACGTTTATTGCACTGCCATCATTCCCTAATTAACACGTCACAGTTACTGCACCCCCATCGGTCACTCATTAGCATGTCATGTTTAGAATGCTGGCTTTGGCAAATCATTAATGTCCCACATTTACTGCGTTGCCATCAGTCCCAACTTAGCACATCAGTTACTGCACTGCGGACAGTCACACATTAGCATGTTGCATTTAGTGTGCTGCCATTGGATAAGTCTTTAGCGTGTATGATTTAGCATGTTGTCATCGGTCTCTGTTCGACACATCACATTAAACGTTACTGTTGGTCACTCGATACCACATTGCATTTAGCGCACTGCCGCTGGTCAGTCTTCAGCAAGTCATGTTTAGCACGCTATCGCCGGGTCACTGTTTACCATGCTGCTGTTGGTCGCTTTTTAGTGCATCGCCATCGGTCACTTTTTAGTACACTACCATCAGTCACTTTCAGCACATCACTTACAGTGCACTGCTGTGGGTCATTCCTTAGCGCATGGCATTTAGCATGTTACAGTGTGTTGGACAGTCCCGGTCCAAGCTATGCATTAACTCACCTCGTTTTTCACACAGAACTGCCAGGTCACCCCAACTGAACCCCACAGAGACTTCCGGCTGTAAGAAGAATGTAGCATTAACCACTCTCTCTTTTAGTTCTTTTTTTTCTGGAAGGCTTGACAGACGGTATCACATTACACAGAAGAATGGATATATCCTTTCAGGTCAGGAAAAAAATTTAATTAAATAAAAAAAAAAAACTTCCCACATCCTCAATGTTCCTTTTTATTTTGGGTCCCACACTCTAAGTATTACGACCCATCAACTTTTAAAAGCCAGCAAAACGTTATTCCCACAATCTGACTCTAACCGGATAACCTTTTCATTCTGTGACGCTAAATAGCACAGTAGTAAAAGTCTACTTGCATGAATTGCACTTTCGCAAGAGAATTCAAGCAAGCCAACAATTATGTACACCCCAATTGTTATTGTTTCCAGTGCTAGTTATTTCAAGTAATAGATATTTGAATTAGGTTTGGTATTGTTACACAGTAAGCTTTCGGGTTAGTTTTCAGTGAGTAATATACCTCTGGGACCTGACAGTACCATGGATGACACGAAAATCCCCATCCAAATTCCCCACCCACCTGGTATTCCCACAGTTCTGGAACTGATGGAGGACTAAAACAGCCTTTCTGCGGCCTAATGTGCAACGATGCCCAGGAACAGAGGGTTTTACCTCGACAAAACACCAAGTGAGTGGTAACACCTGCCGCTGGACCACAAGATGCAGAGAGGAGGCGGGAAACACCCCCAGGGGCAGAGCGAGAGTGTAACTGCGGAACGTGTGAAATTTTCAAGGCGGCGACGAGGCTCTGAGTCATAAATGGGCCTTGAACGGGAGCAGAGATGGGCGGCATGATAATCTAACGAAGGCCGAGCGTAAGTTAAGAAGCTCTGGCAAAGGTGCCCGTGTGGTGGGTGGTATCTGGGCAACATGGATAACTTTCCTGTACAGACACGTCCCATGACTAATGGCAATAGTCATGGGGAAAGGAGGTAAACACATTAAATCCAGCTTGAAGCAAACCGCAAAGCAGTCAACACACATTTCTGAATAATTTAAAAAAAGACTCGGTTTAGAGGGCAAACAGAGGACAAATCAGCGTGAATCGAACAGTTTTTGCATAACCCTAATTTCCAAATTTGACATGAGTCATATACAGGGGGGGCTGCAGGGGCACTGCCTCCATCTGAATGCTAAGTGGCCCACAGAGTGCCCCCTCCCCTGTCACTCACTTATTCAAAACACGTCATTGGCTAATGATAAAGTTGGTCATCTGTATGAATTTTGGTCCCTCTTATCCCCCTGGTGAAGGATTAGAGTTATATGAATACTTGAGCATTACAGCTTTGTATGACAGTGATTTGACTGATAAAACTCATTTAAAGTACAATGCAACGCATCCGCAGTACACTAACTGATTCTTACCGTGAGGCAAACAAACAATGGGGGGGTGCTCTCCCAAGCACAGCTACACTTCTGGGAATAACCACTCTGACACCACTGGCCAGTCTGGCAAATTCTTCCAAAACCGAATTATGGGAGAAATGCACAGAAACTTCTAAGGTAAGACGATAATAATCACGAAAGCAGGCATATGAGAAAAAGGTTTGAGGAAGGGCACAGTGCTTTGTGACAGCTAGCTAAACCACAGTGGATAGGATCAATTTTAGATACATCTAAAATTAAGGGGACTTAATTAGCTATTCAATTCAACTTATTTTCATATAGCACCTTTCACAACAGTGCTCCCAAGGCACTCAACAAGAATGAGTGGCAATCCATTACACCGTTGGCACAAAATGGTGTATGAAATATGGAAAAGGGCAGGATGAAAAGAAAGAAAGCCAGAAGACAATGAAGGAGAGGAAGCAAAAACTCCAAAGAAGGGAGGAAAAAAAAAACCTCTGGGGCTCCAAGGTCCTAGAGGGATAACAGGCCTGATTTAATAAAAGCAGGGTGTGGAATGTGGACCGTCAGTCTATCAGGGAACTTGTTCCCCTAGCAGGTCTGTGTAAGCTGGAAAACCATAGGCCAACCTCCACGATGTCACAGCCCACAACTAGTATGTTTGGATGGTGTCTTGCCCCCCTCGTTAATTAAACGGTTCCACCCCCCAAAATGAAACAACGGAGGGATGGTGAACCGTCCGAAAGGCAAGCGTGGCTTAAAAACAGAGCCGCTGCCATCCAGACGTTGGCTTGTTCCCAGATAGCAGCACACAAAGACAGCAGATGTGTGACACAGAAGGCAGGGGAACTGTGGCCCTGCCAGGCGAGGAGATCATGAAAAGGGATGGGGGGGGGGGGGCAAAGGGGGTGATGTCGGGGCAAGGAGAGTGGGTGGAGCACGAGTGCCAGTTTGGGTTCAAAGGCCCCAAGGAGAACTCTGTCCCATTCATCTCCTTCTGGTGCTCCCCCAAACAAAAGCAGCCAGCACACATACACACACTCTATGCATATTTACATGAGGTATGAGGTAATTATCAGTCATTCATACAATCAAAATTCAACATAAACTTGCCTTTTTTTATACAATTTTTCTTGCTGATTAAAATGGTTTTAAATTTAAATTTAATTAAAAGAAAACCATTCTGAAAAGTTGACTTTAATTAAAAACTTCTCGGTAACATTGCCATTAGCAAATATGTCCCCGCCCCCCATAGCTGAAAAGATATTTTTAACCAGAAAAAAAAATCCCTTTAAATCCTTTGATCCAAATCCAAAGCCGTCTAAAGAATACTTGCATTAATTTTTACTACAAGCTATTTTGATTACTATGACAAACCATCAGAAAACCTTTAGTAGGATTATAGCCTCATAACAGGAAGTAACATTGAGTAGCTATTTTGAAAACATCTCGCAACACTGTTCAACAACGGCTTATCGCTTTTTGTCAAATAATCTCAATTGGTAAAGCTTGACAGTACATGTCTCTCTTATCCTGCACAGAGCGATGAAATTTAACCAGGGCGAGGTTCCCTCTGCCCAGACCGACCCGTTTTGTCGGGTAATTTCTAAGAGCCCAGCGCTGACCCGTAGGCTACACTGGGGCGTCGCACCTCACAAGGTAAATAATGGCTTCGCATGGCCACAAAAGGAGTATGGGAAGGATACTGCCCTCATTCTGACAAAACAGTACAACAGCTGTGCATATTCAAATGCATAAAAGGTGCAGAAGTACAAAACAATACTGTGCAAAGGAAATTATATTTACGTGGGTGTAAAACTTGTTTTTTTTTTTAATCTATCAAAGTGGATTAGCTTGGCTATTTCAAATCCTCTCCTAAAGTCACCACGTTAACTATACTTACCCTGTGACACATCCATGCATTTGGTGAGCTTCTCGACTGGCACACCTTGCCAATTAATACCTTGTGAAGTTAAGTAGGTTAATGAATTAGGCTGATTGGTAAAATGTAACAAATATATGGAATTGCTGGGACGCCCCAACGATATTTGAAGAGCTTTATAAAAATGTCACTTTTGCGTTGGTGTTTTTGAGCAAATTAATAAAATTAATTTTCTTTGCACATATGCACAGTACTGCAACCAAAATAAACATACCAAGACTGAAGGAAGTCCTTGAGAGACTTATCTGTCAATCTTTATTCAAAGGCATTTTTTCAGGGTGTGAGAGCAAACGCCATTTAGAAACTGCATTAGAAGATGAACATACTTCTGTGTGGGATTGCTGGTTTAATACTTCACATTATGGTACTCGCTGAGCGTTTGATTTTTGTACATATTTGGCGAGTTTGCCCTGTTACTTCCTTATAACATTTTAGCGTCACACACTCTGCTTGGTATTTATTTGATGAATGACTGCAAGGATTTGTTCGCCCGCTATCACCAGCAGCCTATATAAAGTTACATAATCTTTCTTGCATGACAAGGGGCAGCGGAAACTGCAGGCAAGAAGTCAAACATCATGTTATTGATCTTCATTGCGCGAAAGGTAAGGACAGCCCTACCCGACGCTGAGGAGAGCAGACCTCCTATACATCCACATGGGCATGGGCCACCATCCATCCCCAACGGGACACTGAGACATCAGCAGTGCCCAGCTGTGGGTTCCCCAGCAGGGAAAAGGCTATTCCAGCTGAAGCGGGAGACCAGCGGCAGTGTTAGCACTGGACTAACACTCAAGAAGGGTGGCTTTTTTAGGAAGTGGAGTCTCCATGGCAGCAGGGAAAGGAAGGGAGGGGGTCTTTTATGGGATTTATGTTTAGGAATCAAAGTCTCGTTAATAAAAATAGGTGGTGGGGAGGGGTGGTTAGGGGGCACAATGACCACCACTACGAAGCCAAGCAAGTATTCACTGTGGAAGCATCTGAAGCAGAACCAGACTCGCTCTGCTGTAAATGTATCCCTGGTAGCAAGCAAGATGCTTGTTGTCGTGGCGACCAGCATATGGCCAATGAGGATGAAGCGCAGATTACAAGCTTCACTTGCCTTTAACCCCCGATGCACTGGGCTATATGATCCCAATTCCTTACACTCCGTAATGCTTCTACTGCAGGCGGTCCGGCAGGTGGGGCAGTACCTGACCCGAATAAAAGCCCACAGGAGAGCGAGCAGGGCATCCCTATTGAGGCTTTGCCGAGAGAGCAGTATGAGCCAAGCAGCAACATGAGATTAACCTTAAATATAGGTGTTTAGTATCGGTACCAGCTGCAGAACAGGTACCCGGAGTCTCCTTCCTGAACACTGGTGATCACATTTGCATTAATTTACATCTATTTCATTTAACAGATGCTTTTGTCCAAAGCAATGCACAAGTGAGGGAAATAGCACATTACAAGCATACGTGTCGAGTCAACTAGGCATAAGCGCAGCTCGCTTCCAACGAATGGCCAGGTACAAGTGTAAAGAGTTTCAGAGCTACACACAAACAAGACCAGACGCTAATAAGACGAATATGCAAATAAGCAGAACGTGCAACAAGAAGAGCATTCAAGGAACATGGAAGGTGTGAGCTGGTAGAAGTATTCCTGGACCAGATGATGTTTTAATGTTCATGCAATCATCCATTATTCTGAACATTTTCCTAAATTGGGAAAAAAACATTAAAAGCACAAAACGTTAATTTCATGTCTCCAGAACCCAACATTACTGTCCAGTCTTAAGCTTCAGAGACCAATAGATGCATTCAGATGCAATTAACTGTACTAGTAGTAAAATCATGGAAAGTGCATCCCCCAATGAGGTACGAAGGGATGAGCAGACAATAACAGTCACTGAGCCCCCGTTTTCACGGGCCGTCCAGCGCTGGGCCACGCAAACTGCTATTGCTCTGTCCCGTGTAGGTGGGCGAGCGCAAACGGCATGGTGGACGAAGACCCAGCAAATGAAGGAAGGCCACAAGGCCACAAGTGAGACATCTGTATGTAGAAGGAGGAAAACCCCAAGCGTTTCCAGGCAGTGTTATCGCATTATGATCATCAGCCACCAACGATTACACTGCTGGCCAAGACAGCAATTTAACTATCATCAACAAATCTTAAACAGCCATTTCCCCTTTACAAACAATATGCAACACCAGATGTTTAAAACAGTGTTAAGCAAGTCCTATATATATATACACACACACACACACACACACACACACATTTTTTTTCCACAATATTAATTCATGACAGGCAACAAACATGATGTGCAAAATTAGTATTGCACTTCAGTATTTGTAAAATGGCTGGAATCTGTCAGAAAGGTAAGACAGAGTCAGTAGGTCACCGCCCCCCACCCCACACACACACACAACCTCAGATTCAAAGAAAGAAAAAGAGCAACCATCACTTCCTGTGACGTCAAAAACAACACTCAATCGCTCCTTAAAAGGGCTATATGTGGAGTCTCACCCCACGTTCAGCGGAACGGTCTCAGGTGCATCACTTTCCATGCTACGACATCTCTGACACTTCTTTAAAGGTTTTTAATGCCAGTCGTATGTCCTCTTTTTCAAATCAGATTACTTAACATGGCAAAGATCAAATGGCAGAAGGGAAGAAAGTCAGACTGAACTTTATTGCCATTGTGTGCATGCACAGTGAAATGAGCTAGTGAACTCTCACACCTAATATTGGTGCTAAAAAAGATGGTAGAAAAGGACCAGCTGTTAAATTTTGTTCTATGTACGCTTCCGGGACTCTTGCAGCCCCGATACTTTTCTTTTAAGAGTCTGTGTCTCCCTCTGACCTAATTAGTTCTCTGTACTCCAAGTCCTACATATTCTCATTCATAAAATAAATGCTTAAAATACTTTTAGGAGCCTAAATGTAGAGGTGAAACCCCTCCTGGATGAAGGGAGGGGAGACGCAGCCCTCAGCACTACCTCCTCCCCCAACCAGACTGGGGGCACTTCACCTGCTACTCTGAGCTTGAATAATTCAGCAAATGAACAGACACACAAGATGGCCAGCAGCACGCCAACCAGGATAAGCACACGCACCGTGGGATCATATGTTAGATAAGCCGGCATTAATAAATTTCCTGTGGCATTCCATCCAGGGCACCCCCGGCCTGGTGCCCTTTGCTGCTTGGGACAGGCTCCAGGCCTTCCATGTGACCCTGACTAGCTGGGAAATGGATGAAGGAAACATTTAATTAGCAAGGCATCATTAGATGAACATTTAGGGACATGTCCAACCTCAGCTGGACAAGCATGAGGGCCCTGTATGCACGAAGCAGCGCTTCTCAACATCTTCCTGCCTCGGCTGACGTTCTCCATCTGACGCTGTACCACAGGGCCTCCACCGGGCTTGCATATGCCTCTGGCGGGGGTGTAACCATTTCCCAGTCGATGATCCCCCCTCGTACCGTGCAGAGTACCGTACCACAGTTGGCTCTACCGCACACAGGGTACAATGCCTGATAAAAACCAAGCGACTGTGAGATCCAGACGCAGTAGGATTTTATGCTCACAAAAATATATTTTTTGAATAATGTTGTGTAGCGATGGCCAACAAACTCACTTGATGTACCGTGAAAATGAAAAAGGCTTGAGTCTTCCTCTGCCAACGGAAACTCAATGCAAAATGACACAGAGAAATATACTGTATATGCTGACCGGAAACACAATGAATGAATGAATGATTAATGATGCTTTATTTGCTGTTTGCATGAGTATGAGTACAGGTAGACTGCAATGATTTTTTTCCGCATATCTTCATCTTAGGTGTTAAAGCTTGGAGTCAGAGCACAGGGTCAGTCATCGATCCAGGACCCCTGGAGCATTTTGGGGGGGTTGTTGAATGAACATGTGACCATCCTCCCAATTATGGGACTCGAACCTGCCACCTACCGGTCACTAACACCACAGCCTCAAAAGTCAAACATGAAAATGAAATGACAGTGGGTTATGGAGCTGAACAGCTAAGAGCCGAAAGGGCCTGATCAGATCAGAAATCTTATTGTACCTTTGAGTAAGATTAACCAGATTAGTGAATTAAAAAAGTGCTCATGAGTAACTGCTACAATTGTAACCCGAGTAAGTCAAAATGGATCAAGGCTTCACCCCAGATGGTGGAGAAGCTCACTGTGGAAAACCAGCTAGAATTCACCCAGGCAAAAACAATACCTCAGTAGGCCAATTTTTTCATGTTAGGCATGTTCATCAAAATATATATAAAAAAAAATTAAAAATTAAAAATAAAAACATTTAACATTTACTATAATTTTTGGCACTCTGTCTAGGAGTACTTATTGTCTGTTTTTTGAGAGCCTTGTTTTAGACAGACTATCAGTTACAATCGTAATGCTTCTTCTGTCACAAATGGGGAACGTGTTGAACCATGAAATCTTCTCTAAAGTTGTTCACAAAATCACTGCCATTGAATCAATTAAGCTTCCTCTTCCTAAAAGCCGCACTCCACTTGGCCTGAATGCAGCACAGTTACGGAGCACTTCTATTTGTCGTGGTGCATTAGTATGAGGGAGAGAAGCACATACCAGATGGATGAGAAGGTACAAAAATGCAGATATGTTATGTATGTCAGGTCTGGCATTATCTAACAGGGGGCATAAAAAATTGATAAAACAATTATGTACAAAGTGAGGTTTTGTGATGTTGTTGTTTGAATACATTAATATAAACATGCTTTCGCTAGCCCACCTGCCCACGGCACACTGTCTGACCCTGCTCTCCAACCTGAGACCTTCCTCACCTGGACGTCGCTTTGGACAAAGACGCCTGCTAGACTAATAATTGTACATGCATATATATGTAAATGATTGGGATAGAGGACGAAGCGGGGAATTTTATCAGCCATGAATGATCTTGACCAAATGACCCAGAAAGTCTCCTACAGCTACGCTAATTGGCTGAGTTATATATGAGGGCGGGGCCACAGGGCACTAGCCCTATGTGAAAGTTGATTGGCTTGAGGAATGCCTCCTCCTCTGTCACTCACCAATTCAAAATATCATCGGCTATTGACAGGCTGACTCCTCTTTAAGAATTTCAACCCTTCTTTTGCCCTCCATCTTAAAAAAAAAATCCTAGAATCAGCCCTTCTAAAGGGAAGCATGGAGCAGCCATGTCAAACTCAGTAATCAGTCAAGCAGCAAAAACATTTCCATGATTCATTCGGCACACGGGCTAACTAATCACCAGCCAAAACCTCACAGAATGAAGACCAATTTCTGTTCTCCAAATCAAACGTCTGTTCCACCCACTAGCAGGAGCCCACATGACTGTAAGCCTTAGAAAACTGCCCGGCTGCCCCCCGCCCTCCTGCACTGCCTGATCCACACCCCCCACTTAGCGGCCTTTCGTTTCCCAAATACCTCCCACCGTCACACTGTTCACCTGCCGTTCCATCGCAGTACCAAAGCGAGAGCCTCCCGAATGGAAGTACGGAGAAAACAGCACCGGCACGTGAGCCGCAGAGCTGCAGGCGGAATAAAAAACAATCCTAGTCCAGGCATTTACCAGCTTTCTCCTGCGACAATAACCAAGCCGCACAGGTAAATGGAAAACTTCATCTCTTAGTTTAATTTAACGTATGATAAACAGCTATAAGCTAATCAGGTCATACTTTTAAAAAAGTATAAAGTACATCACAGCTGGTCTGGGGTATTTTTGGAGTATGTTTTATTGAGTCTCAGCTATCATCCTCATATTCTCTCTAGAACCAACCTCAGCCCAAAGTTCTGTTTTGTGGTCAAATTAATACTGAGTATCCAATTTCATTCGGCCCATTCTGCTACATATCTGTAACCTTATATAGGACTGATGCCTATGAACATTTTATAAATTTATCATATTCTTAAGAATCCTTTCATATTTTTCCAGGCGGTACCACATCAGAGAACATCCAGTACAAGTTTTCAAATAAAGTTACATAGACAAAAAATTGAGCATATTAGGCAATAACTTAAATAGATCATTTATAAAGATTTTAGCAATTTTCCATCATCAAGGCACTAAAGACCCCGTTTGACGTAGATGGAATCTTTTTTTCAAGGAATGATGGAGCCCATCTGCTGGGCTCGGATGGCACAATAGTCTAGGATTACAGCGTAGTGTTTACATTTCAGCGCTGACGCCGCGTTCATGTCCCCACACTAGCTGGCATGCCGGAGTGAGTCATGCGGCCCCACAGCCCCACGCACATGGCAGCGCCCCCAACAGATGTTTCTTGTTCATGCCGTGGTCCATAAATTCAAACAGATATCCAGAAAGGTGATTCATAACACGAGCCTTTCCATGTTACACTGCGGAAAAAATGTAAGAAATCGTGAAGCAGGGGGGCGGGGACCTCACAGCCTGCAATTTCCAAACTGTAACGGCACTGCAAATGCCCAGGCCTTTTTCCTCTTATCACTGCATAATCAACTTAGGGGAGAGAAGCCTGACAGCACGCTAATATGATAATGACTTTAAAGAAAAAAAAAACACTTTTAGGCGTCATTAAATGTAAATTTGCACAGTGTCCAAATAAACAGCAATATAAATACAACCAAATTTATTTCAAGGTGATGGAGACTGCATTAACATCAGCTAACTGTAATAAGTTCAATATCCTCATTACTTCAGTATTTCAGACTGCATATATGGAAATTTTTATATGGCCGAGATAATACCTTAAACGTTTAAAGGGAACGTGTGTCAAATGAGGCATTTTAGATATGCAACACAAAGCCAAAGACATCCTAAACTCCCAATCTGCATGCAATGCTTCGCTATTACTTGTCAAAAATGACTCCACCCCCCTCCAAAGTCATTGGGTAAAACTATTTTTTAAATCAAGTTACTACAGGACATATGCTATCAACCCAAGAATAACCTGGGGACCACAGCTCAACGTATCTAAACATTTTCTAGTTGTAGGAAGTAGATATGCTGCTAAAATGCTAATTAACTACGTACTACTTAGTGTGAGTTTACCGGAGTTTGTGTACGACCATTAATGCATGGTGCCCTGTAGAGGACCGGCCCGTCTTCTAGAAGGGAAGCGTGTGGCTCAGTGGACTAAGCTGTGTGCCTTTAATCACAGTTCAATGTTGGTTCAAGCCCAGCTTCAGCACGTCTCTTGCTCCTTGAGCAAGAAAGACCCTTAACCCCTAGCTCTTTGGGCGCCGCTACAGGTGGCTGCCTTTCCAAGACAGCTTGCTCTACAATGAGCAAGTTGAGGGTGGCGTAAAAAAATAATTTCCCCACAGGGATTAATCAAGTGTAAATTATTATTATTATTTAGACGGGCCCCAGCCTCATGCACTGTGTCTCCTGGGATAGACTCCAGGCTCTCTGGAAGCCGGCATAGCAGGAGAGCTCAGAAAGATGGGTGGGTGAATGGTGTCACTCAAACAATCAAATAAGCAGGGAGAGCTGGAGACGGTCTTGCAGATACATTAGATCAAGCATCTGAAATGGTTGGAGAGCACCAGAGTCATGTTACGACATGATCCTAGACCTCCAACTGGCACCTGTGGGGAGGGAGGGCACACACTGTACTATATTAATATATCAGATGAGTCTGAAAAGACCAGCAAAATGAGAATGGATGTGAAAGAATGGATGTGATGTATGTTCTTGAAGCTTAGGATTTGGGTATAACCTATTGCTGGAGACACAATGCAAGTCGACATAAATTAACGCATTACTATCAATTCTGACTGGAATTCAGATAAATCTCCCTCTTGATATTAACATTATGGTTTGAATTCAGTCAGTAAAGGAGCAGGTAATGAGTGCAAGCTAAGGGCCAAAGTCCAAACGAGGTCATCAATAGACTGACAGGTCCCTGACAGCGAGACAGAATTTATTACAGCAATCAGTCCTGTGCGTCTAAGGATCTATACATAATCCGGTTATTATGGGCTGTCAAAAACAAGTCAACCAGGTGTTAGTTCACCAATATGAGCAGCTTCACCAGGACCATTGAAAATTATACAGTCGGTATTTGACACAATGTGAGCTGGAAAAACATCTAAAGAATCCACACATACTGAACATTCCATGACAGTATTTTACAACATGACAACATCATTAAGCATCAATGTGGAATTTTATTTCCTTCATTGGGGTTTGGTTTTGGTTAAAGTGTTAAGATCAAGTCAGCAACCAATATGGGTATAACCCCACATGCAATGAGGTAATTTAACAAATAAGCAGACAATTCTCAATGTATCACAGAGGAATCAAGAACCTCTGGATTGAAGGTATACTCCATAGGATACTTTATGCAAGCTTTGAGACATTAGCATGTCAAATAAGAATGGAACAGAGGAGAATTCAGACTACTGCATGCTCCTTTGTTCTGAACTGTAGAAACATTAAAGAAATGTAAGGTACCTGCCAATCCATAACCAAATACTGCATGGTGCAGGGAACTGCTATAAAACCACGGAAATCAGACAAATCTTTCAATCTGTACAATATACCCTAACAGCTATAAGAATGTTAGGCAATGGGGGAGCTTCCAGTATCTAAACCACTGTGTGTCTTCCTCACTGTTCATCAACAGCAAAACGGGCGTCACACTGCAGAGCACTTTCTGCTACACTGTAGTTTGTATATAAACCACTGTGCCATCTTCCTCACTGTTCATCAACAGCAAAATGGGTGTCACACTGCGGCACACTTCCTGTTACCCTGTAGTTCCCTAAGAGGATCAGCACATCTTCAGTACTGTGGAAAGACAACATGGGTGGTAAAGGGTTTCCATGGCAACTTACACCATGGTTTGGCTGGCCATCCAGAACCTGGACGCACAAGATCCCTTTGTGCATCAACCACAAACCCATACTTGCATTCATAAGGGTAACTGTCTGATAATTGTCCGGACAAGATAAAACAAGAAGTCATGTGGCAAAGATGATTCTGCATCAGACCTAAAACCACTCCTTGAGCAGCCCTGGCCAGTCCAGAACCAGGCCTGCTGGAGGCAAAGCAAATGAAGTGCTTGGAAAGATGGGGGCATTCAGAAAGAGCTCTGGAAAACACCGGTCACAGGAGGAAACGATCAAGAGAAGGCGACAATGTTAATGAATGACTCCTTTACACAAATCAACAGGATACACTGCAGCCTGTATATAAACTGCTGTGTCATTTTGCTGACCAACAACAGGAAACTTCTGCACTGAGAGATTTTTCTTAAGTTTTCTGATATGGAAGCGAGTTTATTAATTTCCCTTAAATACAGGTAAGTCACCAAAGGAGTTTAAAGGGTATAACCAAATCACTAACCAAGAGTACAACTAGCTACCAGGAAAACTACACAGAGGTCTAAATAATATTTTTAAATGATATATTACAGACAAGAAAGCAAGATGCATCTTTGGCTTTAATCCTGAAAAAAAAAACTGTTCATTCTAACTTGAGTTTCCCTTTGAGGTTTCAAGTCACATCACACAAAGCCAACACAGCACGATTTGCACTTATTAGATAACGACGCTATACTGCGTCACATTTTGCAAAGTGGAAGCACAACACGGATTTCATGCGTGTGTAGTAACCACGTCAAGTGCCATTAACACGTGCCGCTAATGAAGGCTTATAAAGCAGTCACTTGTGCAGGATTTCACGAGCGGAATAGATTTATTTCCGCCGGTCTTTTGAGTATTTTTTAGAAACGTATCATTTATAGAGAGAAATCGTGTGGGTTACCGTGGCTTTTATGTTCCATGCATATGAGAAGTTTCGTGTCTCACACATTTATCTTAAAACCTGCAGCGGCGGAATTCTGACACTTCTCGCCAAGGCGGATTTGGAAACCATCTTCTCAAAAGAAACTGCGAAACGTCAGCCCGATAATCAGCAGCTTGAAGTGACACAGAGGCTTCCAAAAACGTGCTGGGAGGCTCACCATTTTCCAACATGTACCAGTTCGCGCACACTAGGAGCGAAATATTCCTGGGACTTTACGGCGCCCCTGATCAAAGCATGAAAGCCAGTCCTGAAGACAAAAGGCAAATATGAGTTCATTTATGATCTTTTAGTTAAATTGTTTCGCTCGTAGGAAACTTTTAAAATGGCAAAGCTCCCCATTGAAACGCACTACAATCTTCAAATGAATCGTCGTTAAAATATTTGGCACTTCTGTCAGAAGTTTATATCAGAAGCCTCAGCATGAGAGACCAACATATTTCAAATACCATATATCTTAAACTTCTTTAGTTACGGTATATAAAGGAGGGAGGGATAAAATATACAATGTAGGCACTATGATTTTTAATATTTTAAAACTTGTGTTTATTTTTAATACATCTCAACCTTAAGTGCGTCCTACATTCAACTGCTGCAGTGTACCCTGTATATAAGAGAACACGGCACCAAATCATTGAAGTCGCTGTGGCTGGCATCAGTAACACGGAGCACATTTGCAGGTTCTTCCCCTGGCTTCTTAAGCAACCCCCCGGTGTGCAATGACCGCATCGTCCCGCTGAGGTGAACCTGGGGGCTTCTTACATGCCACAAAGAGCCCGATCGGCTGCTCAGAAAGGCCGTGATGGTGAGCCTGTGTCACCCCCATAAACCCACCGATCCCGGCACATCAGGCGCCCTGCGCAGCGGCGTATCCTGCCCATTCACTGCACCGCTGACGGATATATTATATGCCAAGTTTCTAAAATATACCGTTCAAAACAACAAAGGAGTGGATGAACCACACATCGTCGCCGCCGCTGCATGTTTTAATCACAAAAATGCATGATTTTTTTTAACGCAATCGTACACTGACCTTGGATTTAATCTGGTCAGGAAGACAAGATATACATTTTAACACACCATAAATGCTTATACATTCTCACATATAAAATCTAGTCAGAGTCTTAGGCACTATAGCACCGTGCCAGTTATTTATATCTTTTGCTGGAATATAATTGCACATATTTAATTTTAAAGTAAAATGCTTTTTCCAATGACAAACGATGTCATGCTGCACAAACTCCTAACAGGTGACCTTCTGTACATAATACATACGCCTCCGGCCACTTTAAACGTCGCCTACGCTTTACCTTTGTAGCTAGATACTACTATTTGTAAAGCAAATTTAAAACAGCAACAAAAACTGAAACAAAAAGGCGAATGCTTCTGCATGCTGGGGGACAGATACCACACACAATGTCAGCTTTGTGAAAACAAAACAAATCGCGCCTCTGTTTAGCAAACAGGCTACTTAAATAACTTAAGATTTCAGATCCGTGGTTTTATCAAGAATTAAAGCATGGATGTGGGACAGCGGGGCCTGGCTTACCTCCTCCAGGACGCCGACGGTGTTCCGGCAGCTCTGCAGGCGAGTGGTGAAGCTGGACGTAGTGGGAGAGTTGTAATCCTCCGTGGTCTCCGAGAGAAACTCGGATACGGAGATCTGATCCGGCATCCTTCAGCAAACAATCGCCCCACCACCCAAAAAATATATATTTTAAGAAAGGTTAGACCATTAAAGACAAACGAAGAGCTGATGGATGCAAAGCAGCAAAATGACCAGTAACCCAGAATGTGGAAGAAAACCGATCCTCCCTTTAACTGAGGACTTGTTCCTGCGAATTGGTGTCTCCGGAATGATGGGGGCTCTTTCAGGGTATTTCGCCCACCTCGACTTGCGTTCACCAGTTCAAACTGCGTCCTTTCTACGGTCTGATGATCGCCCTGCGTCCCCGCCACACGCCGCAGCACAGCGCTCTAACAGCTGCCCTCATTCCGCTTTATAACCAGTTATTTAGCATGTATATTTGCTGCAGTTGTACTTTGCGCTGAAGTTGCACCGGATGCATGGGCAGCTCTCGATGTCGCCTTTCTTCCCTCCGGACGATCTCCGCGTTTTGACACTTTAGCGGGCTCACACACACAGACACACACACACACAAACACATACACACGCTGCTTCCCCTCCTCTCACTCTCTCACCCATCCACCCACCCACGGCGTATCACGGGGACAAACAAGGGGGGGGGCAATCTGCGCATGCTTCACCAAGCACTCAGCAAGCCCCGGGCCGGCTGAGGAGCCAGGACGCCGCCGCTCCAGCCCCCCCGGGGCGTGCGGGCTTCTTGCACTAGTGGTGAAACCCGCAAAACGACGGTTAAATTACATTTTTGTAATACAGGATACGATTCCGCGCTACATGCACTGTGCTAAACGGTTCCAAAAACCTTCATTGCGTATACCTACCTTACTCTGCGAAATTTAAGTTTTTACTCCCGGCTGTTGTGCCCGCTGCCGGCGTTTTGCTTTCTGATACCGCATGACAGCGCGCCGTTTTAGGGTACGCGCTTTAACTCGGCCGCGGCTTCGCATGGAGCGTCCTTATCGTGAGTGTACGCGGCCGCAGTGAGTGGAAATTAAATGTGGTTCTATGGCAGTGGTGGTATACGGAGATTTTGGTGGAGTATCATCCGGATACACTAAGTAATATCTATAAATATTTAATTTGTGAAATTATAGGCCTAGTTATAACAGGAATAATAAAAAATGACGTATTCTAAAGGAACATCCAAAAATGCTGCTTAGAAAAGATAATCTGACATTAATTTAGACTTTTAAATGTTAATGGTCTGATAGCTTACGTGCATGTCAGTACAGTATCAGGATTTACTAGCTGGTCCCTTTCACATAATTGTACTTGTATAAAAACGTCGCAAGTGCGCAGCCTATAGGCGGCACTTTGTAGTGCATCTAATACCATTTTAAACGCTATCAACTAGTGTTGGAAAGGCTCCCGTTTTGGAATAAAGTAAAAGGTTTACATTGCAAATAATATGTAGAACGTATTGCCACGAACTGTGCACTCCGTCCTGCGTATTTTTCAAATAGTGGACTGAAAATGGTGTATCCTGAAGTTAGAAGGGGCGTACAGGAGGGTCTTACCGGCTCCATAAAGAATCTTTTGATGAAAAACTTGACAAGCGAGAGGATGAGGATCTCATGACTTGTGGTCACCTTAACAGAATAACCTAATAAAAATACACATAATGGCAACTACATAAACCTCCACATCAAATCCCTGTTAACATTATTCTGTTCCAACTACATCATAAACATTTAGTACTGTTGTTGGTTTCGTGAAATATATGTCAATATATGTGAAAAGAGGAGCATTACAAGTATTAAACAGTATTCATGGAGCGTGTGTATTCAAAGGGATACTAAGCACAGCTACATAACGGTATGTCCTTAAAACGTCCATGCAAACATACTTATATATGCTATAAAACCGATACACGCACGGGACATCTTCATTTTGGCATTTTCATCTTCACTTCGAAGCTTATATGTAACCGGACTAGCAGATTATGATTCTTAAGAGCAGTATTTTAACAGTAAAAGCCACGCCTAGAATACTAAGTAACTTACCGAGACTGCTGTGTTATCAACCCCGACCCGCACTTTGTGCAGTGACTCGAAAGCCAGTGATTTGCGGTTGAAAGAGAAAACATTTACAGTAGACATCATACTCAGTTCATTTTGCATCCCTTCCTTAATCCAGCGAGAGGTAATTAAATCCTACATTCATTTAAAAAAAATGGATGGGGGGAAAAGTGTGGGAAAAGCGTATGGATCCTGTGAAGAGATCGCCGGCCACGCAGGGACAGGAAGGGGAAAACCTACCATGTGAGCAGAAAAAAAAGCCTGTTACAATGGACAGGATCTGGGAGCTAATAGCACAGGAACTGAGGAAATCCAAAACTACTCACACAGGAAACGTGAGATCTGGGTAAACACTGGCCGGGCTAATGTGGTTATCCTCGGTGTTTAAGCGCATCGCATGTGTGTTCTCATATTCACATGCAGACAAAGACATGGTCAAACTGTCTACAGTTATATAAACGTAATATCCGTATAGGACACGGGAATAATTTTGGTTTGCATGAAAACGTAAAGCACTGTAGCAGCAGTTAATTGTTTTAAATATAAGTGTATCAGACATTGTGTCTCTGAATAGGACAAGCAGTTACAAGAAGTGTATAGAAGATGGAATACATTTAGTCTGTTTATTGAGCATACTGCGCCCTTCGCACTGGCCCTTTAAGAAATTCTCGGTTAAGTTACCTTTTATCAGTCTATACTTTTTCCATAGTTTAACCAAATGAACCGTAACACTGTGCGATGATTCCCTATTATTTTTCACATATTCCAGATAAGGCTTATCGTTCCTCAAGTGTATTAAAGTGCATTTTATGAAAACACAGTAGCTTAATTCCTTGTATGTGATTATGGGACATAATCACATATATGTGTGATTATA
>JAABNY020000001.1:27919978-27932029 GCA_015164015.2 Brevimyrus niger
ACACACATGTAACCCAGGCGGAGACTCGAACCCGGGTCCCAGAGGCGTGAGGCAACAGTGCTAACCACTGCACCACCATGCCGGTGTTTTGGGCCTTGGGCTTGAAATTCTCCTGTTTGCACCCAGTTTTAACTAAGACCTCCATCTCTTTATCCATGGGAGTTTTACCATCAGAAGGTGCTGCCAATGAAATATCTTCATCCCAGGTTTCCTTTAATTACAGTCTGCCACACTGCGACAAATGCTGTTAATGTTTTTAGCTAATTCAATATTTTATATAAGTGAATCATTATGTGATTTTTGTGCCACTTCTTTATAACAATCTTACATTTTTATTTGTGTCATCGCTCTAAGCCACAATATTCCCTGTTGTTTAGTCAAGGGCGTCTGTCATGAGCATCTACATGGGGCGAACTGGCAGCTGAGATTCAGTGGGGCTCTTCATTGAATTTGTTTTGAACAGCCCCCATGAAGGACTGCTTTGATGACTTTGTAATGCCATGTTCCTGAGAATGCAGTCGCTTACTGCTTTATTTAAGAAAAGGTTGCAAGTAATTGCTATGGAATTTCATCAGAATTGAAGCAGCATAAAATAACAGAGGCAGTAAATAAAAATGTAAAAGCCATTTAAAATTGAGTTTAGATGTATTGCACAGTTCGAAATGACTTAATGTCAAAACATATATATATATATATATATATGACATAGTATATCAAAGCACTAGCAAGTTATCAACATGGTAACTATTAAAGCATAGTAATGGACTGTTGTAATATCAGTAATAATAGTGGTGGATATCAAACTATATCAAATATTAATTAAATATAAGTCTTATAAATATAAGTCACTGAAAATGTGTGACACCTGGATTTGGCAATTTTCTTCCATTATTCTGCACAGGAGAGTTCAGCTCAGTCAGACTGCTAGAGGAGCCACTCCTTTGCGCTTCTCCTTAAATCCACAGCATTAGTACATGATTGAGCTCCAGACTCCGACTGCGCATTTCCAGTAAATTTATCCTATTCTTTTTTCAGCCATTGCTTGTTGATTTGTCTGTGTGATTTAGGTCATTTTGGTGCCAAAATGAGAAATTCTTTTTCAAATTCTACATTTTGCAGGTGGCGGCAGGTTTTTATTCCTTGGACTGTTTCCTTGGTGATATTCCTTTTCCTTCTACTGTATGTCCTGGCTACAGCTCCAGTCCCATTAAATGTCCCCTTTACATGATACTGGGTGATGGACTAGGCTCACTTTGCATTATATATTTTGGAATTAAAGCCTATGTGTGTGTGTGTGTGTGTGTGTGTGTGTGTGTGTGAGATAGAGAGAGAGTCATGTATATATTGCATTTTGGGACCCAAACCTATTATAACTGTTATTTTGACGTTGTGGGGACCACCTTTTTTGTCCCCACAAAGGGGAAGCTCAGTTGTATAAAGATCTGTGACTGCAATCAAAATGCTAAAATGTAAAAAGTCTTGTATTTTGTTTGATCACTTATGTTTAAGGTTAGAGCTGGATAGGGGTTAAGGTTGTCATTGTAGGGATTAGGGATTTTCGCATAGAAATATACTGGCATCCCAAATTCATGGTGTGTTCCCCTGCCTTGTGCCCTGTGCTTCCTGGAATAGGCTCCAGCCCCCCTGACCCTGATCAGGACCGAGCTGTTGGAAGGTGGATCTGTGGGTGAATTAAAGCCAAAAACTCAAATTTTCCGAGATCAGACGTGTATCATGCAGGTATCAAAGCAGCAAACAAGTTAAAAGGATATTTAGATTTTTGACAGTTTCAATAAAACAATATTTCAATGTAACTTTTGTAATTTGATATATAACAGTTATAAGTAACATGCTGTGGCCATTTAAAGAAATTATTTTTGGGTGTCCCAAATTACATATTCGTGCAATCCAGACTATTGTGCAAGATGGAAAGTCATAGAGGCTTTCTTACGGAATGATCCCCCAATTCAGGCATTCCTGGGTAATGACAGTTTGGATAAAATATTGGAAAATTAAATAAATAACTCATGGATAAAATTTCAGTGAAGGATATGGAGGATAGCTATTAATGAATATGATTTGGTTGATATGGTTAAGATACTCAGATGGTATGTCTATGACCCACAATATCAGCATAACAGGCTGGTAAAGGATTCCTGAAATTGTATTATAAAAGGAATTACAGCCCTCTGTACAACAATAGATGAGGATCAGTTACAAAATTTTTAGGTTTGAAAAGAAAATATTAATTTGTTTAATTAATTTGGTTTATCGATACCTTGAAGTGCACCTTTACTTTAATAATGATATTAGAAAGGGGAACAGTATTAAAAACACAGAGAGCGTACCAGTCAACCACGGGTAGGCATCATACCTATGCTATACAAGCAAAGTAACTGTAAAATTATAAGGGATAGATGGTTTAAAATTTGCTAATTATACCAATTATATAGGCAGGAATCCACAGGCATGGAGAGAATTCTGTTGGAAGAACATTTTGTTCTTCTTTTTTGTTGTTGACTGTGCACCAGGAAACACCGATAATTGGAGGTCATGTGAAAATTAAAAAAAGTACGCACTGGCATATATTTTGGGATTGTCCTCAAATCAGGCAATTCTGAATACGGATACTTGACACGTTGAAGGAAATATTTGAAAGGAATTTACCATTTACGTTTGATTTTTTTTGTAACTTGATAAAATAGATGTGAATCTGAGTGAAAGTGAAAGATATCTGCTAGGTTTTCTACTGTCTATGAGCAAAAGGACCTCAACAAAAATAGTGGCTCCTCCCTCATTTATCAATAAGGAATGATTGGATCGATTTAGTAAATAATATATATGTAATGGAAACATTCTCCCATCAGCTACAGATGTCTAAATTTGCTACTGATCTAAAATATATTAAACCATTGAGGTCTGATTTTGTAGAAATACAAAATTACTGAATGTTCTGGTGTTGGTTTTATAAATTAAATGACCTGTCCTCTGATACTGCCTGGCATATTTAAATTTTGATGATTATTATCATTATTATTATTATTATTACTATTTTGCAGTTTTATGTATGACTTCCCTATCTTGTATAAATAGTTTGTTTTTTTTGTTACTAATATTTTAGGGAAAAAAAAAAAATAACAGAAACGTACTGGTAAATTGTATGTCTATACTTATATATACAGTCATCCCTCGTTTATTGCGGTTAATCCGTTTCAGACTCTAACGCTTTAAATAAATTTCCGCTAAGTAGGATTGTTTATTTATCGGCTGCACCTGGCTTAGAATGATTTGCGGGGGTGCTCGAATACATAAGCCTACAGTCCATATACGTACAGTCATTTACCAAGCACGTGTTGTATAATTTTCACTGGCTATCAGCTTTTTAATGAATAAATGTATTTGAAAAAAACGCGATAGAGTGAAGCCGCGAAAGTCGAAGCGCGAAATGGCGAGGACTGTACAGTATATTATATATATATATAAAAACACATACATACTGTGGCCATCCATATATTTTAATATATGCTCATAAAATTTTACACAGCATATATACATATAATTTGTGTAATCTTGTCTCTTCATGTAACTTAATTGTTTTAATTTTAAACATTTTCTATGATTTGTTTTTGCACTTAAGCATAATAGAATCATCATCCGATTCAAAATCTCACTAGTTACTAGTCTCGTGTGACATTCGAGTCCGAAATCAGACCTGTCAGTTAAGCCCCTCTGTTTGAAACTAGTGTACCAACTGAAACGGGTCACGTCCAGTTCATCCCGGCCAGGTCACTAGCAACTTGATGCAGGTGTGATCATCTTCCTAATCCACCTCCAGTTCATTTTTGTCACACCGAGTTGACGAGGGAGACACAAATCCAGAAGTACGGGCATAGCTGGTTTAATAAGGCAAAGAGCAAGCTGTTACAGGCGAGATTCCCCTTAACACATATAATGCAGGAGAGCACTGCAGCCTGAATAATGAGGGAGGTGGTGCAGGGCAGGGGCATCCTCCTTTGTGGTGGTGATCTGGCAACCAAGTCCAAAGGGGGTGAGCGGTAATTGTGGTCGAGAGACGAGAGCGTGGGTAGAAAGCCGATGAGTCCATCCAACAGATACACATAGGACTGGGTAACAGGAGGGTTGGACGACAAGGGAAGCGAGGCTCAGCAGGACTGGAGAATCAAGGACGGGAGCTGGACTAAGGAGGTAAGGGTTTCACAAAAGGTGAACAGGCACAAAGGCGAACTGAAGACAGAAGAATGCTCAGTAAGGCTAGTCATTAGCGCAATACTTCACAGTTTGACTGCAATCTTCTCCCTCCTTAAATAAGGGAGGCAATTAGTCCCTAATGCCCAACACCTGGTTGACCCGCCTCCGTGGGCATAACAATTACTGCATAATCACCCACATATATTGCACCTTGTTTAGGCCAAGATTACTTGGCTTGAGTTTTACTTTTCCTACTCAAGCTTGTTAGTCCTGTCTGGATGGAGAATTCAGAGACAGGTCAGATGATGGGTCTTAAAGGGAAATGCTTCACAAATCGGTCTTCAGGGACCCCCCAGACAGTCCACATTTTTGAGGGAGCAAAAATGTGGACTGTCTGACAGGGAGGTGGGGGAGGAAGCAATAACATGAACTGTCTGGGGGTCTCTGATGACTGGGTTGAGAAAAAAAAAGTACCCACTGGCATATATTTTGGGATTGTCCTCAAATCAGACAATTCTGAATAGGGAAAAAGCACTGACAGGCATTTCAAGACTCACTCTTTAGCCTGGGACAGTGAACCATGCTCAAGCCCCTATAGCAATGACAAGACCACCTCTCCGACGGTATGTAATAAAAACCCTGGTTGGCATAGTGTGTGACTTTCTGTCCCTTAGTAACCTCCCACATTTATTGCATAGGTATAATACTGTCTCCTGATTTCTGTGTGAATGTCTTTACCATGTCCCTTTACACAAGCAGATATTTTCAATATCTCAGACTCCAAAGATGTGAGAGAGTGGTTTCTCAGTAAGGCAGCTGGTCAGACGGCTGAAAAATGAGCACTATATTTAAACCAATCGCACTCACCATCGTTTCTGAGATGTCCTTGGAACAGAACTACTTTTCCAGAAGTTTCCTGCAATAAGTTTTTCTTTTATGTTACATTTAGCCTTCTCTGGTCTCAGTGCTGAATGCCTTTATTTTATGTCCTGTGAAAATAATCTTTTTATTTCAGAGCTTTCTTTGTTGTCGACTTTAGACAACTTTTTAGAAGTACTGACGTCTCAAACTCTAAGAATAATTTAAAAAAAATTTAAACTTTATTTCTTTAGAAACCCCAAATAAAAATCAACATCTCCATTCTTGATTGCACCACACCCACCATTTTATCTTATAAATGTTCCTAAAGTATCTATTCATTATAGTTTTCTGACAATTTTTACATTATGACGATACTGGAAAGTTAAGCCAGTTTAGTTAAACTAGCTCTCACACCTCTGGCGTGACACTTGTGCTTTCAGACTCTTACGCTCACAAAAGAGATCTTACAGCAAATCTATATTTTTCCATTCTAAACCTAAAACTGATTACATCAAAAGTGTTGGGGTAGTTTGAAAATCCTACAGACTATTTACAAGGTATTAAAACTGTTACAGACATGTACATGCAAGTGCAGACTAGTTTTGAATTGAAAACCTCACACCAGCCAGCTGACCATAGCAGACAATGGTTACTGCTCAAATATGCAACTATACTATTCTGAGAAAAATTTCTCAAATAGCAGACTTAGATCATGTACATTTTAATTAATGTAATGAATTTTTGTGGGTTGGCAATTCAGCTGTGACCAACCTTCAGTGTTCATAAATTCACAGGAAGACTATTTGCTAAGAATATAAATTCTTTGGCAGCACAGGACACATAAATGTTTCAAAATAACAAAATCCTTTTTTCTTCTGAAACTATCAAAGTTGCTGTTTTGTGTGAATTAGAATGTCCTTTGGATATAAAGGAAAGTTCTTGCATTTCCCTTTAAAAATATAAATAAAAAAGACTTCAAACCATGCTCCTAGTCTATCTGTGATCTCTTGAGAAAAGAGTCACATTCGAGTTACGTTATCTTTTGCTGAAAAAAATAGGCAAATCAAACAAATCTTTGAAATGGTGTACATTTCCAGCTCAAAACAGGTTTAATGTTTATAAAACTGCTCAATATTTGAAAAAAAATTCAACAAATGTATTGAAAGACATTTTAAAAATTGGCATTGAAATAAGTTTTACGAATAGCCTCCTCTGGCCGTTCTTGTATAGAGCAGTCATGCAGTTTAGCTGTGTGTATATGAAAGCCAGTAGCCCTGTAACGCACGAGTTTACCCAGCCTGAAGCCCAGGGGACTCTGCTAAAATGGGGCCTCAAACTACCCTTTTTTAAACCAAATTTTAATCCGTCAAGTTTCACAGTTACCATCCCCCAGTCAGCAACTACACAATGGCAGAAAATAGTAGGGTGGCCTCTGACAGCCCAGGGGCTCTGATGTGGATCTGATGAACACGCCTGCTGCCCTTCCTCTCCCCGGGCAGTGAACGTTCATAAGTCCACCTCCACTTCCCTTCGTCTTACTAAAATCAAGGTGCAGCCAATATTCACTGCACCGTGTGACAAGGTCCTGCATGAAGTTCCTGCAAGCTTATTCATCTCCAGTGTCAGTCGACCTGTCATCAATGGCACAGAATCAGGTTGCTAGAAACAATGAAAGAAAACATTACAATCAATAATAATAAAAGTATCTACTATAGTTATAGAAGAATACGGCTTTCAGTTTCTAGAAGGCTTAACAAAATTGATTTTAGTACCAGGTTTAAATATAGGGCATTTACATGAACATTTACTGCATTTGGCAGACGCTCTTAGCCAGAGCGACTTATATAAGTGCTTAGAAGTCTCATCAGTGCAAGGCAAATAGCACTGTCCAGTAAGTAAGTAATAATATTTGGTTTCAGAAAAAGAGAGATGAGAGGGTAAAAAAAAAATCGAATGCCAACCCCTTTTCCAGGAGCGGAGCAGCTGGTGTAAGTCAGAATGAACCAGTCTGCATCACCTTCAGATGTGATAGGGATCTTTTGAAGATACTAGTGAAGAATGATTAAAGTCAATAGATTAATCCATCTGCTCGAAAAGCAAAGATTGTACAGTAAAGTGACCACAGTGCAGATAACTGTGAGATCAGGGCAAAAGAGAAAAAGAGAAGACAAAGGTGGGTTTGAAGGACAAGAAACAGATGTGAGGGATGGTGCAAGAAGGTAAAGGGCCTGAGGAAGAAAGCCGCCAATAATTTGAGTTATAGACCAGGTAGGCAGTAAAGTAACTGTGTTTTATATATAACATACAAGTCATACAATGAGATCCAGAAGCTTTTTTTCCTACTGAAATGAAGATACAAGATAATATCAAAGCGAAACGTTTTAAAGCACCTATCAACGCTCTGGCCAGGGATGTTTTATATGTTCATTCAGGTTCCATTTTCAGCCACCCAGCTCCATTGTTACTGTTTTGAAAATATGACTCGTAATAATTCTGTGGAATGTTGCATGGTCACTTTTATGAGTCTATTAAAGGTTCCTGTTAAATCTGAGGCTGGAGCAGGTTGCAAACCAGGGACTCGACATAAAGAGCAAATCAGTATTTGGGCGGGGGGATCCACAATGAAGCTATTATGACTCTTTTGTGTTTCTTTTTCATCTCAAAAGAAGATAACCTCACTAATTAATTTACCTCACAAATGTTTAAGAGAGTGCACATAACTATTTTAACAGTCTAACCTATTGTACATTTCATCTGAAACCAGTTCAACTTAACACCTGATTTCAAATTATTTCAAATGACAGCTGGACCTGCCATCATGACTGGATACAAAGTCTGGCATTCTGCTGGGCAACAATGCATAGTACTGGTATTTCCATTTAAGGACTTTTCCTTTATAGACAAACTGATTATTTATATAATACATATATTTTTTAGGAAAGTATGCCATCTGGCAGATTGGAAATCTACAGTAAGCTAATTCAGACAGGTTTATATAGTTTAAAATCCAATTGATAAGGTTTACTGGTTGCAAGAGTAGAGTTGGGCATCCGCCAGGAACTAACAATTCCATGTAGCAGGTTCTTTTTTTTTAATGCCATGCTATCCATCCATCTTTCACCCACTTTTTAAATTTTTTTCTTTACTCTGTTGAGGGTCATGTGAATAACACGTATATATTTTTAAATTTTAGTTCATTCAAGTATTTTTGAAATGGGCAACATGTACAAATTATAAAAAAGGAAGACGCATATTCAATATGTACAGTACAGGTTCCGAAGGGCAGCATTTTGCTTTTTTTTTTTTTCTTTACGGTACTTTGTACACACGCCCTAAGTGTTCTTCACTACTTTCTCGGAGAGAGGCGCTAAAGAGATCTTTCCACTCGGCCTCGTATAATTTGCGATATATTAACCGTGCCAAAGGTTCCCCCCCTCGACAATCGCTTCACTTGTCAGCGCTCCCGGTGCGTGGCGCCCGCTGTCCGGGGGGTAATTTGACGACGCTCCCTCTTTAACCCCCTTGCTTTTGACCGTGCCTTTCTGCAACCCGCGCCTGCGCCACTGTCACAGCCGCACTGAGCTCCAGCGCCCGCCTGCCTGCCCGCCCGGCTCCATCCTCCGCACTCTGCCCCTTTCCGAGCCGCTACTCTATCAGTCTAACAGCGCAACTAACACCCAAAGGGGGGTGTTTGGAGCTGGGAGGAAGTTCAGAACTAGGGCCCCGGACAGAGACAGCCATTGCCACTGTGATCGCTGCAAACATCCCGGAGACAGCAGCCTGCATTGCAGCCATGGAAAGAAAGGTAAGGAGTTGGCGCCGACATCGCATTGCACAGCCTTACGACTCATCATCCCCGTTTATATAACAGTCGCCTCTGCGATGCAAATTATTTTCTAGCCCACCATTAAGAGTGAGTGCCGCTCGGCCCAGCCCACTCTGGCATCGCCGGGGACTTTTTCGCTTCCATCTACTTTGTCCGTCTGTTGAAGCTGCGGTCAGAGAAATGGGACGACATGCAATATTAAATATTTCAATGCACACTAGAATATGCACCAGATATATGCTTTTATTTGTTTTGCATCAAAATAATTCATTCTAAGAACTGAAAAATATACAATAACGGGTACATTTGGTTGTTTTCTAATGTCTGCGGTATTTTCTCTACAAATGGAAATATTAAAATACTCGCATCACCCACCTCTTTCACTCTTAACCCCTAGTTGCCCCCTGCACAGCCCTTTTTGCCGTTTTGCACAGCGCTCCAGACAAAGAGTCTTATTAACCCCGGCTAGACACTTGATGAGTTGCAATCAGCTCCCCTTGCAAACACACAGACACACACAGGCGCGCGTACATAACAGAGACACACACACACACAGGGTCTATCTGTTTTTCTGTTTCTTAAATGACGGGGAGGTACCTGTGCTGTCATCTTGCCCTAAATACAGCGCAAGTGATCAGTGGTGCAGCAGCCGATAAACAGGTTGCCATACCACAATGCATGATGGGCTCTTTGCCTAAGAAGATTACACAGTATAATTACTGCTGACATACAAACTGATCACAGCAAAGGCACCAGGAGCCCAGGTTTCTCTCACTGCTTAACTTTTAAAAATTGGGATAATTTTAGTGTCAGGGCTCTGTTCCTGAATTATGCCATATTGAAATACTGTATATTAATGAATCAGCGGCTATACAGTCAGAAGGAATGGCTGGGTGGGTTCCGTGTGGTCTTCATTCGTTCATTTTCACCAACCCAGGGCATCGCTGAAAGCTGTTCAGGGCAGAGCATTTGGGTGTTTGCCTCTGTGATATTATCTGTAAGTTTGGGAGGAAAAAACTTAGAGATTAGTGCTGTGTTACACGTAAATACCGCCTCCATTAAAGCAGAGTCTTCAATGTCCAGGTACTTTTAGGGTTTCTGGAAGGTGGGCTTGATATATATAAGCACCTTCGTCTGATATGGACCTTGTCCAGTTGTGTGATTAACAAGAAACCCATGGATTATAGTGTGATTACTGAATGTGATAAACTGACTGAATGTGTACTTTAAGGCAGTAATAAAAGGTTTTGGAAACAGAAAAACAGTGACTGCAAACTGATTTTCTCTGTTCATTAGATTTGCAACTTAATATTTCTGTGGACAACAGTTTGTAGTTTGAAATATATATTTGATTTTTATTGCAAAGCAACATTGTTTTGAATTATCTGGCTACCTAAACAATTTTATATTGCTTGAGTAATATTTAAATTATATTAAATATATATATATAAAATATATAATTTAATTATATTAAAATATTTCATTATTTTGTACTAAAATAAATTTGATGCATCCTCAAAGCTGTAGGGTCAGGATTTAAATCCCTCCTCTCCTTTGGTTGCATTGGGTTCATTCACGCTGTGTTAGTACAAATCTATTAACAGCTACTTAACTTTTCAGTCCAAAAAACATGCAGTTGAGTGAGTTTTCATTTTGCATCTGGCCATAGTGTGAATATGCTCTGTGATGGACTGGTATCCTGTCCAGGGTGTCGCCGGCCTTGTGCCTTTCCTTGAATATCGCAATGTGATTTTACTGCAATAAATATTAAGATATTTAACCAAAAGAAAAAATTTACCCAAAATAAAGTACATTACAGTATTACGTTATACCACAATATTTTGGATCTTTGGGGAAGGGGGGAATTTAATCCCAAAGAGTGGGGCTGCTTTTGAAAATACTGTCAAAATACCATGCACCACGGTATAATGTATGGACAGCATGACAATATGAAAAATTAGATACTGCTCAAGCCTCATTTCAGTCCAACTGAATGTAGTCTTTGCAGTGTTACAGTTACATAACACACAATGTTTGATATTAACATCACACATTGTGCAGGTCAAATATACCTTTTGCAGGAGTTTCTTCTCTCCTCTGGTTTCATGGTGTTTTTTTGCATTCAAATTATTTGCGACTAAAACATGTATGTCTGTTACATATCTGTAAAGGGCTCTTGGGCAGCCGTGTTGAGTAGGCGGCTGTTTTAAAATGTTAAGGTGCGTTCATGGAAACATACTAAAGCATCATGTCTGGGTGATCAGGGGCAGAAACACAGCCTCACATCGGCAAGCAGGATGTCTCTGACATTATCGTAGTATGTTACATAGTGTCCAATATTGTAGTCAGGAAAGAGGGCTTCAGTCAGCCTCGATCCTGTTACATCATATCTTATTATCTGAACAGTGTTACTAGGTGCTGGTTCTTTGCCATTGTAATATTAATGTACTGATATTTAGCCATTCATTTGTTCTCCATACCGACTTGGTGTCCATCCCAGGCAGCACAGGGCAGAGGTACTGCTGGATGGGATGCCAGTCCATCACATGGTACACACACTGGAAAATGTAGGGATGCCAATTCATCACATGGTACACACACTGGAAAATGTAGGGATGCCAGTTTAGCTAACAGCAAGCATTTGGACTGTGGGAGGAAGCCGACACAGACATGGGGAGAACAGGCAAATCCTGCACATACAGAGGACCAGGAATCAAACCCACAACCCTGGAGGTGTGAGGCTACAGAGGTGACCACTGAGGCATCATGCTGCCATCGTATCCACATCCTATCTACATCATATCCACATCATATCCATATCGTATCCACATTGTATCCGGACATCTTATGAAACACCCTCCCCCAGCATCTGCCGCCTTTAAGGCAGCTTTTCAGTCAGTTACTTGTGATAACCGCCCTGTAATACCTGCTCTTGCGAGTCGTTGCTTAAGCGCCCTGATGGTGTATTTCCCTTAAGCCACTTAGAGCAGCATCAAGCATGATTCCCTTGCCAGTACTAGTTTAAAGCAGCATAAAAACGTTTCGGGATGAGATTCTTTAATGGTAACATTTTTGCTTTTTATTTGTGGTATTTTTATTTTTGTAGAAAAGGGAGGTGATTACGAGAGACTCGGGGGGGGGGAGGAACTCTGGGG
>JAABNY020000001.1:27932129-27949850 GCA_015164015.2 Brevimyrus niger
GAGTGGGGGGGGGGGGGGGGGGCTTCGCGTGGGGGGGGGGGGCGGGGGGGGTTGAAATTGTACCTTCAGACTCGAAGCTCTCTGTGAATGTTGAGGAATGGATTTTGTTGATTACTACTGACGTCACTGAGGCATGACAGTTAGACTTTTGACATTTTTCATTTATTTAGTGGATGCTTTTATCTAATAGAAGGGTCAGCAATCGAACATCCTAAACCTAATGGGCCACACATCACCCCCCAGTAAGACCCAGATGTCTTTGGGTTACACACCACATCTGGGATGAGACCCACCTACAGCTTCTCTTGACCTCTCGCTCTCTTCTCTCCTGTGTGTCTATACATCACTCACCTGTTCATTGCGGTTTTGATTTTGTCATACCATGGTAACTTCCCCTACTGTAAATTTGCTGCTTGTCCTACTTCTGGTGGATTTGGTCTGGCCTGGAATATTGATTTTCCTTGGCATGTTAACCAGAGTGTTCCTGGTTTGGTTTGTGCCTGCAGCATGATATACATGTTCCCAACCCCAGCAGGGGGAGATGGTCCACCCTCTGCTGTGTGTCTGTGTGTGTGTGTGTGTGTGTGTTTGTGAGTGTGGTCCAGGTATGCATTGCATTGTGGGGACCAGTTGTCCCACCAAATGTGATAAAAACCTGTTATTTTTGACATTGTTTGATGTTTGACATTTATGGTTTAGGTTAAGGCTGGGTAGAGGTTAAGGTCATCATTGATGGAATTAGAATATTTACCATAGAGAAAATGCTCTGTCCCCACAAAGATATTAGTACAGGTCTGTGTTTGCAGGTCTGTGTGTGTGTGTGTGTGGGTGTGTGTGTGTGTGTGTGTGTGTGTGTGTGTGTGTGTTCATCTCCTCGGGTCTGATTCTCCCTGTCTTGCATGGGATATGTTGTCTATATTCTGATTGACCTGTGTCACTGTGCTTTCTCATTGGTTCATGGTTGACCAAAGGGAAATAGCTCTAGCAGATTAAAATGTATTATTGAATATATGGCATTTCCATCTATCAGGCGTCTGGTCTTAAATTCAGGCACACAGCGTCAATCCAATGTCAGAATGTGATTTATTTTATCTGGAGCCAGCAGACATCAGGGATTCAGGCTTTACTCTCAAATCTGATGCAGCAGAAAACCGTTAACGCTTCATGTAATTTGAACTAGACAGAAAGCGGCAAAGAAAATTTTAGAAGTGAATTAAATATTTGACTACAAATCATAAAAATGTTTCTGTCATGTGTATCATTCTGTCAAATTCCAGAGATTATCATTATATCATTATTAAATATTAGAGATGAACTGGTTTCAAATAAGGTTAGGGTTAATTTTTAAAAAATCATGGTTTCATTTGTAAGCCTGAAAGTAATTTTCTAGAGTAACACTCAATGAAATTTTAATACCTGACAACATTTGTTTAAAAAATGTTTTAGAGGTCAGCAGATAGGCCTGAACATTTATTATATGTTCTGCCTCTGTAATTTCAGTACAGCTGATGTGCTAATTTAATTTCTAGAACTGACTCAGTCCATTTTTTGTCTTTGAGATGAGACCACCAATTACCTGAAGTCAGGCTTCCTTATCATGTTACATTGTTGAGAACCAAAAGGCACTCAGTCCTCACGTAATTCAGCGAAGAACTTTCATGAAATTTAGTGCACATAAATGGTACATACTTAAAGACTAGAGAGTGTTTTGGAAATTTGCTTTTCATTAATGAAAATCCTGTGTGACTGAGGTGGGATCCCTATGGTGGGATGCCGTAAACAGTGGCAGAGCGATGGCTTCCGTGGCTTCGGCCCGGGCGTGCCGTGACCTCCGCCATCCTCCCTGCTCGGCTCTGCCGTTTGCCACGGATCCCAGGGGAGCAGATCTGTGCAATTAGACACTTGGCACACGACTGCGAGTAAACACGGCGTGACTGTCTCGGCTCGCCGCGTTAATTGATAATTAGGGCTAATATGAATATGAAAGGCTCCCATTAAGTAAACTTTCTGGGGGGTGACGTGTACATTACCATTAGCCCCAGGAAGACTAACGTTACTATGCCCTCCAACGCCTCTGCTTTGTTTTGATGTTGCTCACATTCATTACTGACTCATCCGGACACACATCAGGATTTTTAGCACGGGTTGCTGATAGTGCCCGTATCGTCATCATTAATTTAGTACATTTATAGGTCAATCATAAGTTTGACTGGAAACTTGTGTACTGACAATGACATAATACTGGAGGCTGGACTTAAGTACACTATAGAATAACTAATAAAGCAATCTAAATGATTAAAGAACCCCTTGGGAATGGGTGGATGGTGAGAAAGGGAAAGAGAAGAAGGAAAGAATAGAGAAAAGAGATGGCAGTTTTGGATGGGAAGATTAAGGAAATGAAGAATGTAAAATTTACTGAAATTTCAACCCACCCTCCTTTAACACATGCATGTAGACTGTAATACTTGCTACATTTCCCGAAGGTTCCTCCAAAACTGAAGGCTTTGAGAGAATGCTTATCTACAGGATTCCATTTATGTATTCTTGGAACGGCCGAATCCGGCACTTCTTGTGAATGGAACAATCTTGAGGATCGATAGAGATAAGGAGGTTCAGTGGAAAACAGGCACCGGTTTGAGGCTTTTTTTCAAATATGGTGGTAGCTGGCAATCAGGTCGGAAATGGGGAGGGCTTACGCTTTGGGGTGTTTGGTGTTGGGGTGGAGTAACATCTTTGTGGTGCAGTCACTGAGGTGACATCCACAGGGGGAAGGGGACAGAACCGCTCTGTGAGGTAAGGATCCTCCTTGCTTCCTTATCCTTCCTAAATGAGAGGGATGCATTGAGCTACCCAGGGACGTTTCATTCTCTCCTTGGCACAAACAGAACACACCAGCACTGATAGATACTTCAAGGACACATGGGTGACCTGCCTGATATACCACCTGTCTCCCAGCTCTCCAGGTCCTTAGACCATTGTGCAGTTTCCCTTTGAGGAAGCAGCTCATTTAAATACTCAGCAGTCTAGTGAAATAAGTAACATTCGGTTATTTTCTTTGTTCAACTTCAACCAAAATCATTTGCACTTCAACCTCTATCCATCATCAGGCTCTATTGCTCTATCCAGCTTCCAGGCCCTGGCTGGGTTTGTATGCTGGCATATATAAAATCTGGGTCATTTAATCTGTTCAGCAGGCGCTTTTATCCAAAAATGATGTGCATTTTTTTGAGAAAGCAGGATCGGAAAGTCCCTGGATTCATTGGGGTTAAGGGCCTTGGTCAGGACCCCAATGCTGAAACGGCTCTACGATCTTGGGTTCTGAACCGGCAACCATCTGATCACAAGCAGAGTCCCAGCCCACTGAGCCGCACACCACCCCTGGTTATTTATTGATTTTGATCAATGGAGCTTGAAATTAAAATTACATGCACTTGCACAGCTGGAAATCTAAAAAGGCTCAGTGGGTCAGGGTTGCTGCTCATGGGTAGAGTTTTTTTCTCATCGGGATTAGAAACCCCCCCCCCCGCCCCCCCCATTCACACACACACATGCATCTACAGTATAGTTGTCTATAGCTTGTCCTCTGCTATTGTGCAGAGCTTTAGCTTCTTATTATGAGTTCGTGGGCGTGCCCTGGAAGGGGAGGGGGGGGTGTTCTGGCCCCCTCATAACGCTAAGCCCCGCTCGAGCCGTCCACCGCTTTGTGTCCCGGGCTTCTGGCAGGGGGACGCGGACAATGCACTTCCTTATTTGGAGGGCCAGGAATTCAGTGATGGCCAATCGGGTCTTTGCGCTCTGCCAGTCAGGAAATACCTCACTGCCTGCCACTCCTGAGAAACTGGGCTGGGATGCAGGGCCCTCAGACAATGAGCCGGACACAGAACACCTCCTCCAAGAACCTGAACAGCGCTCATAACCCGTGTCAAATCTAAATCAACTTTAACCTGTGTGACAATTATTTCAGCCTTTACATCATTTAGGAATGCATGGTTATTTAACTCTATACCATGGAACAGATGTGGCATGTATTAAATCTCCAGAATAGATGTATAAAATCCTCCCAATTTCATAGAACAGCCCAGGACCTGCACTGCATAGGCTGCTGGAGATCCGTCTGCTGCATTACTGTGAAAATGGTAAAAAAGAAGTCGCAGAGTTTAATGCGCTACATTTCTCAATAACCTTCAGTTCTGAGCTGCACGAAGAGCATTAAAATCAAAAGCCTTTTAATTTATCCGTTGAGGCGGATGTTAGGTGAGGTGTGAAAAGGAAGCATCTGATTAACTGGTTATTTAAGTCAGTTATATATTGTTATATACTCTAAATGCATGCTGCTTTGTTTGGATGGATGTAGATGTGATTTATCAAGAGTCTGTAATTGATGTGAAGGGCATAAAGGGCTTGTAGCAGGAGTGTGATGTGGAGGTGATGTGCAGCACGCCTTGACTTCCAGCTCTTCACACTCTTTCGGAGAGTTTATCCACATGGGAAATAAAAACACCAGATTTCATTTTAACAAGCTGCAAACGGGCAGAATCACCAGCCGGACCATAACCTGTAATGGTGCTTTTTGGGCATATATGAGTGGACAGGACAGATCTCAGGAAGATCAGGAAAATTGTGCGGATGATTTAACCTGCCAGTTCAAACACTGCTGTGTGTCGGGACGTACTTTAAATATTTATTTTATAATTTTACCTATTTCACGTTATGTTACGCCTATTTATTGCATAAACTCTCTGCACTGGCGTACTGTACAGGGTGTTCCCCTCTCCTGCCTCCTACGCTGTCTGGGATAGAGTCCAGCTCCCCTCTCGTCCACAATCCTAACATGGACATGGATGGATATCTCAGCCATTGTAAAGAGGACCTGTGATCCCTTGGCTGCACTCGTGTGTATCGGGCTCCCCTGGGCAGCTTTGGGCATGTGCGACATCGGACGGTCGTTCGGGGAGACCTCTGCTGTCTCGGAGGGTCCTGGCCGCCACCTCTGAGGCAGACCGTCTGCTTCCTCTATCGCTGACCCAATTAAACACTAACGTGCTATAGACAACCGGACTGGCTGGGCCATTTTCACAGCAAAACCAAATGCTAAACACATTGTTTAACATGATGCATCTTCAGTTAGAATGCTATATTTATATGCATATAAATATGTGCGACCTACTATAATATTTTCAGGATGTATATTCTTTTTTAGTTATTTATTCTTTTTACCAGCTGTTTTTTGTGAACTCTCCTTATGTGGGGAACTGAGCACACTCTTCTCTGGGTATTTAACCCCGAAACAGCAAAGGTGTAGGGGCTGCAGTAGGTTTTTGATTTTCCACAACTATTTAATTCTGGTTTTCCCAGCTTTGGTCCCCCCCGGGGCCCATGGGGGCCCCAGTAAAACCCCCCCCCCCCCCCCCCCGTATCCGTGTGTTACTCTCAGCCTCACGTCTTTCTTCTGACTGCATGCATTTGAAAGATTGAGGATGATTTGTTGAACAGAACTGCCGCATTGCAGGAGAGGGGAAAAAAACAGCGAGGCTTTACTGAGGGGGTTCTGCTACGGAGTGCCAGTGGATTCTTTGGCTTCGGATCAGCGCGAGTTACCCAGCTGAAATGCTATTTATCTTCAGCGGTGTTGATACTGCCTTTCAGCAGCGTCTCCGTTGCTGCACCAACTAGACATAATGCTTGGGAGTCTGCAGAATTTGTGTCCCTGTTTTGGTTTTACCAAAATATCCAAAATCACATATCTGCTCTAAATGGAAAACCACTATTGAACCACACCAGAGCTTTGTTAATCGGTGTACGTTAACGAATATATCTGCCGATCTTTACAGTCTGCTGTATCTAGTGCTGCTCTTGTGGTGGAGGGCAAGCCCAAATCGATCCGTTCCTCTTGTTGACACCTTCAGCGGCCATGTTGGGAGACAGGAGGCAGTGATTCTCGGCAGCCTTCTAGCAAAACGATGGCTCAGAACATCGTGGAAGGTGCATTCAAGGCGTTAAGACACTTAACATTTCTGAGGATAGTTCCTCCTATGAAACCACGCCTTTGTGTTATAATGAATTAGGCACAGACCAAGAAAAGGCTAAAATGAAAGCTGAAATCAAATTTTAGCCTCCCGTTCCCGTAAGGGATCCCCGCGGAGTACGATTCTACCCGGCCTGTTATGCCAAAAACAACCATCACTCACACTGGTGATTTTTTTTTTACACCCCTTTAAAGTTTCGGAATCCAGATTGGATTTTGTGAGCACTGACCCAAGTAAATGAAGAGGAGAGGGGGGCCCACGTTTAGGGGCTGAATCTGAGCACCCTGTCCCTGGGCCTCTTCCTGTTCAGCTCAACCCCCCCGACTGTGACCGCAGTGCAGGTATGCACGTGTACCTTTAGGATCCCTGCAGGGGAGGCCATCAAGCTCAAATTTAGCTGTGACTCGATTTTTTCGTTTAACAGAATGAGGTTTTTAATGTCAATGGGTTTTTTTCATTATATAAGTCTGGATGCTTTAGGATTTTGGCTACACAGTACAGTACCCCATCCTTCATTTACAAAGCCCCACCTTTGACTGATATTTGTTTCCATTTATTTGTCTTTGAGCTCATTCGGTTGGAACATTTTTCCAGATTTTCACTCCAGCGGTCAGGAGAGATTCTGTAGCATTGGGGTCCGTCTTCCTCAACTTCCCCCCTCGGCTGCCTCAGATAGACCCCAGGCTCATGGCTGGAAGGATGGAGGATTTGGTGGTACGGATCCGAGGTGGCCAGGCTCTCTGTGGGATTGTTATTCCCACCAAAGCTGCCCAATGCGTGAGTGCCAGCATTCAGCCTGAATCAGCTGGGGAATCTGGGAGGGAAGGGCTTGGATTCCATCAATGCCACTTTCAGACTCAGCGGGAGCATTTTCCGATGGAAATAGGTGGGAAAATATGTGAGAGATAATTGCAGTTTTGAAGGGGAACTGGTCCTGAATATGTCACAATGCTTTATTGTTGTCTGTGTTTTTTATTGTGTTGGTTAGGTTACAATCAGTGTTTGAGACAATTAGTGTGTGAGAATTTAATTTATCACAGTCTGCATCTTTAGCGATGTGGGCGCCCAAGACTTAACAAGGCCGGTCTCATTTCTGCCCTTTCAAATTACTCTTGGCTGCCCGTTCTCATTCTAGACTATTCGCTGCTCCAGCACAGCTTGCCAAATCGCTTCAGGTTTCACTCTGCCATTTGCATTCTCTACCTGCTCTTAAAGAGACAGTATCCATTGTGTCGCTTTTCCTCTGGGTATGTTGTGTAAGTGACCTCAGATGTACTGAGTTATTCACTCAATTCAATAATGTTTTTTTGCTTCAGCAAAAAGTAAAATGTCTTTCTGAATATTTTGAATAGTCACTATGATATATAATTTATAAATAGTTAAAACTTTCATAGTAGTAATTTTGATTGTCTTTCTGTGTTTCTTAGCATATTGCCAGATTCATTCCTGAACACCAATGAACCGTAAATGTTGAGCAGTCATCAGAAATCCATCCATCCATCTCCATTAACTGGCACAGAGCCACAGTGAGCCAAAGGGATACCTTAAAGGCACCTGGACGAGATGCCCGTCCATTCATTTAGAGACACCAGTACAGCTAAGCTTTAGATCTTATCATTACATATAAATTATGTCTGTTTCAGTGTATAGACCTAAATCCTACTGTATGTAAAGTATTCTGTTTAATGTTTCTTCTGGTTGTGATCCTTAAACAAATGTACACATAAAATATCTACCCCCCTCCCCCCCATTATCCATCTCAGCTTATACAGCAGGGAACCTTGAGCCTGGAGCAAGAATGAGGCACCCGGCAGGGGACATACTGTATGGGATGCCAGTGCTTTCCAGGAGACAGGCTCACACACATAATACGGGCAGTTTGGGGACACCAATTAGCCTAACTGCACGTCTTGGTTCAGCAGGCGGAAACTGGAACACCAGGAGAACATGACAGCTGTACCCACCCAGCAGGAGGCAGTATTCAAACCCCAAGCCCTGGAAGTGCATGGTTTTGTACTTGTCTTGCATTCTTCCTCAGGCTAACCTTAACGTTTTATACTGTTGGTCTGTACTTCTCAGAGAATATTGCTAATTAAATGTTAGACGTTAGAATTGAACAGCATGCCTACAACCTTCTCACCATGAGCAGGCTTTGTTCAGTCTTTGTTTGCGGTTATTTTTCCATTTATACCAATGCCATTCCCACAGAACATGGCATTCTGATTGGATATGATGCATGAAAAGGAGTTTTTAAATGTCAGGTATTTGGATATAGTGGAAGAAAAATCACTCTGAGCAAGTACGAAGAGCTGCAATTGGGAGAATATAAATACCAGTGAAACAGTGCCCGCCAGGAATCCAGAAGCCTCACGGGCTAAAGCATTGCAATTCTGAGCACATAACAGGTCCCTTTTCCGACCAATCAAACAAGTCAGACTTTAATTTTTATCACAACCAAGACTCTGATAAACTTCCATTAGTCACTCATGGATTAAACCTCAGCCCAATAACATTTCCTATGTATGCACTGGGCATAACAAATCTCAACGAAATGTATTGTTTTGAGAAGCAGCTGTCGCTGCACTATAGATATTGTATAACTGAATAGATAGGAATGTATAATATCACACATACCAAGCCTGTTCAGTTTACTGCAGTTATTTTATCAGCACGTTTTTGTACTCCTGGGAACATGGTATCACTCCATATTGCACATTCTGTGAGCTTCAACCACAATGGGACATATCTGCAGTTCACATAATTGTTTTCAGGTTATATTTTTGCCATTTTATGGTGAAATTGATGCTATCTATAAATCGTAAGTTATTGTCCCGTGACCCTGACCAGGATAAGTGGCTAGAAGATGGATGGATGTAAGTGATTTTGATCCGAGAACATGCATTGTGTGCTCTTCAGCACCCTCTGTTGGAGTAAGGAGGAAGTTTTGACAGAACGTGATCTGTCTGGAAGACGGTTATGCGACCTGAACACCGCCAGACAGACAATAGAGTCCATGAATAAGTAATGTATATGAATATGGTAATGAATGCGGTTCATGAAATTCAGCATGTGGGCTTTACAGCCAGGCCATTCTGAGGAGCTTATTCCGCGCTTTCATATCCGCTGAAAGTAAAAAAAAATTTTAAAAAAAAACACAATAGCGCACAAGGTCATGCTAACTGGTGACAAAGGAATACATTTTGAAGACTGGAAAACAACAGATGGGGTGAGAGAAGCAGAAACGGCAGCGAGAAGATGGTGTGTGGGGACCGATGGCCGTGACCTATTACAAGTTTTGACCATACCCTGAAGTCAAACGGTATACAGCAATGTTACACCAATATTTTTTACATAGCTGGCAGACAGCTCACAATCAGAAATATCGTGGAATTATTTCTGTCCTTTTAAAATTTTCATTTGAGTCTCCCTGTAATCTTGGCGCGCTTATCCTGCTCCCCCGTTATCGAGGACAGGATTATCTTCCCTGGAATACAAGCCTGCTGCCCCAGGGACACAGAAAGTGAGACGGAGAGAGGCAGCATGGGTCTCCGTGGTCTTTCACCAACCACAAAGATCCAGGGCTGTCTCCTGCTGGGCAGGAATGCCCCACGGAGGACCGGTCTCTGCTCCCCCTGCAGGCCTAAGACCTAATTACAGCTGCCTTCCTCGGCTTGTCCCTTTGAAGCTGCGCTCTCCCCCCTCTCCTCTTACGGAATGGGATATTACCATTTGGTGTAGTTGGTTTTGGAGAGTGAAGGAGACAGGGGGGATCCGGCAGGGGGGATTTCGACACACGGTGTGCATTTGCCTATGTAAGGCCAGTCCCCTTCTGCTGGCGGTTTTCTCCCACGTGGGACTGGCAGGGTCACTCGTGATGTTTGTACTGTCGTGCTGTTGACTTTAACTGTGTACTGTGATTTGCTGCTTAAATAAACTTAACAAGGGAAAAATGTGCTCATGTGCACTAATGTGCTGTTTTCTAGGCAAATTTCATTGCAAGTATGACTTCATTCAATTATTTAAATGCACTGCTATTATCAGTTACAATTCCATTTTTATATATTAAGGCTGTATTGGATTGTATTGCAGTGTGGCCAAGCTGGTATCTTTGTGTCGTAGAATTAGGGAATCTCAGCTCTTTGTCTGTATTTAGGGTTTGTCTCAGTTTTCTTTGAGTTTTTGGTTATTTGGCCTGGCCAGATATCCAGTGTTTAAGGCGAGCTGGTGAGCTGTGAGTTTCCCATCAGTATGAGTGTCTCTGCATGTCCTGTGATTGGCTAGCGTCCCATCCTGGGTTGTCCTGTGATTGGCTGGCGTCCTGTCAAGGGTGACCCCACCTTATTGCCTGCTCCAATGCTCCGGACAATCCGTAAATTTGACAGCGTAAGTGCCCATTGAAATGGCCAGATGTGTTATATTTCAGCCTAATATGAAATTTAATGCAATTTAATATGAAGCGCAGTGCAATTTAAAAAATTCAATTTAAGAGGAAATATAACGTAATATAGAATATATACTTGGTGGGGGAAATTGGATTGTTATTATTTCCTTTTGAAAGTGATTTTTTCCACTATAATAACCACATATATTATAGCATTTATTCAGTCACAGTAAATTTATTAGGCTGAATGTCAGGTTGCTGTGTTATGGGTCGTATTATTCAGATGATAGCACTCATTCATAGGAACAAGGCTGGTCTCTAAGGGTATTTTTACCCATTTATTCGGCTGAAGTACAGATCTCCAGAGTATGATAGCAGGGCTGCTGGCAGGGACTCAACCCAGCGACCGTCAGGATGTGACACTACCCTGCTACACTACTCGCTGTCTGACAGTCACGTTTCCTGCTCTGTCTGAGCTGCTGTTCACTTTGCAGCGACGCCACATTAATTTCCCTTTAAAAATCCACAGAATCTTGAGTTCCTTGATGGGAATGTTATGGTTAATTAATACAGGATTGTTTCATCAACATTATGCCTTTATTTAAAGAAATGTTAACTGAAACAGACATACAATGCGACTTGTGTCAGGTACTATAAGGTCAGATTTTGAGCGGTTAATGATAATAAATGGAACGGTTAATAATAAAAATAATCATTTTCTGCTGCTTTTTCTGGAGCGGGTCGTTAAATGAATGAAAATAATTTAAATTAAAAGCTGATATATGTGGCACATTGTTCCCGAACAGTTGTCCAGTGGCGGCCTCTGCTGGTGTCTTCTATAAATTGCAGCTTTGAAACCTGCCTCTGAAATATATATTTCCTGAATTTCTCTTCAGTCTTCTTCTACCAATTATTCTTTATTTGATCATAAGTGGCAAGTCAGCTGTGCATGCATACTGGTTGACCACATCACAAGCTTTTGGAGGAATTTTCCAGTTCATTTCCGCGACTCGTGTGATTGAGCGGGAGAGCTTCCAGTTCACTTTATAGCGTTCGTGTTGTATCGTGTTGCCATGGCGACAAACAGCAGCATCATGAGGCGAATGAAAGTTGTCTGCGGTCTGGCCTTTACGCTCAGGCGTCACCTGATGGTGCTCATGATGAATTTACCTCACGGTAGCGTTGTTGTGGTCTACAGCTTCTGCTTCCGGTGTGAGCTATGTAAGGTGATGGCATTGTAGGCACAGAATCAGGTGGCAGGTGACTGACGTGCGGAAATCACTTAGCATTTAGGTCGCTACAGCTGAGTGCTGCATAGAAACGTCACCCCTGCCCGTGCTCTTGCATTTTCCTCATGCAAAGGGATTAGCCAGGTGCCTCGATTGAATCCTCAGTAGACTCAACTGACTTTTCTGGTTTCAGCACCGAACCCCCGGTGCCCTGGAACTCTTTTTCATACTGAGTTCAGCACTTCAGCAGTTCTGGCGTTCTCTACCGCCACCACTTTTCTGTAAATGCCATAATTGGCCCGTGACAGGAAAGGTCCAAGCATTCCCAGGTCGGAGCTTTGCTGGAAAATTCTCAGAGCATGACTTTCTGACGTGAAGGACAAAGTCAGTCCCTCGCTTCGGACAAATCCACTGTTAGCCTCATTCACACAACTACTACAGTACAACTATTAAAATTGAGTCTTTTAAACTATGGGAAAGGCATCTGGACAGTCATGTTGCTGCATTAAGCACAACCAGCCAACATAAGTATATCCTAAATATGGTTCTCTATTTATGTATAGTGAGTTATAACTTATATACGGGTTAGCTTCAGCATTATCACAGGTTAGTGAAACTAACCTTCATGTATGAAGACTAATGTCTGCTTTATCATGTGCGCAGAAGAGTCACAGCGCTATCGAATCTTGCAATGTGGTTTGGTGTCTAGGGGTTCATGTTCGTTTGTCCCATATTAAGGACCCTGGGTGATTGGTTGGTAGGAGTCTAGGGGGGCAATCATATTAGGAAAAGTCTCTTTGGCCCTGGCCAGTTTAAGCAGCCCTGCACCTGATTGGCCGGCACAAAGGCCCGCCTACTTGAGTGGTGTAGGCAGGCCAGACGACTCTCTGAGTTCCTGGTCAGAATGTTTCTGATGGACACTGCTTCCATAACTCCCCCCCCGAATGTTATTAAGGATTTATTTGTGTTCCTTTTGTCTTTGTAATTAGTCTGCATACATTTTTGCCTGTCATGTATAGAATTCGGAGGCCAGTGCAATCAAATCTGAATTTTTCACCACTAGCTATGTTACTTCGTAACAAATATATCAAGTTAGATTTACATAGAAAGAACAGCTCAGGTGAATTAAAGTTGAACAAGCCAAAAATATGACCGGTGACATTATAGTATATCGTAGCCAAACTATTATCATTGTGTAAGTTTGTGAATCGTTATTAATGTCAATTCTGGGTCAGTGCTTATGTTAGAAACATTATGAACCTGCCATAGAAACACTTATCATGAGATTCTAACAGAATTTTTTTAGCCATGGTAACTTGATAATGCCTGACAATTCCTGGTTGTTTTAGAGCAAAACCTTTGGAAGCATAAGTGTGATGAAAACGGGAGATTCTGGGAGATGCAGGAAAAGGGCTGTAGCCCCTTTAAGCAGCTTGGCTCCTTTTAGAGACGAGCGCTTTCTGGCGGGCGGCTCGCGACCTGGTGGCTCGTGCTCCTCGGCAACAAACCGTCAAGGAGAACGGCGAACTTCCCCAGCCGGCACACAAACAGCGGGGGGGTGGCAGCCAGTCACACCGTGTGTCCTTATCAGCCAATGGAATGCAACAGCTGCGTATGGGGCCCTGAGGGTGGGCCGGCCGGAACCCCCCTGACAGACCCCCGCCCTCCCCTCCCCTTGCGGGGCGAGTGAAAGGCAGCTCAACTCAAAAGTGCAAGAGGCACAGAGAGCGACTTGGCTGGGTTACACATTAAAAACAGTGGAGGAGAGAGAAAGGGAGAGGAAGGGGGGACGGGAGCGAGAGAGCAGGGCACTTTGAAAGGAGGAGGAGGAGGAGAGACCACACTGAGGGGAAGAAAAAGAGGGAGAAACAGAAGGGGGGCAAGGAGGACTGGGGCAGAGAGATACGGGAATACTCAATGGCTACAGAGGAGACGGCCGGGGGTGCCCGCAAAGCCACCAAGAGCAAACTGTTTGAGTTCCTGGTCCATGGAGTGGTGAGTTGGTCCCGTCAGCGCGCGTGTGTGTGTGTGTGTCGGTGTGCACGTGTGTGTCGGCGTGTGCGAGTGGGAGAGCAAGCCCCCACCAGCCCGATAGCTGGGAAAGCCGCGTGAAGGTTATTTCTAGCCTCCAGAATGCCGTTTCGCTTCTTTTTAAAGACAAGGGGGAGTGGAGAGGAGCAGAGAACGAGGGAGGGAGCGAAGGAGAGAGGCAGCGATGGGGAGGCTGAGGGAGCAGGAGAGGCAGCCGGATCCCCGGGCGTCTCAGTCTCTGCCGGGAGCCGTCAGGAGGACAGCACGGTCACTTTGTGCACCTTCAGACCTGACCGGAGCCCAGCCGCCTTTCAGTGACTCTGGTTCTGCCTCAGAACAGGCTTTACAGGAGCCCTCAGGGCCGGTCTGATCAGCATCTGGGGAATTAAGCGTCTTTTCCTGGTGCGTCGCTTTATATAGGAGCCGGTCAGCCTCTTGCTCTCACTGACTGAGTTAAACATAGCGTGGAGAAAATAAACTCAACAGCGTCTCTCTATTTTGGTACAGTTTAAGTTTAGATGATGTTTACCTCATTAGTGACTGGCTGTCTGTGTATGTTTTTATTGATAAATAACTTTTTGGTTAGCCTCTGGGACTGGCTCTAGACCCCCGCAGCCCTGAATGGGATAAGTCGTTACAGAAAACGGATAGATGGATGGATGGTTGGAAGTTTTTGGTTCAGTTTGAGCACAGTCAAATGTACCACGTTACGGGAGAGGTGGGGGAGGCAGGGGGGGTTCAATCTCAAAATCTCGGCTGGAATCCAGCAGAATACTAGCAGTGTCTGGCTATTTGGCCAGTGAGTTTGGAGTTTAGTTTGTTAGGAAGGTCTCAACTGAAACGTGGTAGAAGGTCCACCAAGCTGTTATATCTAGGGTTTTTGGTGAGAGGTGTGAATGTTCACCTTGTAAAAAAGGAATATTTTTTATTACTATTATTAATATTAATTCTTTCTATTATTAAATATTATTAATATTATTAGGAATAAAAATATTATTTTTAAGGCTGGTTGTGTCGTGGTTCATGGAGAACTATGTCCATAGCTTTCAGAGAATAATTTGTTTTTTATATCTACTCATATTGCTGGTTTCTGGAACATTTCACTGCTTTATGGAGGGTGGAAATGCATCCCATAGACAGAGTTTGACGGTGGGGGTCAATTCTCTGTTAAGATAACGGCCGCCGTCCCTGGTTGTTGAGGCTCCTCTGCCTCATTTAGCCTTGCTAGGTGTCCTCCCCGTCAGAGGTGCCCAAACCCTCCCCCCCGATCAAACACCACGTCACATTACCACACTCTGTAAGGACTTCCTGTGACGCTGATCATGCGTAACCTGAATCGAGATCGATTTATTTTTATATAGTGCCTTTCCCCACAGAGGAGATTTGAGTTTGGCCTAGAGGTGAGAGGAGTGTGTGTAAGGCTGGATATCACACTTATGGATATCACACGCTGTTAAAAATATGACTGTGCAGAGATTCTAAATGTCTGTTTCACTGTCGATAATGGATGCAGTGTCGTTCAAGTTGTGTACATGCTGAAATGCTAAGCCAAACGCCGTCACTTGTGAGCTTCCTGGGCTCTGCTGGGCCGTGTTCTGGAGGGGCAGGACCCAAATGATTTATGGGAAGATTGTACCGGGTCGGTGCGCTAATTAACCTTGATGAGGCTTTCGCTACTTCCAGGCTGGTTTTCCCCCCATTACTCTTTTTGACTTCCTGTATCTCTGCAGCGGTCCCTCACCTCTGAAGGTGTGGTGACATGGTGACAGTGACAAATGGGTCAGTGCCACAGCTGGGCTGCTCCAGAGACCTTAGAGAGCAGAAGCAGTGACTCTGGCGTCCACATCCAGTGGCGGCAGGTCACCTCGCCGTTCCTGTATGCCGTGTAAGCGCCCTTATTCATGGAGCTACTATGTGACCATTAATTGGTTCTGAGTTAGCGCACTGTGACGATTTTCCGGATACTCACCCAGAGAACGATTTTGTTATCGCTTAATGAGTCATGTCCCCAATAATGTCCTATTAGAGACAGTGACAAGAATGCCACCAGCTACATCCACGGACATAATGACTCCTGTCATCGTTTTTGAGCAAAAATGCATAGATATAACGGTGTTATTGTTACCTTAAAAAATAACATCCATATAAACATCAAGTGAAAGTATTAGCATATTTATGGTTTTACCCCTGTTTGCCAGCATAGCCATTACCAGGGAACTGCCAGCGGCTAAGGCCAGTACACGCTGAGGTATGCTTCCCAAGTGCCATTTGAGCGCTGTTGCCATGGCAATGGGCGAAACGTGTTTTTTTTTTTTTTTTCGATTACTTTTGCCTCTTCTCCCTTGACTTTTGGTAGATTGGACCTGCTTTCCCTTTGTAGTTTATGCCTTTCAAAGGGGAAATTGTGTAGCCTGTTGGCAAGACGACATGTCCAGGTTTGAGAAAATTTTGGATAGAGGGAATTCAGAAAAAAATGGTTCCTGACCACAAGTTCCCAGACTTTAAGCTCTCCATGTTTGCCGCATCCAACATCCTCCATGCCCACTGCCTTCTCTGTCCTCTGTGCCTGCCACATTCTCCATTCTTTGTGCACATCATGTCCACATCTTCCATGCAATACAACCTCTACATCCAATATGGCCTCTGCACTCCACTGTATCCCCCATCCACGATACCTGCCACATCCCCCATCCTCCATGCCCACTGTGCCCTCCATCTTCAATGTCCACCACATCCTCTATCTTCCATGCCCACCACATCCTCCATATCTGCTATGTCCTCCGTCCTCCATGCCCACTGTGTCCTCCATGCCTGCTGCGTCCTCTATCCTCCTTGTCTGCCGTGTCCTCCATCTTTGGCAGATCTCACTATGTGGGCCTGAAGCTGATGATTTGGTAGTGAGCCCGGCGTTCTCTGTCATACTGGCTGGGGTTCACTTTGGCTCTCTTTAGGCATGGTGCTCTATGCTCCATCAGATTGGGAGCAGCGTGGCGTGGACGACGGGCACTGAGGATTCACACCTGCGGTTTTGGGTTTGGTTTCCAGCCCCGCTCTATACAAGTGGAGGCTGCAGGTTCTCCACATGTTCATGTGGGCTTGTTCCAGCACCTCTTGCTTCTGGCTGTTTAGGATGAGTTCTCCTCTATCTATTTGCCCTCTGATGGCCTTGCATGCTTGTGTCTATTTCAATCTACTATATAACACAACCATTGCTACCATACCATGCTCTGTGTGGTCTTGCGTAATGGAAACTTATTTTTGTGTATGCACCCCCTCTTTTTTAAAATTTTGGTGCATTATTTTACTTATCTACCGCCTTTTCATTTTTGTGTACATACCTTCTCTTCATCATTTTAGTGCATATACCTCCTCCTTATCGTTTTACTTACGTACCTCCACCTCATTTTAGGGCATGCACCTTCTCCTTATTTTAGGGCACGCACCTCCTCCTACTACTTATTTTACTTTACTTTCTCCCCATTTTAGTGTGTACCTCCTCGTCCTCCTCCATGTTTTAGTGCATGCACCTTCTCCTCATTTTACTGTACGCATCTCCTTCTCATCCACCTTCCTGTGAAGGCTTTATCTCAGTCTGATATACAGGCAATGGAGGCTCAGTGCTGGTCTATAGAAGGAGACGCCGTGTTTACATATGGATATTCCACTGCATATGGGAAAACTGCAATTCCCTGTTTATTTTATGCTATGATACCCTGTTATTTCCTTCGATTCACACAGCGTCTATGGTGCCACACCCTGTATTTCCCAATATTTCACGTTTCTTGGTTGCGATCCCCACTGGACCATGTTATACCAAATATGGAGATGTTGCTGTACAGTTAATCTCCACACATTCCCGCAGCACTGAGAATGGCCGTGCGTCGCATGTGTGGCTTCTAAAAGCTGCGCATTGCGATTGTTACCTTTGCAGGTTTTTCTGCAGGTGTCCTGGGATGGCGTGAAGACGAACAAGGGCAGCATTTGATTCCATGTGGCAGTAATGAAAAGCTGTATTTAAATGTGCTCGGTCTCTTGCTCCCCCTCCCCCGCTAAT
>JAABNY020000001.1:28008651-28021007 GCA_015164015.2 Brevimyrus niger
CATGCAACCCAGGCGGAGACTCGAACCCAGGTCCCAGAGGTGTGAGGCAACAGTGCTAACCACTGCACCACCATGCCTCTTTTTTTAAGGATGAGAACAGGCACCACCAAATCTAAGGCAGTAGCAGAGGAAAGCGTGTATCCTTAGTGAAACAGTTTAAGTAATGTCCTCACAAGTAGGAGTGTTAGATTGACAAGCTGCTTCACTCAGCATTGTCCTGCTTCCCATACTGGATGGCCTTGCAGCCAGGTCAGTGGTTATGAAAGAGGAGAAAGACATAAAACAAGTATACTGGGCAATCTACATCCCTGTCCTCACCTATAGTAATTAATAATTAATGACCAAAAAGCACAAGATCACAGGTACAAGCAGACAAAATGAGATTTAGACATAAGGTTGTCATGCTTGCTCTTCATGACAGGGTGAGGAAGATCCGGTGGGACCTTAAAATAGAGCTCAATCCTCATTAGGATTGATAGGGGTCACCTAAGGTTCTTCAGGCAATTCATGACCATGGCATGGATCTGTTCACATACCACTAGGCAGAAGCCCCATGGAAGACCCAGCAAACATTATGGGTGCTTTTCCACCGCACCAGGTACCATACTTTCGGTGCTTACATAAAGTATGGTACTTCTTTTGTGTCGTTTTCCACTGGCGTATAAACTGGTACTGGCAGTAAATTACATCATCAATGACCGCCCCTGACTGACATCATCACAAAGCATGGTGCAGTATTTCTTTTGCTGAATTCAATTATGTTCTTATGATCCTTCACGTTCCTGTAGTCCTGCTTAATTCTTTTACTTTCAAGCAGCATTGTTCAGTGTTTCGCATGTACCCCATTTCTTTCAAAGGGCCTGCTATTACAGCAAATAGTTTTTTTTTTTTGAGTCGTGCCATCCAAACCCCGCTGGATCTGTTCATCCGACCATATGGCGATTAAAGCCTGTGTTTCTTTATTTGTCCATCTTTCCAATTTACTTTTTTATATTTTTGTTTCAACTGATTTTTATTTCCTTTCTCGCAGTTCGCTTTGTGTTTCAAAAGATGGAAATTGTATTTTATGTTTCAGTGGCAAGCTATTTGCATAACTAATCGACAGCAAATACCTTTGCAAGTCCCACCCCAAAGTACTGAAGTACCAATGAAGTATCCCAGCTGGTTTGGTACTAGTACTTGACTGGAAGTCAAAGGAAAAGCGAAAGTACCAAATGTACCATACTTTGTGCGGCGGAAAAGCGCCCTATGGATAGGGAATATTCCACCACTGCAACTCTCACCTGGTTTCTGAATTTCTGTTATTTCCGCAGTATCGAGGCCGTAGATGATTTCTACAAGGTGCTTGAGGAGAAAACAGATGCAGACACCACGCGGCTGAGTGCACTAGTGAATTCTGTAGAGAAAATTCTCGAGGAGAACCAGAAGCTGCTGCCCCGGCCATGGGAATGTAAAAACAACACCCGTGTTTTGCTGCTGTAACTCTCTCTATTTTCATTTTCATTTTTTTCATAACTCTCTTTTATTTACATGTGAGAAACACAGGCACAAGGGATTTACTTTAATTTGTACTGTCCTCTAATGTGCAGTACAAGAGTTTTATGTCTATTTATGTTCCAAATTTGTTTATACGTACAACTTTTCAGCATTTTTGCATGTAGATAGATAATGTAAAATACATAGACTATGTTGTCAAAAGTATGTGGACACATATACTACTTTAAAATCTCATTCCAAAACCTAGGGTGTTGATACACATGGACATAAGTATTGGGGCTAGCCTCCTAATCATTGAATTTAGGTGTTTTTTTCAGACCCACTGCCACAGTCAGCTATTCACCTTGCCATGCAGTCAGGTTAACAAATATTTGTGAAAGAGTGGGTCATTCTAAAGAGCTTAGTGAATTCAAACGTGGTGCTGTCAGAGAATGCCAGCTTAGCAATAAGTCAGTTCGTGAAATTTCTTCCCTGTTAGATACTCCACAGTCAAATGTAAATTGAATTTTTGCAAAAACAAAGTGGCAGACCACGCAAGGTAACAGAGCGGGATCACCGAGTACTGAGGCACATAGTGCATAAAAGTTCCCAATGCTTTGTTGGGTCAATAACTGCAGAGTTCCAAACTGGCATTAACCCCCAGCACAAAACTGTGCATATAGTGTATGCTTCATGGAATGGGCGTCTATGGCCAAGCAGCTGCATGAAAGACTTACACCACCAAATGCAATGAGAAGTGTCAGATGGAGTTATATAAAGTATGTTGCCACTGGATGAATCATGATTTCTGTGCAGCAGTCTGACAAACAAGTCTGGGTTTGGCGGATGCCAGTAGAACTTTACCTGCGTGACTGTATTGTGCCAACTGTAAAGTTTGGTGGAGGAGGGATAATGGTATGGAGTTGTTTTTCAAGGGTTGGGCTAGGCTCCTTAATTCCAGTAACGGGAACTATTAATGCTTCAGCATACCAAGACATTTTGGACAATTCTATGTGTTCAACTTTGTGGGATCAGTTTGGGGAAGGCCCTTTTCTGTTGCAGCAGGACTGTGTCCCAGTGCACAAAGGTCCATAAAGACATGGTTGGGGAAGTTTGGTGTGGAAGAACTTGACTGGCCTGCATAGAGCCTTAACCTCAACCCCATAAAACACCTTTGGAATGAACTAGAATGGAGATTTTGAGCCAGACATTCACATCCAACATCAATGCCTGACTTCATGAATGCTCTTCTGGATGAATGGGCAAAAATTTCCACAGACACACTCCAAATTCTCATAGAAAACTTTCCCTGAACAGCTTTGATCCCTGTGGATTTAGAATGTTGTGTCACAAAAGTTCCTATAGGTGTAATGAATGACCCAGTGGTGCCTCAATACTTTTGTCCATATACTGTATGATGTATGATTTTGGAACATTATAGGTGTAATTTGCTGCCATTCAGGTTGGGTATTGATGCTGGTTATCAGGCCCCTTTCTGTGAGCTTGTGTGGCCAAACACTTAATATTTCCCCCACACATTTTAAACTTCATTGTTATTTTACTTTTGATTGACCAGGACAGCTATAGCACTGCCTTAATGTGGCTAACTGACTTGTTGGAAAGGTGGAGTCCTGTGATGGTGCCTATTATATAAGTGGAAAGTCATTGACCTCTTCTATACAATTACCTATTCTTCTGCCAGTGTTTGTTGCTAGAGGACTGTATGACTGCATGCTTAATTACTTTCCTTTGTCTGCAATGGGTGTGGTGAACTGGCCATTTTCTCCAATTCATAAGAGAGTCCACATGGTTTTAGCCATATAGTGTATGTATGTAAAAAAAAAAAAAGAGAAACAACTCAATAGACAGCTTAGCACTGTATTGCATGAGCCATCCTGTTAGCTTTGGGGTAACGGTATGTCATCTGTTCTTTGAAGTTGCAGAGAACCTGACTTTTGATGAGAAGACAGCTGACAACAATTTATCTACATCAGATGACAAAACCCAGGTCCGCTATTTCAACAGGCTTCCAAGCAAAGGAGCAGAGAGCTTTGCTAACATCCTGGCAGCTCAGTGCTTCGCAAACGGCCGTCACTACTGGGAAGTGGAGGTGAAGGGTGCTGAGAGCTGGACTGTAGGAGTCGTGGAACAAGGCTGGCAGCAGAAGGGCAATAGGCATGCGCTTGGTGAAGACTGCCTGTCGTGGGCACTGCAGCTAGATGGTGGCAGGCTGCTGGCCTTGCATAATGATGACACCATAACCCTTAAAGGGTCCGAATTTGAGCGTCTAGGCATTTTCCTTGACTATGACAAGGGACAACTGCAGTTCTACAATGTGGTTATCGGACAGCCTTTGCACATTTTCTACAAAAAGTTCAAGAATTCCGTCTACCCTGCTTTCAGCATTGGCCATGAAGATGGTACCATTTCGCAGCTTGTCCTCTGTCACCTCGTGCCTCAGCACCATTACCTGCAGACAAACCTGAACAATGATTCCGAAACCTTGTTTTGATGTGATTGTTGGGAAGATCCACTTGAACAAAACTTTTTGACCTGGGACATCAGCGCACTCCAGCTTCGAGGTCATCAGCATTAAAGTAGCCATTTTATCATTATACAAATGATGTGTATGATATTTGGTATTAACAAATTACACATAGTATTTGCATGTCTTCATTTTATTTCTTTCATATTCACCAATTTTGCCCCTGGTGAGTTTTATTTTTCATACTTTTTAATTCCTAATGAGATTATAAAATTTTAATTAAACTTGATTTTTTTTTTTTTTTTGTGTGGTAGCGGTGTATTCCTGTTATCTTTAACATTTAAATTTGAATGGTGCATAATTTTCTGTCATTAAGTAATGTTAGCGAAATCAATGAAATCAATGAAGCTAAGACATTTAAAATAATTGTACTGAAAACTGAATTATTTATAAGTTATTATGGTATTGCAAATGTATAATGTGTGGCGAATAAAGGCTTTTGTCAGTACAAACCAATTTCCATTATTTCAAATGTGTTTGGTCCCACAGTTGAGCCTTTTAGCCCAAAGTACCAGCTAACCAACCTGGAGGCTTCACAGGCAAGGTTTAATCACCCGGTATCACTGCCACTCAATCTCTTTCTGTCTGAAGCACTCAGTTGTCATAGCCCACTGTTTTTCAATCTGGTCCACATTTTTGCTCACTGTCAGACAGCTGGGAGTGAGCAAAAACATGTCTGTGGGCCCTGAAGGGCCAGATTGGGAACACTGTCATTGATACTGTCATAGTCTATTTAAGCCATCTAACTAACTGCAAATAGCATACAGGTACTGTGGTGACATTTAAGGAATGGACATGTGATATATCTGGTTTGCTGACGTAGTGGATGATTGTAGTGTGTATATGTTTTATGGTATACTAAGCACTTAGATAACACAAAAACAGTAACATATCAAAAAAATAAAGTTTCTTGTGTATACCAAAACAAATAATATAGAACATATAAACATACATATATATCCCGTTGTGGATATGTAGCATGTATTTTAATGACACTAGTATTAGTAATATTGGTACTTTCTTATAAAGGTTTTTTTTTTTTTAATAACTAGAAGAAATATTGGATAATTAAGATTCCCATTGTCTTAGCAACAGTAAATATCACCTAACAGAATCACTCTCGGAATGTCAATAGAGTTTAAATATGTATCTTAAAATATATGACTATATGATTGAAATTCTATTTGAATGTGTGATTTTAATTTAGAGGTAAATTAAATATCATGTCATTTAGAAACAATAGGGACATACATAAAATCGTGAGCACCAGATATTGTTTTCAGAATGGCCTTTTGTCCTTGTGGTTAACAGTGCATAAAAAAATCCCATTGTCATCTTCATTGTAACCATTATTGAATCTTATTTGACATAAGAAATTGTTCCTATCCGTGGCATTTTTGGACCACTCCCTTGGGCAATAATCCCTGAATTTGTAAAGGCTATATTGTGTATCCATTTCTTGTCATAAGAAAACATGACCTACCACTAGATGCTGGCTTGGCTAATACTAAAAGCTAAATCATCACACAATTATGTTGTAGCACTGTAGCCTCTCCTTTGTTTCACTGTGTCATTTCCTTGTCTGGAAATTATCAGACTATTTTGAATAAGCTGGAATTTTTCAGAAGTGTATATAACATGCTTTTAGGTGGTGCTGGTATCTGACCATGGAGGAATGTTGGAGCAGAGGCCTGCATGCCCACAGTTGTTAACATTTCGTTTAATTTAGTAACTGATTTACATGTAAAATACCAATTTGGCTGATCATAATCTGTATGATAAATTCCTAGATCTGGCCAGTTTCATCACCCTACCCTACACAGATGTTAAATACACACCCCTGTGAACAGGTGGAGCTCACATAAAAGGATCCCTGAGCATCTTTCAAAAGTATTTGGATGGTATCCCAATGTCCTGGCTAAAATTGCTCACTGTGGCCCTTTCAAATTTGGCCTCCAGATCATCCCTTATATGTAACTGGTGAATTCTCTGCTGGCCCTTCACCAGTTTAGCTACTGTGCGGTGAGTGTACTGGCACAGAATGGCTGCCTTCACATCATCCAGGTGGGGGCTACATAGTGCTGGTGGATGAAGTGGCTCCACATTGCATCTGTGAAGTGCATTGGGTGTCATGAAAGGCCCTATATAAATGCAACATACAACTCAGTGTTTCTGAACCCAGACCTTGGTACTCCCACGACAGTCTATATTTTTGCACTACATTTTTAGAGCAAAAACTCAGGACTCAGCTGAGAACTGCGGCCCCATGACCAGCATAAGCAGTTGGAAGGATGACATTCTAGTGCAAGGGTATCCAATTTTATCTGCAAATGGCCAGTGTGTATGCAGGTTTTTGGGATAACCTGTAGGTCAGCTGTTTAAACCGAGGTGTGAGGACTCTTCAGCCAATCAGTCCTCTAAATAGTGACCCCTACTTAGGGAGTTGCAGCAAAAACCTGCATACACACTGGCCCTTTGCAGACAAGATTGCCCACCCTTGTTCTAGTGAACACAATCTGATATCATGGGCCCAGTAGTAAGCTATCCTTAAATTGCCTAGTTCAGCATTTCTCAGCCCAATCCTTGGGAACCCCCACAATTCTCAGCGAGAATAAAAATAAAGCTCACGTTACACCCATACCAGGAATCTGGTGTTCTTGATTTTTTGGTTTAAGTGTGCTTGGAGTTGAGAGTGAGCAAAACTATGGAGCAAGTCTGGGGGTTCCCAAGGACTGGGTTGGGAAAAATTTGCTTAAATCAGTATCGATTACAGGTGGCACTATAGCCCTTACAGGAAACTCTCACAGCCAACCCTGGCAGTGTAACTATTTCATGTTCCTAAAATATGCAATTGGGTGAACTGCTGTTTGTTAATTTCTCTTGGTGTGCGTACTACAATCCAGGATGATCAGATGCCATGTGCCATTTGGGATGAGCTCCTGGTTCACCTAGATTCCATATTCAAATCTGAAAGATTTATACAACTACATATAAAAGTTATATACACAATATATTTACATCTGAAACTACACAGGAATATCATCGATATACAACTAACTGCTTTTTAAAAGGATATTTATTATTGATTGAGAATTGTCACTGCAGAATGTGTTACACATTCTAAACAATCTGGTACAGTTTAGAAAATATACTATATTTGAGTTAGGAAAACGGTTACATATATGCGCATACATTTTGATTAAACATGTTTGCGGCTGCAATTTAGACAATGATAGTCATCCACAAATGGTAAAGGGAAAGATTTGCATTACAGCTAAATTATCTGTAGTTACTGGATGAGATACTGACACATGAATTGTACCGAAGATAAATCTGGTGAGCATATTGGCGAGTTAGCTCACACCATGGCTTTCCTGCGGTTTAAAAAAAAAACACTACCAGATGAACAATGTGAAGCGCTTCCTTAACAAGACACGAAATGATTAAAAGAAAAACATCACAACTTGTTGGCATCTTGTGCTTCATGTCAAAACTTAAAATCTTGGACAACATGATGTGCTTCATACGACGTTCATCTGTGCCCGAACGATCAGTATTTCACAGGAATTCATGCCAGCAGGACAAAAACAAAACATGATAAAATAATAATGAATGAGAAAACTATATTTTCCTGATAGTATTATAAATCCACACAAAAATTTAAGAGCAAATCTCTTTAATCTCCACAAAATACAAGTTGAAACCCAAATAAAATTCTTGGATACAGCATGAAGTCAGGAACATCGTGCAGTTGCAGGAAGATGTTCTGTAATTGGTGTGAGCAGTGTCACATGCATGTCAATCCCAGCACTTCTGTGGGCTTCACCACCTTTGACTGCATGAAGGCAGCTTCATACTCTGCTTTGATGGCCACCACCCGCTCAGCGCTCAACTGCCAACACCCATGCAGCTCTAACTAACCCCCCCCCGAGACAGAACGAGCCACTCGGGCATAAATAAGGTATGGGCCCACTTCCCGAGTGAAGCTTCATTTACCAGCTTTATCCATCCATCTCTATGCGGACTGGGGCCAAACACCAGACAGTGTGGTTTATGAGATGGACTGGCTTCTTATCCAGTGCTGTGCTTTAATCTGAGTTTATTTGCAGTTGTGCAGTTTACAAAAATAAAATAACCCTTGGTGATGTCTGCTTCTACTTCGCCTACTCTTTCAGATCACACCATGTTTTGTTTTGTTTTTTAATCATATAATAAATCCTTGAAAAATAAAAGAAACTAAAGAATCCAAATTAAATTAATTAAATTTGAGAATCTTAAAAGTTAGATCCTGGAATTAAAGCTGCTATAACTATTCTGATATTATTTATATAAACTGGGCAAACAGATGTTTGTCATAGATTTTAAAGCCATTCACTTGTTTGCAGAAGTACTTTTATCAGCGAACAGCATTTGTTACCAGCAAAAAATATAGAAAATTTGTTATTCTAGGCTGGGAAGAGAGCAGACGTTAGTATGAAGCTGCTTAATGCAGAGGAGTATATAAACAGGGCTGTTTTTGCAGGAGTGCACAGTCAGGAGACTCAGCCAAGAGCTGTAAATATGCTTCACACACAGCTCACCATCACTGGGGGGGGGGATGGAGAGGCAGTCCCCCCCTCCCCTGCCCCCTTCACGACACGATGTCAGCATCGCCTTCATCGTCAGAGACCTGATCAGGCGCGATGGCTCGAGTGTGACTGGCACGGATGCTTGCTACGTGCGGGCAGGATGAGATCAAGTTCCCGATGCCCTGAAGACTCACGCCCGTCCCATCCAGGTTCACCTGGCTGAGGTGCATCTGACGCAGGAACTTCAAGCCTTAAGCAAAGACGAAGAAAAACCACAAGCATATTCCAACACGCCCTGCGTGGGCCGGCATTTCCCATCCTGCCCTCTGTGAAAGCACAATCCGACATGCTTTCCCGGGGCCAGCACACATTTGTGTTTAACATCTTTAACATTTAGCAGACACCAAACCAAAGCGACATACAACTCCCAAAGCTCAGACCTGGACCCAGCACAAGGTCCTGGTTACAGATGATGGGAAGTTTTGGGGTCAGAGCACAGTTTAGCCAAGCAGCATCCCTGAAGCAGTTGGGGTTGAGGGCCTTGCTCATGAGTATAAACATTGATACAATTATTCTACCAGCTGCAAAATCCAAACCAACAACCTTCCAAACATGGGCACAGATGCCAAACCTGCCGTGTAACACACCAGCCCACGAACACAAAAATGGTAAAGCCATGCTGATAGGCAGGGCCTCAGGCAAAGCACTGACAGCTGACATACTGACCATGATCGGTGATGCGCGTGCGACTCAGATTGAGCTTGACCAGCTGGGGGCAGTGCAGAAGACCCCGTCGCACCACATTGTCACCCACCTGCGTGCTGGCCAGGCCCAGAACCTGCAAAGCAAGCACCACACACATAAGCAAGTATAGTGACTCAGAACAGGCAGACAGGTTAATCGAGATACAGAGTCTAACGTCTCCTCAACCATCGTCTGAACTAATGAACAGACATCTAACAAATGGGGCAGAGCTCCGCTATACATAAATCACCCGCAAGTGACACAATTACTAAAAACTACATACCGATTTCATAAACTTTCAGCTACACAGTATTATTTATGACTGTCTGATGACAGGGGCCCTTAGCAATCCAATGCCTTAGCAATCAATGCCAAAAACACAAAGACCTTTCTTGGCATCTGGCCTGCCAAGAATGAACTTGGAATCACGGGATTGGTCTCCTTAGGCAAGAGTGCAACCGATGTATCCTTGATATCTGGGCCGAAGCAAGAGCAACATCTAGGGATTTTGAATGTCCTCTGTATTTGCGTTCTTGGAACTGGTCTTCAGATGATGAGACAAAACAGGCACACGAGAACATAAGTACAGTCAAGTACGGATGTTGAGATTCAGCCCAGCTTCTCTATTAAACCGTTTCTGAACTGTTGGGTTGAGGGATCATTTTCTGTGGTTCACAGAGGGTGTGTTTTTCACAACTCATACACTGCTTTGAATAACAAAGTAACTATTTCTCTCATTTCAAAGCAGGTAATTTCTTCCTATTTAGGTGAAAAAATGTTTACCCTTCCCCACATACCTTTTTTGAGACTCAAAACACCACCAAAAAAAACTTCATACAGTTTTGTAGTGCCTAGGGTACCAGGCAACAGGTGAATGAATGATTTATATACAAGTAGGAGACATACAAAAAATTTTTTTGCCACTTCAAGCCCTCCAGGTTTTCTTAACAACCAAAAGAAACACAAAAAATTAACATAACATGCAGTTCGCAAGATGAATTTTTACCTTCAAAAAATACTTAAGCAAAAATAAGAATTTGACCATAAGAATTCTGGTTCAAAATTTTAAATATTTGGGTCATGACTTAATGACCAAGGGAAAAATGTGAGTCCTGAGGTTAAACCACTTGAGAAGCAATGCCGTGACACACACCAACCACTCCAACCAGCCCTACGACCAAATGTCAAACATGCAACAAGGGGCACCGCTCAGAATTAGTGGCGGAGTGGCGTACCTGCAGGTGGGGCAGGCAGGTCACACAGGCTGCCACGCCCCTACTGGTGACGGCAGTGCGGTCCAGGCACAGCTCTTGCAGTTCCAGCAGGCCACGCAGGAAGGGGAGACCCTCGTCCGTCACCAGGGTGTTACCAAGAGAGAGCTTCTTTAACCTGGGGGCCATCAGGAGACCATCACAATGTTCCCCTCGAGGTACAGATGACCTGCCAACTCTATTCAGAGACCCACCGTTAACTTATGTTTCGCCTGCGAGGGCTTACGGCTATTTTTTCAGTTAAATTTTATACCATTTATTTTCATATCGTGTATCCCAACATAGTTTCGCATGGCTGAACAATCACTCTATTTAGTAAACAAAGCAGCTGTCCAAAGCAGAGTACAAATGAGGAAGGTGATGCATCACAAGCATACAAGGATCAAAAAGCCAGGTGCTGCAAGTGCTGATAGGATGAGCTTCCAGCAAAGGACCAGAAACAGGTGGCAGGTAGTGGCAAGAACACAGCTTTACCAAACACAGCTTAAAACTACATGCCCATAATCACAAACATCATAAAGCCAAAACGCAGGGAAGCTGCCGGCAAGGCAGAAGACCGAGGCCTGACCTGGTCATGGCGGACAAGTGGGCGACTCCCTCGTCCGTGATGCGTGTGTAATCCGTCAGGTCCAGCTCTGAGAGCAGCGCCAGCTTGGATAGGGATGCCAGGCCGCTGTCCGTTACCGAGTGGCGTCCCGGCAGCGTCAACTGGCTCAGCCGGAGACCTGCGGTCACCGGGTCACACACAGAACACAAAACTTATGGACATCACAGCTTCAAACTTTAGGTGAGCCATTCAGATTCAGAAATCACATTTTTACGAATGATGGTATCAAGCACTTTTTGCACTCCTCAACTGATTTTTTTAACTCCACATGAAGTGATGTCGCATTGTACTGTAATGTTACATTTATATCGTATTCATGGTGGACTGCATGTTTTTTCAACACCTGGCTGTGACTAAATTTACCCTAGTATGATAATAAATTTGACTTGACATGTATGTACATCAAATATCAAATAGCTTCATTTAACATTCGCATTTATTAATTATCCAAAGTCAGGTACATTTCGGAAAGCAGGCTAAAATGATCCCTGCTGCAACTGGCCACTGGCTTCCTTGCTCTGGAGCCCTAACAGCAACATCACCCAGCTGGTCATGGGTTCTTTAAATTAGTGACCTTCCTACAGTGTCCTAACCCACAGAGCCCAACATTTCTGCATGGTGATAAGATACAAAGCAAAAAAAAAAAAAAAAGAATGCAATATTGTAAATACATTTTTACTGAAAATAATATACTTGGATATAACCCCTTAGTAATCACCACCATTAGTAACTGTAATTCAATTACATATTTTTCCCAGGATTCCAATGACATTTGTTTAGTCATTTCTAGTGATACACTGAAATGTGGACTGAAAATATTTGGCTGAAAAAGCCAAAAATTGAATTTTTGGTTTCAGCCAAAATACTTTTTGAAGGCTGAAATTACAGAGATTGTGATGATCAATGTAACCTCCTTTAACTGCCAGCTGCAGTATTCTTCGGTGTGCGACACCTTTTCCTTGTACTAAAAGGCCAACGTGTTTACATACCATCCACCCATCAAGGAAGTAGTTGGTCAGTCATAAATCCCAGCAGCAGAGTTCCCGTCAGCCCCCCCCCCCCCCCCCCCCTACCCACAACCACCAAAATCCACACACCTCAAGCATTTTGTCTTTTTTTTTTTTTTCTTTTGTTGCGTTCTGTGC
>JAABNY020000001.1:28021017-28036443 GCA_015164015.2 Brevimyrus niger
AAAAAAAGGCCCACCGTGTTACAAACCCCCCCCCCCCAAAAAGAAAAAGTGGGTCACCCAAAAACCCCCCCCAAAGGTTCCCCCCCCCCCCCCCCCCCCCCCCCCAAAAAAAATAACCCACAATAAAATCATGTTTGTGTTATATGTTTACTTTCATTTGTTCTCCTTATCTGATGTGGGGGAAAATGACTCATTCAGGTTGGCAAATGTAATCAAAATGAATTAGTATGTCTGTTGAAATTGTTCAAAAAAGCCACCAAGGGCCTGTTATAGAGTCGTGGACATGTGCATTTGTTTTGCTTTATGTTTACTGCAGTTGCTTTTATGTAATATGTAATACATTTTACAATTAATTTCAAATATAAAAATACCTTTTTAATGAAGTGTTTCACCAGTGTTTAGATTTCAGATTTAGATTTTTTAAAAGCAGAAACCAACAAAATCATCAATGCCCCTTATTCTAATAAAGGATACAGTACACAATTACGCTGAAATAAATAAAAAAATTGCTATAAAAACAAATCTATTTATAGCCAATAGATTGCATAGGAACACATTAACACATTTCACAACATGCTGTATGTGTACAATTGCGTACGTGACGTCAAATTAGTTGAAGCAGAAATACTAAGTAACTCAGTTACTCAACGTACAAATTACGAAGAAAAACAATGTTATAATGCGCCATAATTCATTAATGATGAACAAACATGAGATCAGTATTACTTGTATTACTTGTACATTACACATGTATTACTTGTTCCCTCACTACTTCCTTGGTAGTTCATTCAGTTGGTCAGAAATTTTATGAAATGAACAGGTATGCAAGTAGTATAGTAACAGCTTGAGAATAAAGATGTTTCACCAATTATTAATGACACACCCATGAGATCAGCATTTCACATTATTCATTATTTGTTCCTCCAGTAGTTTACAGAATTAAATATGGTAAATGCAGTAACTGCTTGAGATTAAAGTGCCACGATTCTTTAATGATGAGTTAACATGAGATTAGTATGTACCTAAGACATAGTGGGTAATTAATATCTAAGTAATAGCATAATAATACATTTCAGGTGACCCTTCAGGTAAAGTGTTATCGATTACATCCATTAACCAAATATTTCAAACTAGGTCTCTATTTTACAAAAATGCTTTTTCATGAGAGAGCATCCACTCTATTAGGAACATTTAACCTTTCTGGTTTAAGGTGTTAGATTCACTGCTGTAAATGCTAATAGCACATAATCAAAACAAAAGGGCAGCATGCGTATAATGACTTGCAATGTTGAGCCGAAATAAATCTTACTTCTTTCTCTATCACATCGCATTTGTAATTTCCTTTAATAAGCTCAAAACCAAAATTAATTAAATACATAATAATGTTTTTAATTAAATACTTTAAAATACAATTACATTTCGATTTTGGTGTTGCAGTAAAAGATCCATAGCCAAGCATCGCTAGTAATTTCATTACGTAACGTCATTACATCTAACTAGTTTCTTCTCAGCACTGGTTAGTACACCCTTTTCGTGGAAACCAGGTCCCGCCTCTCATCGTCATTGTGTTCTTAAGAACTGTTGGTAAGACCACTAAAATAAAATATTTTTAAATAAATATATATGAATATATCTTAGCAGTGGAGTATCCATCCATCTTTGGTATTACAGATACAAGGCAGAGAATAACGCAGGATAATAAATAATAATAATAATAATAATAATAATAATAATAATTATTATTATTATTTATAAGGCACTTTTCAAGTCACCCAGGACACCGTACACCGTAAAATCACTAAACAATAAATACAATACAGGATGGGGCTCTAATCCATCAGAGGACAATTTCGCAACTCCAATTCACCTCAGCATGTTTTTGCAAGGGGTGGGGGGGATTACATGGATGACATGGAGAGAACATGCAAACTCCAGACACACAGATTCGATCCTTGATCTGCAGAGGTGTGAGGCTACCGTGCCAACCATAGTGGCGCTCTGGACCAGAGTAAAGAAGCATAAAATGTACACAAAGGAAGAGAAAAAGATGCTCTGTGCGTCACAAGCGCACCTGACGAACACCAAAATGCACCCAGAATAGACACACCTGTAAAAGTAAAATCACTGTTCAATGCCACCAACTGACTCTCCCGCAAGTGGCTCATACTCAAAATCATTTATAATACTTAACCCTCTGTAGTCTAGGGGTAGGAAACACATTTTCACTGACTGGGGCATGGTCACATGTTTGTTCAAGTATTATAAACTTAATTCATGGCAACAAAAAATCTTATATATTTCTTTTGGCATTAAACTCATCTTTATCTCAGTGTACTTTGTAAATATGTCAGATTTATGTTAAGTTTGTAATTTGACATCAAAGTATAGACATTGTAAAATGCAGTTTGGTACAATTGCAGACACATTATAAAAGTACACAGTAAGCAATGCTGGCAGTTTGTTTTGATCCCAGATACAAGATCAGCTCTTTGCTACATGAAAATCACTAAATGGTGAAGTTGCAACATTCAGTTGGATAAATAAGAAAAACCAAACTCAAAACAAAAATTGAATATGTAGCAACTTTCATGTGTATGAATGAGCCATTGTCACCTGGCCACGTCTCTCCCCCCCTTTTATGGCTCAGACTGAGATGTTTCTGGATCGCGTTTCACCACTAAGTTGTTCCTCAAATTACCATGGGAATGCGATCTGAATACCCGCTACTGCGACTATTTAGAATGTGAATAGCGATCTTCAGGTGACAGCAGTACTACACACCACCAATGCAGGTAAAACAAAGTAAGGTGGCATGGTTTAATTTTTTGCCAATGTAACCTAGTTTTAAACATTAATACTTCCGACAAAGGATGTTTTGAAAAGAAAACCGATTACGGGTTTAGTCAGTGTTTTTTTTTTCATGTTTCTATAAGATTTCAGCGAGTTATGAACTAAAATACACAAAAAAGATACTCTGCATCGCCAATGATGCCATTGACTCCAGAGGGTTAATGTATTCAGCACTTCCATGATTCAGAGTCAACCCCCCTAAAAATGCAATTCAAATCAAAAACATCAATGCCAAACTGCACTGGTACTCAAGACCCCAGGACCTGGGGACACTGGGCTCGGCAGCAAGTCACCTGAGATGATCTGGAGAGCATGGTTGCCACTGGCGACCGGAATGCCGGCAAGACCAAGGCCAGAGAGGGTGGGGTGGGCAGCCAGGCTCTCCAGTGAGGCCTCCGTCACGGCGGTGCCATCCAGGTATAGCGTCTGCAAGGCAGACAGCTCTGCCAGGGCGGACACCTCCCTCACCTGAGGGGAGGTGGAAGAGGAGCACCACAATCAATTACACTCATAGGAAAGGCATCTGCCCTCTGTACACAGAAATTTACATAGCTGCTCACACACTTCAGTGGGGGATGGGGACAGAGGCCTATTTAGTTCAGGCGTTGTTGATGACTTTCAATTTTCTGGTTATAGCCTATAGCCTTCAGAACCACAAATGATATACTCCATCCATTTTCCATGACTGCTTGGGTAATGCATCCCAGAATGCACAAGGTATGGGCAAAGTACACACACCCACACATATTTGTATTTACATCTTTGTGGAGACCATCCACTAGACAAGATAACTGATTGCATTCACATTTAATAAAACTGAGGTTTACAGTGGGGATCTGAAATATGTCCCCGTAAGCTAAAATGTAAAATGTTTTACCAGGCTACTGTATTATAAGAAGGGATGTTGTGGTTACAAAAAAAAAAAATAATGGTGTATACCAGGAGGTCATGTGACGCTCGTCGCTAATGGCTGTCTAGCTCTGCTCGTCTGCACGTCCCATCCACCTTTTTGCCCTTTAGTCAGTCCCTTTGTCACTTTCCCATTCGCAATTCTACACGATTTGGCGCTCATCCTGTTATTCCTCCTGCTGGCTGCTAATCAGCTCAGACCTCACCCAGCTCGGTAAAGAAAGTGTCCCACTTTGATGGTGGCGTTACCGAAGAGGCCCTTTCCCCTCTCCTGGCTCCCTTTCTCATGGAAATGAAGAATTTTGTTTCCGAACAGGTGAACTAAATGGCATGCTCCAGCAACACCATTAGGAGCTTCGCTCTGACCTGAACTCGCTGAGGGCAGAATTTAGATCTATACAAATAGTCTCAGTGAAGGCTGTGACAGATCGGCACTCCAGGGAGCTGACTGATTTTAAAAAGGGGCTGCTTTCCCTGGATGACAAAATCACGGAGTTTGAGGACCCCAACCATCGCCTCAATCTCAAAGTGGTTGGGATAAAGCTAGGGCGTGAAGGGAGCGATATGTGGTCTTTCCTCAACAAGCTCTGGACAGCTATTTCCCCCCCCATCTCCCAAATTTCCAGCCAGCCATTGACTGTGCCCACAGGCGGTACGGCGGGTCCGAACCCTCTTCCTGCCCACCTCCCATCATCATGCACTCCATCGACTTCCGTGACCAGCAGGCTGTGGTGCCTGAAGCCTGCAAAGTCCAGGACCTCAACTTTGAAGGTGGGAAAATGTTCTTTTTTACACACACACACACATATACACACACACACACACACACACACACATATTCTGGACCTGGTTGCAGTCCCATTTACTTTATTGTATTTAATGTTACTGCTGCGTTGCCTGTCTGGAGCATAGATTTTTGTGTTTGGGTGGGGTGAGAAGGGGGTTTTCCCTGAGACACTTCCTGAAGCACTTCCTTGACCGACCGGCGCATTCAGCCTCTGGTGCATGCCTGACATATTAAGACTTTTCCTTTTTTTTTTTCCTTACTTACACCTTACTGTATGTTCTGTTTTGATCATGGGGGATATAAATATAGCTTCTTGGAATGTTAGGGCCCAGAATACCCCCGAAAAACCGTCCAGTGTAACTGATTTTCTGACCTTGCCTTTTTAACTGAGACCCATTTACTCCAGTGAGATGCACTGTGGGTGCCTCCAGATTCTACAGGATTGTCTCTACTTCATCAACTTCCTCGTGTAGATGTGGAGTGGCCATACTGGTCAGGCGGGCCCTTCAGATTCATATTTTCAATTCTGGGGGGGATGCTGATGGCAGGTACCGTTGTCCCCTTTCCAACCTGGGGGGTAGGAAGGTCTGCTTTGTTGCTGCATACGCTCCCATTCCCCATGCGCCTCACTCTTTCGGGATCTTTCTGACCACCTTCTTAAATTTCAAAACTTTGACTTTGTTATTGGAACTGATGCTAACGCTGTCCATGATCCTGTCCCTGATAAATCCCCCTCTCTCGTGGGTAGCCAGGTGCCCCCCTACACATGTTCCCTGTGTAAATTCGTGGAGGACCTGAATTTGGTCGACTCATTCCGCCTAATTAACTCTTCCACTAGAGAACTTTCCTTCTTCCCTCCCGCTTTAAATCCCAATCTCACATAGACTACATCTTTGTTTCTCAATCTCTTACCCCCGCTGTTTCTAATGCTTCTCTGATTTCTGTCCAAAAGTGTGCTCTCCTCCACTTAGCTGTACCTTTTTTCTTTCTTCTTCGGACCCCGCGATGGAAGCTCAATACTTCTTTGCTTCAAAACTCCAAAATATACAGCCCATTTGATCCCTAGACTCAAATTTATTTCAATTAATACAAGCTGATGACCCAGTCTACTGCTGGATGGCGATAAAGGGCTTTTTCCGTGATGGCACAGTTGCTTTTGCCAGTGGCCTGGCCTGTGAGTGTCGCTGGAAGATCTGTAATCTCAAGAGGCGGCTAGGTCACTTAGAGCGCTCACCCTTCAGTGGTTGATCTGGGTCATGAGACCCTCATCATAAACACCAGGGCAGAGCTAAATGTCCTTCTGTCACGCCATGCCGAGTTTATGGTTCATCGCACTAGGTCTCGATATTACGTCTCTGGTGCTAGGCCCATTAAGTTGTTGGCTCTCAGGTTACAGCAATGTGACTCTTTTTCCACAATTTCTTCTTTTTGAACCAAGGATGGGGCTCTCACCACTGACCCACAGTAAATTAACAGTAGCTTTTTTCAATTTTACTCAGATTTATTCTCCTCTCCCACTGTCTTTCCACCCTCTGACCCTGATTTGTTTCTTGATTCCGTACCTATTTCTTGTCTCTCAGGCCCAGAAGCCTCTATGCTCGAGGCTCCCCTTTCAATTACAGAACTTAAAGAGGCTCTGGACTCCATGCACCCTGGGAAGACCTTATTTCCCCCATCCTGGTGAAAGGTGTCCCTCAGTCAATTTATTTATACACTGATGATTTGCTGCTTTACCTCAGCAACACTCCTGTGGATCTCCCTCAAGTACTTAATCTGTTTCAAGCATATGAATCCCTGTCTGACTAAGATTAACTGGGCAAAATCTTCTCCTTCCATTAAATCCTGCCTGCCACTCCTCTTCACTTTCTCCTTCTATTCCTCAGGCAGGATCTTTCAGATACCTGGGGCTGGACATCTATCCATCAGTCCCAGAGCTCACAGCTACTGGCTTCCGCCACGTTCTTGAGGGCATTAAAGCCTTGATCTCCTTGTGGTCTTCTCTTCCCCCCTCATTTTGGGCTAGGCTGGCCGTTAAGATGAACGTGCTCCCTAGAATTAATTTTATTAGTTCCATGCTTCCTCTCCCCCCTCCACCCAGGTACTGGGCCTCTATCAAGTCTGTTATCTCCACATTTCTTTGGGATGGCAAGAGACCCTCCCTCTGGCACTCTACCCTAAACCGCTTAGATGGGGGTCTCTCTCTCCCGGACTTCGAATTATACCACCTTGCTTTTACCCCGAGGCCGGTTTGGAGCTGGATCAGTCCTCCCCAGCATCCCCCTGCCTGGCTTCCGATCGAAGCAGAATGTTTTTCCCCATTGTCTAGCCTCACTTCCTTTCCTCCCCGTTAAATTAAAATCCATCTCTGCCTCCGTCAGTCCGATTATCTCCCAGGCCTTTCGCACCTGGAGAAGGGTTGAGAAATTGTTAGGCTCCTTCCCAAAATGGCACCCCAGCTTTCCGTTGCTCCACAATCCTGTCCTGAACATTTGAGGCCGCCCCATCTCTTCCTCGCCGTGGTCTCAGTCGGGCATCTCCACCCTGGGTGACATTTTTGACAGCTCAGGTCTCAAATCATTCCAGTCTCTTAAGGTCACATTTAATCTTCCTTCTTCCTCATATTTTTTCTACATCCACCTGAGGTCCATGCTTAGGGCCTGTAATATCTTTTTCCTTGCCTCTTCTACTTCACCCGCTGTGCATATTTGCTTTGTCCCGTTTCCTCGTTTCTAAGCCCGTGTCTCTATTCCCTCCTCAGCAAATACTCTCATAAACCTCTTCCCATAATTTCTGTCTGGCAGGGGAAGCTCTCTCCCATCCCCATCCTACCTTGGAGTGTTATTTCTCATAATATTAAAAACTGCTCTAAAAATCCCAATTACCAGCAAGCACAATTTAAGTTTGTTCACAGATTATACCCCACTCCTCGGAAACGCCATATCGTGGCCTTAGAGCCTGACTCTTTTTGTCATCTCAATCACCCAGCAGAGGCTCCTGATCTCTGCCTCCTTAGCGGATAAGTTATTAGCCTCTTATTGGAAGTCTCCTGATCGTGCCATTCCTACTGTCTGGAAGTCCTCCTTTCTTGATCTGCTTCTGCTGAAACTCTCAGCGGCCCAGATTAACAATACGTCTGGTTCTACGATCCAGAGCTGGCTCCATGACGTGCAGCTGGTAAAGAACTGGTTGCGGGTCACATCTTGAGGCTATATTCCTTGATTTTTGTTTAGATTCCTAACGTTCCTTTACGTTCCTAATTTTGACATTTCTTACTGATATAAGTATGTTGTTTCTTTTTTTTTAGCTGTGCTCTTTGGGGCTCAGTATGCCGGTGAGCATTGTTGGTCTTTTTGTCTCTTTTCCTTTGAGATGCTATCTCAGGGTGTATTGGGGTGGGGGTGGGGTTGGCGGTCGAGTGTGTTCTGTTCTGTCTTGTTCTTTGTTAAAAAAATCTCCAATACAAATTTATTCCCTAAAATCATAAGAAAAATTGTGTATATCACATCAGACAAAACTATTTAAGCCTGACCACGTTATCTAAAATAAATCTAAATTGCGCTAAAAGAAGGCTGACAACCAGTGAAAGTAAACTTTATAACATGACAGATCTTAAGATTTTAAGGTACAAGCATTCAATAAAATGGGCACAACTGCCAGCTTTTCCCCTGTCATTGCCATGTTGTTAGTGAATCTGCTACAGTGTTAATTTACCCGTGGAGAATGGTATGTCGCATTAGTTCTGCTTTTGGAGCTTGTGTGTAAAAACAAAAGTAAAAAAAAAATGATTTTCATGAAAACACATCGACCTAAACTGTAAATTCGAATTAATCGATTAAAACGATTTATTGCCCCCCTCCACAGAAACCTCATTTTTACACTGAAACATCATGTCAATGTGAAAACAGTCAAATGCAGTCAAGCCAAAGTGATCTTCCTGCTCACGCCCGAATGTGGAGCAGGTGCAGTGCATTATGGGACGGGGGAGGAGAGGGCGGCTGCGGCACCTTAGTCTGCTTGATGCTGAGAAGGCGCAGTTGGGGGACGCAGACCGGTAAAACCGCCAACGTGGCCTCAGTCACCGACGTCTGGTTCAGGTTCAGCTGCACCAGTGACGGCGGCGCCCCCTGCAGGAAGGGCACCATGCCTGCGTCACTCACTTTGGTCTGGTCCAGGGATAGCGAGGAGAGTGCTTTCAGCTCTGTGGAAAAGCACATGGGGAGGGTTAAGCTAATAAAGCCACATTGCAGCTGGGGGGGCATAAATTAAATGGTATTTTATTTGCACAAGTATCTGTACAAGTACGGAAAAGTTCAGCAGTTTTCATTTTCATTGTGCTCCGAGACACGCACATAAACAGGTGAGAGTGAAGCTTGGAGTCAGACACAGGTTCAGCCATTTATCTGGTACCCCATGGATCATTTCGGGGGTGGGGGGGGGGTATTCTTAAAACCGATCTATTAAGCAAGCATTAATAGATGTCTATTATAAGTATTAAGCAGAAGTTGACAAAATTCAAGTGAGTTTGGCAACCCAATCAAAGCCCCCCCCACCCCCCTCTGGGACATACGCGAGCGGCTGACCTCCGATGTGACGCAAGCAGGAGTCCGTCAGCTTGCTGCAGGAGGAGAGGTTCAGGTGCTGCAGCTTCTGCAGACCAGGGAGCACCGACAGGCCCGAGTCTGCAGGGTGAAGACACAAGTGGTGTCTTGAGCATACCGCCCCTGCGCTTCCCCTCCCACTGGGGGGGGGTCTTGGAGAAACCGACAGCGGCAGAGATACCTGTGATGAGGGGTGAGCTGACGAGGCTCAGGTGCTTCAGTGCTGTGAAGGCCCGCAGCTGGCGAAGCAGCTCGTTGGTGGAGTATGGGTAGCAGTTGAGGACAAACTTCTGCAAGGGGCAACCAAAGAAGAGCTCTAGGGTGCGGGGCCGCAGCAGCCTCTCCCGGGCTATGTGGGTGAGCAGCAGCTCGGCCAGCTCCGGCGTGAGACAAGACAGGCTGCTGCTGTACTGCATGCTAGGGGCTGTAGGGGAATAATAATGTTAATGTTATTAATAATGTTAAAGGGCAATGGCCACAAGGTGGGCCAGCACGCTCACAGTGCATTACAGGAACACTGGACATATACAGATTAGGAACATATTAAATTTAGTTGTGGAGAAGAACGTCAGAGGGGGTGAAGTTAATATAAATACAATTTATGATAAGGTTCCTGACCTTTTTGTACATATAGAACAATCCCAATACATCCAGGCACACACACACACACACACACACACACACACACACACACACACACACACACAGAGATCTGCTGATTGGTGATGACAAAAGCATGTGAGGAGCCCCAGCTAACCTGTAATGAGGGCCACGGCAGCCCGGGTCGCCATGGAGCAGAGTGATGGCACACTGGGCGTCCGGAAGACCTTCTTGGGGGGGGAAGGGTGCCCTGCCGACCCTGGGGACTCCTCATGGGGCAGGGCTCTCTGGAGGCGCTCGGCGGCCGCCTGGCCCGCCACACCCGGGGCCACCCTGCCATCCTGGGGGCCTGCATCTATGGGGCCCTCTCTGCAGTGAGGAAGAGCGCGAGATGTCTTTGTGTCCGATATTTTGGGAAATCCTTCAGGAATATTTCACGTTATATACTAATACCCTCAAAATGTGCAAAACATTAATTAAACAAACTACTATCTTAGTTAAACAATTTTAAAAGTAGTAGTTTATTTCATCATCCAATTTTATTCCAGTTTACAAATGTATTTTATTTTGAGTATTTTTAGTTCTCATTAAAATTAACAACCCAGCGGGAAAGACAATGCACTCGGGAATACAGTTCTAGTGAGGTCAAGAACCAAGGTGCCACTGTATATCATGCAGCGAGGGTAAAGGAGCAGCACTGCTCACCGCAGCCTGTTGCCCTGGTCTGGCCAGTGGTGCGGGGGCTCAGCCAGCCCCCAGGGCCGGTGCTCGGGGAGGAAGGGAAGCTGAGGAAGACCTGCCAGAGGTCAAAGGTCACAATGTCAGCCCAGGATCCAGACGAGAAGCTTCTAACCATGATGCTCGGCTGGTGACTGAAACCTGGCAGCCACAGGAAGTGACAGCATTGGGTACACAAGCCCTGATCACGGGCTAAAGGGTTGCGTGCCTGAAAATAGACAGGATCTAAAGCACACCCACACCCGCACCGATACTGTCACGCTCTCTTGACTAAGGCACAGCATGGTGGCACGCACTACAAAACCCTCAATCATCAACTACTTAATCAGAGACTTTCCCATAGCTTTACGCGAGTGTGAGCTAAAAGAGGTGCCCAAAGACCCAGAACCAGCCTAAACAGACCAGACATATAGGTGACAGGCCTGGAGTGGCCAAACAGGAGATTCAGAATTCCCATCGAGCCGCTTAGCTGTTGTGGCACTTAAAAACAAAAACTTGATGACTTTAAAATTCTACAACAATCCTTCAGAATGATAAACCACGCGCGCGACTCCGCTTCTGGGGATCAAAATGGTTTCCTTAACCATCGCTTTTGGTCCCCACAATATAATATATACATAACCCACCCCCCACACAAAAAAACATGATTGCTCTGCATAAAGAAATGTGTAAATATGCAGCACAGTGTGCAGTTGTGGAGGCACCCCCACTCATCACTTGCTAATCACCAGCTAATCACTGGAGATTTTTCAAATGATGGTAGTTACCAAGCAAGGCTGGGAAAAAAAAACACTGCTTAAACAGTTCAATGTGATATTCGCTATTTATTTTCATTCTTCAAATGTCAGTAATAAATTTATCGGGATAATAAAACTGGAACTGTGGCATTTATCAAAGTTCCCTGAAAACTAAGACAAAATCGGCTGGTCTTGGGCATAAAACTCCCGGACTGAAAATTAGTCCCACTCCATGCTTGACAGGGAATATCGATTCTCGGAGGCGGCTGGACCGAGCTGTACCGGGGATGGGGATGGGGGGTGGCCCATTCTCCACAGGGGGAACAACTTCCTCCTCTTCCCCAGAGCTGGAGCCCTCTTCCATGTCACCTGGAACTAGCTTTTGACCCCGTCCTGCCCAGGAAACAGAAGTCCAGTTAAATCAAATTGAAATATCTTAACTGACATTTAAAAACTTTTGTGTGTTCGACGTCTGTCCATGCTTGAGTATATTTATTGCCCTTGTCCTATGCATACTGTGACATGCTGTACTACACGCAGTGAAATTTCACTGCTCTGTGCACAGTGACAATAAAGATTCTTATGTTGAACCATGCTGGATCATTTAAGGGTAACACAATCTGTTCCCAGATCTCTGCTGCAGCATGAAATCATTTAAATAGCAATACTGCAATGACAGAAAGAGGAAAGACACCATAATGAACCTATACACTAAAAGACTTCTCACAAGTTTCCTGATCATGTATGCCAAGACCTCAACAATAAGACAGCCAGAACACACCAATAACACACCCCTTAAAGGAATCTTAAAAGAAATATATAAAACCTGAAGCTAACCTTTATATCTGTTCTTGGTTAAACTCAATTTCGATGGAGGGGGCAAACGATTTTAGGCTGTTTGTCAATAGACAATTTGTACAAGCTGGTAGACACCAGGGTGGGTAACAGGGGAAGCTTTAGGGTCAGATCTATAAAGCTATCAAATATATTGCACTATAGATACTGTCATAATGCATTATAATGGCAAGCCATTAAAATACATTATGAAGGTATTTATAGTGAGAGCTTCACAGAGCATTCATAATGCATAACAAACATGACTAAAGTGTTATGCCTTTTTATAAAGGGTTATAGCTGTGCTTATAATATAATATTTTACAATTACATTATAATGTATTATAAACATCATATATAATGCCAGGTTACTGAAAATCTTTACTATGGGTCAATATGAATGCAAGAGCTAAGAGTCAAAATCAGTCCCACTGACCTGAATCTTAACTTACTGAATATAACAATCTGCGAATACATCTCTCCTGCTTAAACTGCCCTTAACCAATTATGTAATACCTCAACCAATCATGTACAGAGAAAAGCACCTACTAGACAAATGTAATGAAAAGTAGGACAGGAGTGAGGGCCCTCAATAAAATGTTGCTATAAAAACTCTCAGTCTGCCCTCCCACAACTACCACATTTCCCTGTAGACAGACTAAGCAAATATAAACAGCTTAAGACAAAACAATTTGGGACCTCTTCTCAAGGCCTTTACGTTACTGTTTCTTAGCCCAGCCCTTGGGGACACCCAGATGGTTCATATCTTTGCTAGTTCCCAGCTCCCAGCACACCTTAATTACTAGGAACATGCTGGCTTATAAATATATTGCTATAGTCCCGAAATCCAGGGGAAAAGAATTTGATTAAAATGTTGACATGAGAAGAAAGGCATCAGATACACGTGATGCCATCTTAAAGCCTTAGCTGTTCTCTTTAAGCAACAATATGATTTAGAGTGGCATGTAAGGAGTGTGAAAGATATGAGCCAAAACATTTTTGTTCTCCGTAGAGGACATTAGGAGTTGCTGGATCTCAGGAAGGTTCAAGTTTCAAGTTTGAAAAACAAATTTTAAATGTGTATTTTACAGCCGTTGCTTTGGCAATGAGCTTGACTAATGAACAGCATGGCGCATTTGTGAAAAATTTTACAAAAATGAGTGAGGAGAGAAAAATAAATAAATAAAGAACCGGTCACCAAAAGATATTTGATTTCCACTGTGTGGAATGCTGTAACATGGCGACAAGGCGCCAGCGGGATGCTTACCCCAGTAGTGAGGCTGACTGGCCAGCGGAGGCGCCATCCCCGGGATTCCAGCGTACCCGACGGCTTCCTCCCACAGCTGCTGGGGCAGGGGGCGTGGAGGCGACAGTGACAGGGGTGGTGGCGGCTGCTGCTGCTGGTCCTCCTCCTCCACCTGGCCCTGTGCGGTCACTCCTGGCGTGTCTGGTGACGTCGCCTGGATGCAGAGCGCCGCGTTGGGGGTGAGGCCCAGCTCACGCAGCGACAGGGAAAGCTCAGCCTCCCCGAAGCGTTTGCGGGGGAAGCTGTGCAGGAGGACGAAGGAGGCCAGCGACGGATGGCGCTCCGAGATGTGCTCCACGACGCGGCTGAGTGGGGCTTCAGCTGGAAAGCGTTCCCGCATGGACTCCCCAGAAGGCAGCCGAATCTGGGGGGTGGAAGGGGAGTTCCAAGAGACAGTAGAAGTGAGCGAGTGAGACACACTCGTACCACCCAAATATCCACAATCTGACGCCTGGCCTCACCATGAGGAGGCACTGATTGTCCACGCTGGTCTGCATCCTGCCCCCTAGCCTATGGCCCTGGCCAGGGGTGGCGGCAGGGGGGGACAAGGCCTGCCCTCCAGGCTGGCTCTTCTCCTGCAGGCTGCGGCGGTCCTCGGCGATGCGCCTCAGCGCCAGCTCTCGCTCCTGTTTACAGCGAGGGGAGATCCGGTGATCCAGTAAGCGCTCCCATAATGACACCACCTCCCCATCCGTAACCGAGGGGTACCGGCAGACACCAGTCACCTGCTTCTTCTGCCTCCTCTCAGCTCGCGCCTCCTGGGCCACACGCTGCCTCTGTTGCTCCTGAAAACCACTGCGATCCTGCTTGATCCGGGACCCGAGGGGAGACAGTTCTGTTGCGGGACCGGAGAGAGCCAAGACCCCTGGGAATGCATTCAGATGCAGAGAGACAGCTAGTAAGAACAGCCCAGATACTCAGAGATCCTTCATCTGTGTAATTCATTATCACCAGTTTCCAGTCTCATACATAACGACCATGCTTCAAGCTAAAGCGGGTATCAGAGGGCAGAGAATGATGACAAATGAAAACAAAAATTCATTAACAGACAAATCAAGAAAACTCTGCAACTCATATTTTACTCTGTTGACTGAGCCGCTTGAGGATGTCAGCAGGTATAATGCGCAAAGGCTTTGACGTCAAGGCAAAGTCAGCTATTGGGCCCCTTCATTCACCTGTAGCGAATATACATTACAAAAGACTTCTGTTTGTCAGGGAAATGCAGACCAGATGTCCAGATGCGAGGGCCGTTCCCTGCCTGATTCTGTCTGATCTTGCTTTCACTCTACTCTCAATCCCTGCTCCACCGCTAAACCCCCCACACTTATAACATGTATCTATCTGTCAGGCAGCTGTAGTGAGTACTACATGGGGTTAATCTGTTTGGAAAACATCAAGTCATTTTTCAAGAAAAAGACAAGGTAATTTTAAAGACCATTGCGTCTCAATGCTATTTCAAGCCCAATTTAACACCAAACTATAGGTATAAATATGCTTGACCAAAGTCAATACCCATACATATACACTAGTGAATGCACCCACTTTTCATTCAAGTTTGTATTAAAAGGACCAGCAATATGCATGAATAACGAATCAACCTTTGCATAGTGACTCTATGGAAAAACCTCCTACCAAGAAACAGAGAGGAACAGCAGACTTGAAACAAGACAATTTAATGTCCCATTCTCCTACATTAGTAGCAATTAAAGTGGGAGATAACAGATCCTTGAATACTTGAATTCACCCTTTCCCATGGGTTGCTGCTTCAAAAACAATGCCATAGAAAAACACCTAGCTAACCTGTGCTGATAGTTGCATATATACTACTCTTAGCATCAATGTTTCAATTTCCAAAGTTCATTGTATCAGTTACTAAGGGATGCACTATGAAGCAAAATTAACATGCACCTTTCAAAACCAATTCAATACCCCTTTACCCATCTCACACACTCACACAGCGTAGGAATGTGGCCAAGAAGACGACAGTCGATAGTCTGGCATACATATAACGCTTCCCATTATTGCATACTTCCTGTATATTCATCCATAATGGCAACTACGCTAATT
>JAABNY020000001.1:28036543-28051901 GCA_015164015.2 Brevimyrus niger
TTTTTTGTGAAGCTGCTTTGAGACAATGTCCATTGTTAAAAGCGCTATATAAATAAAAATGACTTGACTTGACTTAGGTGCTGATGTATTTTAGAAGAGCAACATCTATGTTCATTTATAATTACATAGTTAGAAGTGGAAAGTGTAGAATAACCAACTATAAAACTAAATGAGATAGACATGTCCTGTAAAGTGTGGCAAGCAATTGACTATGGGAACAGAGCACAACCACTTTATTTTGAGATTCTGCAGCACTAGGAGCAAAAATAGTCTGCTAGACTGTGCAATAGCTTCTTCCACAAAGCAGTCCAGATCTTTAATACCACACTAAGCTGTCTCCTTCACACCTCGCTCTGCCCTACTTAAGCCCTCTTATACATACACATATTTAAATAAATACTTTTTAAATTATAGAATTAAAATTAAGTAATTCTTCATGAAGGATTTGTTTTTCTTTAAATATATTTATTTCAATAAAAGGTTGAACTTTTTTTTTCCAGTGTGACATGAAGCTACTTCACCAAAAGGTGGATTTTTTCTAACCCTTTTTACAAATCTTTGCAAGGGGTGCCAATAATGGTGGAGGGCACTGTATTTCTATACATTTATGAATAATTCCAGTGTCCATTCCCCACCAGCGACTATAGGAGTGTGACAGCTAATTAACTTGAAATGCACATGCAAACATTTAAATATTTATTCAGATTTGCCCATAAAGTTAGTTATGATGACTTAATGCCATGCAAGCGACTAGCGCTATATTCATGGCAAGCATACAGACGAGAGGGAAAAAAAAGAAAAATCTAAAAAAGCCTCTTCTGGCTTGACTTTTTCTGTGATTAAAATCTGCCTGGCTTGAAAGATATTATAGCAGGCGACATTATACATTTGAAACTTTAAATGGGTTTAACTTGAATTTAAGACTTAGCTTTACAATAGTTTTAATACCATGGCTTACTTCAAACCTGCTTTGTGGTAGGGAGAGGGAAGAAAAAATTGTGCATTGTTATAGCCAACTGTTCTGAACCAAGATTATAGCTCACTGGAGAAAAAAAAAAACCTTCAAGAGGTTAGGCAGAAAAACTTGGAAACATTACTTGAGATTTCACAACCATTCCCGTTAAGCATTTATACTAAAAGGGATTTAATGAGCAATTACTGTAAACTAGGGTGCAAGGGTCAGCTGTCATGCTCAATTACCAGATTTATACTAGCAAATACCTGGATGCGTCTCAAGCACTTAACCCTGGAAAAGGAGCCAATCAGTTACCTTTATTCCCAGAATCCTCAGCAGCAGGTGGTGATGAAGTCCCTGCACTGCCCACAGTCTCTGAGGTTTTAGGGGGGTTGAAAGCAGAGAATGCAGTTTCTGGGGGCTGGGAGGACTCTCTAACCAGCTTGTGCCTAGGACCTTCCCCTTGTAAAAGCCTACAAAAGAATGAGATGCCAAAAGCCACAATAAATGGGCAAAAGTACATCTACATTACAGGGGGGCAGCATGTGGCCAAGCAGGTTAGGATGACGGGCCTGTGATCAGGAAGTCCCGAGTTCCAATCCCATGTCGGGCAGAGTGATGTCGCCATTGGGCACTGAGCCAGACCCTTAAACCCCAGTTGCTCCAGGGGCTGCCTGAATATGCCCTCTCATAAAATAAACAACTCCACATAACCTTTGATAAAAGTTTCTCCTAAGAAAGAAGATGCTGAAGACAAATTCAAAACCAAGTAAATGACTAGAAAAAAACCTTTTGTATATACATGTAGATCCGGACTACAAATCTCACTGGATGACAGTTATCAACCTACAATAATGTTCCACACGATGAGGCTAAACACTTTGTTAACCTCCCACAAACATAAGATTAGCAGGACTGCAAACATGATCCTCACCACTCAGCAGCGTCCGGCACTGAGAAGTGGCCCGCCTGCATGGCTGTCTGGATCTGAGCCTCGCTGAAGCCCATCTCAGCCAGCGTGGTGAAGAACTCCCCGATGGTCTGGGGGGAAAACGTTCATGTCCTCAGATGCCATGACGCACTGGCTGTGCACTGCTGCGCCGCATAATCACAGAAAATTACTCGCATGAAGATGAAAGCACACGTACAGGATAATATTAAAAAGGTGTTCCACCCAAAAACTAATACGATTTCACATCATTAAGTCATTACGTCTTTAACAGAACCCAGACAGGCAGTGCGTTGATTAATCAGGCAGGATGAAAACAGGACAGCTTGTTCTCATATTAGGTGTTAATTTCATGCAAACAGAAACAGCAGACTGGACAAAGGGCACAGAGGAGGTTGCTAAATGGAGTTTTCTGAATATGCCCGATGGACAATCAGTATCCCAGGCTCCTCAGCGTCAGCGGGAGACAGATAGACTCTTATTTACTCATTGCATAAATACAGGTTATGGGGGTAAATTATAATGGACAGTGCTGAGTGTGACTGCAAGACTATCAGACATTATAATGTTCAGCAAAATATACACCTGAATGACAGACCAAGCCAGAGATGGTGTGAGTCAAATTCCAGCTCTCTCTTACAGTTATCAAAATCTGGCTGTAGCAAAAACTAAAACTCCAAAAAATCCATCATAATACAAGGTTAAAGCAGACAATTTAAAGTGTTTGGATGGACAAAATAGCACGTCCTCCAGGGATGGTGCAGATATACTATATAAAGGAATGAAAAACATTGTGGTCAGCAATAGATTTTTTTTATCATTTTAGTCCCTGGTCATTTTTCAAGTCGTGCCAGAAACTGCTAAGAAAGCCACTCCAATTGTTCATTCAGTATGAAAAATACTACATTTAAAAGTAAATAATGTACTATGGGTAGGGATGCACCAATCCCACTTTTTCTGCCCTGATACTGATAGCTGGGCTATCGGTATTGGTCAATACAGCGTATGGATCTGTTACTAGTGTGTGTGCCTATATTATATATATTGTGCAATCCCAACAGATTATTTAAATGATAATTATTAAATTACCACCTATTATTTGGGCAATAGAATTTACAAACATGTAAGTGATTTAGACTTTACTCAAAGTGAAAATCTCACGCCAGCTAGCTGACTAAAGTTGTCAACCCTGTTATTGTGCTAAAGCTAGCAGAATATTTAAAATGTAAACACGTGGAAAATGACGTTACAGTAAGAGTCTTCTATGTCTACTGTGCGAAGACCTTTACATAACGTTGGCTAAGGATCTGTGGGAATGTACGATGTTAGCTGGGACATGTACATCAGCCATCATCTGAATGGAGCTCTCAGGTGAATCTGTAAGGGCTGGCACACACAACCACATACTTTGCTATATACCGAACGAGCCAGAGGGGCTCGTGGCTGCGATCCTACCCCACGAGTTCCCGAAAGCGGACTCGCATCGCGGGGAGCCTCGGCCCGCCCGCCAGCCCCGTCGTCACTTTTCCGACTGGTCCGCTGCGTGCGAGACCGCAGGATACCAGAAAGCACCTCGGAAGTTGGCTCCCCACCCCAACCAACTCTCACAACGTGGTACCCATCTCAATACACCGAGTAAGTAAGTTTTTAAATGTCTATTTACAACGAATAAACACGATTGAAAAGGCAGAATGGCTGTTAATCTATCTGTAAATGTTAACGAATGACTCCCCTGCAACAGGGGGAAACTCCAGACACTAGTTTTCCCCGCCGGGACAGCTGACACGTGACCCGCAAGTAGAGTGCACTCAGTCCGGGCTGAGTCGCGGCGAGGCGCCTGGCTCCGGGATCCCGGCCGCCGTACTCGAAGCTAACTAGCCGTCGGAGGAAATATGCTACCAAGGGAAAAGTGGGGGGACAGTAGAACGAGTGTTCGGACTCTCCGGGACGGCTTTTTGGAGCGACTGCCAGACGCGTCAAGCTGTTCCTGACATCTCGCGTTCTTGCTGTAAACAAGCGGGGCGATGTGAGCTCCGAGTCGTTACAGGCCCGGCGCCACGGCCGGCCGGCCGGACAGCCAGCGCTAGCCTAGCCTAGCATGTCTATCGAAGCGAGCCGCCAGCTTATTTATCAGCTTGCTCTCACACAGTTCACATCGGAACCATTTCACACGCCTCACCAGAGAGGATTCCATGTTTCTCAGTCTTCCGTGCCTGCGCGGCGAGCTGCGGCAGGACGGCACACCGGAAGCGGCGGCGTCGAGCTGCTGGCTGCAGCCGCATTAGTGACGGTTAGGGCGTTACGCCCACAGCGGGCGGCCGCCGGGCCACGGCGCCCGCCTCTTTTTAAAGGGGGCTGCCGCGTCGTATCTAACACGCAAATTGTATTTTATTTTTTTAACGAAACATTCAATTCGTTTTTATAAAGCTGATCATTATGCTTTGCCACATAATTTTGTCATGGTGGTAAGCAATTAGTACTACATATGCTTGTGCTAAGAAGATAAAGAAGCACACTATCCATCTATCCATCCATCCATTTTCCAAACCGCTTATCCTACTGGGTCGCGGGGGGTCCGGAGCCTATCCCGGAAGCAACGGGCAAGCACACTATGTCACATTGTTATTATAATAATTATTGTTGTTGTTGCTGTTTACTATGAGCGCACAATTGTAATTTTTTCAGGTAGTATTTACAGTTATGTTTAGAGGAGTCAAACGCTCGTCCTGCTTTTCTAAAGGCACAGCAGAGGTCGCCAAGATGCAGTGAAAGTGAGGATTAGGTTATGAGTGCCGTAAAAAAATGTGTCAGGGTGGAAAGTTTAGCTCTATATTCGTGGATTTTTACATTTTTATTGTGCCTTCAATCTCACTATCGCCTACTGAAGACACCATGTTATATTTTACAAGTTAGAATTCAATACCAGTTTACCAGTTTAAATATTTGATGAAGTAACATTTTCAGCATGAAGGGTTGCAAGTTTATATTCTAGACTGCAGTGACAACATCTTTCTGTAGCAAACCGAAAAGCTTTGACGGGACAATAAGAATTATAGTACAAAACAAATTGTTGAATTTAATGCTGATTTCCGTTCAGTTAGTTTTCCTAAAAACGCAAAGCTTCATGTTAAAATGAACTTGAAATTGGCCGTAGTTGGGCTTTTCTGAACGACACGTAAGACGTTTTATTTTTCTTGTATTTCATAATTTTGTAAAATTGGCTGTATTATGTGAGGTATTTCTTGCTGCCGCTTTTATTAAGGTAATAATGATAATTTTACAATGACTTGTTTTTTGCATTATGTTAGTTTTGTGGTTGCAATGTACTGGGATTATGAAACATTCATTATAATATTCAACATTCACTCTGCACACATCAGTTAACACAGCCACATGACACAGGGTTGGGAAAGAAGAACAGAAACTTTTTGCAGACCTAAAATGCTGTGACAAGGAAAAACAATGGACAGCTATTTCAGCATCTGCAAAAGGGCAGACATAATACTTTTAAATAATGTCAAATATAGTAAAGGTGATCCAAATTCATACCCCACATCTTACATGATTATGCATGAACTATGAAATATTGGCTACTTAACTGTACTGTAGGTTGACTATCATAAGAAACACCCAAATATGCAAAGTAAAATGACCATAATGCACAATAGAGGATGTTTCTCTTCATTATATTCCTCAATGAAACAGCAAATGAATTAAGATCCTGAAAGAATTAAGCAGCATCTTGAATGTTTCTGAATAATAAATAGCATTCTCCTTGAAGGTGAATCAGTGACACACCTATTACTTTTCAGTTCCAAATCCATTTGACAATGAAAGGGAAGTGTATTAAAGAGGAATAAAAATCGGAAATGAGTGTCTACAGTTAATGAATTAAAAGGAAAAACGGATGGTTAACAAAGCTGGACAAGAAAGTATATTGGAAACGATGACAGATGGATTTGTTTAAACAAAGCATTCAGCTGGGTCACATGTGAGGCTTGATAAGATTGTAAGCTTTAATTATGTGTGGTCAGATTTAGAGCGCTGCACTGAAGACTTGTGGGAAGGCTTTGGGTAGTATACTTAATATTAAATTACACAAGGAGGGGAGGGCTCTGACCTTTAGGAAGATTTCTGTGGGTTTTGGTGACAATAATGGGACATGGGCAGACAGTCGCATAACCTTTGAACATGATTGGGGGGGAATGACAGGGTTTCTAGAGCCACATGTGGCTGTTTATTTTTAGTATTGGTATACTTAGGAAAACACTTGGCTGATGCTGGATCAGTGGTTTCCTGAAGAGCAAAAAGGTTTACTGTGACAGAAAGCAGCTTGTGTATGGTCTGACCTTTAGAGGCCAGACAAAAAGAGGTGCATTCCAAATTCTTTTGTAGCTTTTATAGAAGTATGAAGAACAAGTACACTCATACACAGAAAACAAAGAATGCCACGTATGTTAAATGTAAGCCACACACCAGCATGATGATGGTATTTACAAGCTGAGCTGTCTGAAGTAGATTTGAACTAGAAGTTCCTGGAATGACAACAATGTACCTTTCGGGTGGCCTGTCACCCCTATACCCATCTAATGTCTACTCCTTCTTCACCCCCAAACTCTGAAAAAGATCCATGACATATACTTCTTGAGTTGCGGCTATAACAAGATCAAATGTCTTCTGCGTCCACATTTTCTTTCCTTTGCTGCCACCTACTTCTGCTGCTTCATTTCTGGGGTAATTTGTCTGGAAATGAAATCAGATATAAAGAAAGCATCATCATAAGTGATTGCTTTAGATTTGTATTAGATTACTAATTGGAGGACTGATTGGCTGAAGAGTCCTTACACCTGGGTTTGAACAGCTGACCTCAAGGTTATCCCAAAAATCGAGAAGGGTCTGGCTGCAGCCACTGTGGAGCTCCCCAGTAAGTGGAAACACGTGACCTCCACAGTACACGAAAACACATTAAAAGCTTAGTTGCTATTAACAGTAATGTATTAGCTTGTAATCAATAATATTTTTATCTTACAAATTAAGAACACTTCATTAGAAACATGTTTATTTCTCAGCATCATCAACAGTAACAAAAACGCAATTTAATTTTCGCTGTCAAAGTCTATTGTCCTTATTTGTCTATTTTAAGTACATCCTATATTTTTTAAATCTTTTATTCCAATATATTGCAATACGGGATACAACACAAAAACATTTCTCGTGTGACGTAACTGTGTTCAAATTTGAAGGCACGTGTTTTCGCTTACTGTGGAGTTCCACATCTTACAGTGGCTGCTGAAGTCACGTGTTTCCGCCTACTGTGGAGCTCCACACCTACAGTGTCTGCAGCCAGGCGCTCTTGCAAAAATCTGCATACACGGTAGCCCTTTGAGGATATGACTGCCCACCCCTGCTCTAAGATTACACAGGAACCATGGCTTCCCCCACAAAATAGCTAAAAGAATTTTACACCGCCCCGGAAGTCAGAATTCTCTGCAAACAACAAGATTACCTACCAATAACATTAATGCTCATGACTGATATGGATCACATGCTGTTGGTGGTGTTGGCTGACAGTGTTCATTCATTCTGTCACATGCAGGTGCACGGAAGCATGTTTTTTTTTTAAACCAAATGTGACACTTTATTATTTTATGTGTCATCTTTCACTATCACCATTTGTAAATATTGTAAATAAAGTCATTATCATTGAATTTTGAGTTTGATCATTTGTTTATTTTTCAATTTCAGCAGTTTAGTAGACCGGTTTGATAGCTTGCTAACTAAGCTCATGTGTGTATGTGTTCAAGTTGAGCTTGAGGTTTTGAAGAAACATGGCAGACACTGCAGCTAATGTGGTTGACTTAAGTCTGAAGAAGTCCTTCGATGAAGCAGAGCACAATTTACATATAAGTAGCTGACAAAGTACAATAAAAAAATAACGTTTTTTGGTTATACTGCTAACCGTCCACACTGAATTTTTGCACTTAAAGTGAATGATTCCCTTAAAGCCACAGAAGGTACGTTTGGTGAAAGATGGTGAAATATTTGAAGAAAAGAACACACTTGAAGCTCTTAAGCATAAGTTGGATTCTATTACACTTCGGGGATTTGTGGAAGCCAGTGACTCAGGAAATGTTACCGACGTGGACGAAGGATTGGATTCAAGTAGATATCAGCAATCCATAGACCTAACATTTGCATGAATTTGTCAATAATGTGAGGCGGAAAACTGGTTCAGTATTTTAGCACAGTACTCATCTGAAAAAGCTCAAAATCATTCTGGATATATTTGCACAAAAGAAAGATTAATCAGAAGACCATGGAATAGCCATTAAAAAAGCAGGAACAGAAAAACTCTTGGGTGACTACAGGAAGTGTTTGGAAAGTGTTATATCTGCTATGTGTTATATACTGTTAGTACTAATAAAATTTTGAATATGCAATAATCATTATTATCCTATTAGGAATAACTTGTCAGAAATGCCAGTGAGGTTTGAGCAATTCTGCATTGAAACCTACACAATGGTCTCACTTAATTTTATACCTCACAGAAGTTAAACATGAGTCCCAAACCTTTGAATACTAGTGAGCTCCTGTAACCAGTTTACAAGTAAAACTGTAATATTTGACAGCAAGGAGGCACAAGAGATGAGGGTACAAGCAAATACCCCTCAGGGGGTGGGATTTATTTAGGGAACTGGGGGAAATATACAGAGGGCCTGTGGTTACCAAGTCAGTGGGAAGCACCTCTTCCCCTAAAGTGGAAGGCACAGGGTGACTCTTGGACATTTTCAATGGTGCACAAAAGTCTGGAACCACTTGTGAATTATTTTTTTTACTTTCTGACTTTTTATTTGATCTTCTTCATTCACTCAGTAAATTTGTCTGTGTACCACGTTATAAGGCATACATTTCGCTTACACAGCTGGTTTACCCTTTCCCTTCTGCATGATCTCCTTCCCAGCATGGACTTTAAGCTACACTGGGGAACACTTGTTCAGTCAATTAGCGGCCGCTAGCTGTGCTCCGTAAGCGTTCAGGTGGAAACTGCTTTCCGCATTCATTTGCATGGTGTTTATCACCCCTTGCCAGTGTGCAGCATGTTTCTGCTGTCTTACTTTCCCGATTCTTTGGGATTTAGGCAAAAGTTTTTGTCGCTGCACACCATTACTGCAATATCCACCAGTGGCCATTAATAGGTTCTGCATTGTCTGTTTATGGTGGAAATGGACTGGAGGGAGCATAGCAGCATCCATAGGTGGCCCATTCGATGTGACTTTTTCACAGTATATGGATATAAAAGGTGCAGATCATTATAGTTGTCCTTTGCAGATGCAGAAAGTACCAGTATTAGCACTACAATCATAGAATTATACAAATAAGGGAACACCACTGATAGGCTCTCCTCCTTATAATGCAGTCACATGACCTATCCTGCAGGGTTCCTTTTCTCGAGCAACTCCACCTGATTTGTTCCACCACCCGTTAATATAATGCTGCATCATACTAAAGAAGATTGTCGATCATAGCTGCTTTAGTCTGTGCTTGCGTTTTTATTGCTTTGCATAACAGCTATAAAACAAGAAGGTGCTTCTTTCCACACGTTCCATCTTGCTCTTTTGAGGCACACACACAGTCAAGAGCAAAGCTCAGAAGTGCTAACACATGGTCATCCATTTATCTGCCACCTCTAGAGCATGGTGGTTGAATAAAGAACCTGCTTTAGGGATCCAATGGGCCTTGGCTATTCTAGTAAGGGCTGGATTCAAACCCATGACTCTCTGATTATAAGCATAAAGGCACAACCCACTGATCCATCACCCACTCTTAGTGTTTTGTCTAATCCGCAATGGGCCGGTGTGTATTTTTTTGGGATAACCTGTAGGTCAGCTGTTCAAACCCAGGTGTGAGGACCCTTCAGCCAATCAGTCCTCTAATTAGTAATCTAATTAAGGAGTTGCAGTGAGAACCTGCATACACAGCGGCCCTTTGTGGATAAGATTGGCCACCCCTGGTATAGGTAATTTTTACATTTTGTGTTTATATTGCAATTTATGTTTTTTACTGCTGCTGGAGACATCCACTGTTTCTGAACTGTCCTCTTCAACTTTTTAAAATGTTGCAGGCAAGAAGAAGTGGGCCCAAAATAAACAAGCTTGCCAGCAGCCAACAATCTGTGTTAACCTCAGTTTTAATGACCATAATTAATTAGTTCACTCTCTAATTATCACTGGCAACCTCTGTTGATTTAATCTCTAAGAATTTTTTTTTTCAATGTTTTTAAGAGTGGTATGTTTTCCAAAGTCATCCCTTACAAAGATAAAAAAAACTTCAGTATTTGACATTTACTATTTCACTGTGATAGTGATCGCTCATAATTGCATTAAAAAGAGAATTACACCCCCCCCACACACACACACACACATTATTCAATAAGAGCAACAAAGTGCAATAGACAATATATTATCAACATATTATCTCTAAATTAAAAATAATAATAATTAGGGCTGTCAAAATTAACAGGTCGATGCAGATTAATCCATCATATGATTAATCTGATTAAAGTTTTTATCGCAATTAACCCATCTGCAGCTCAGAATGATGCAAAATCCCTGAAATGTCTCTGTCAACCCATTTCGGGCAGTGCACTACTTCTCATTTGTGGCTCATTAAATCGGTCCAATTTATCTGTGGACGTGTTGTTACAGAGTTTTATATGAAAAGCACCGCGCATAATGTATTATCAACTGATATTGCTAACAATGGCGATTAACAGGGCTAGAATTAGACTTCATGATTAGTCAGATTATTTGTCAGGTTTCTGGTAGTTCAGGCTAATTTTAAGTGAACGAAGATAAAGATAATTTAAACTGAGGTACCTTAAATGCGACAAGTTGTCCGGCTAAGCAAATAATCTTACTTTTTGATATGGGTCCATGATGTTGCACTTCTTTGGTAGATGGAATGTATCTGACTTCTGTTCAAGATGTTCAATAAACATGTTAAGTGCATATATATTCCCTTTTTTCTTGAGTCTGTTTGCTCATGCAAAATGAAATACGATTAATATAGATTTAAAATGAATGATATTTAATTGTGATTAATCAAAATTAATCCACAGCAACCCTGTGAATAATCTGATAAAAAAATTTAATAGTTTGACAGCAGTAATAATAATATAAATCTTAAATAGTATAACACTAAAATGTATTGCAAGGTTATTTTCACTGAGTTGCTGTTTGTTATCTTGTGAAATACTTCAATTGTAACAATTTCTTAAAAGGCTATATTTTATCATGGTAAGATGACCCACCCCTGGGAATTTCTGAGAAACCTGTTTAGTTGAATCTGGATTTTCCTTTTGGACCCAGCTGATATTAAGTAAGAGTTCACTAAGGGGAGATACAAGACACTGAGTGTGTGACTCTCACAGCTGAAACGAGCCTGGACCGGGGCTCGTACCCCTTGAAAGGAGCTACTTTAAGACAACAATGAGTGTGCATATTGGGTTTCTTGACTTGTAAGAGCTATCTTTGTTTATTTTATTTCTAAGGTTGAATTCCCATCTAGGCAAAATGTTGTGTTCTGTTTTATTTTGGACATAACTAACTAATTTTATTTTGGACAATAACTAATTAATGTGTGTGTGTGTGTGTGTGTGTGTGTGTGTGTGTGTGTGTGTGTCTCGTTTAAGGCCTTTCATAAGATATAGGCTTTTGTACTCCACTGTAGAACTAGAGCCACTTCCTACTGGTAAATACCAAACCTGTCAGGTTGGTTTCTATGGAATCACGCACACATCTACACCATCCAGTTTTTGGTTCCCTATACCAGTCCAATAAAGCCATAGGCACAGTGGCTCAGTGGGTGGCGCTGTTGCATCACACCTTTAGGGCTGAGGGTTCGATGTATGACCCTGCTCTGCTACAGGCTGTCATCTTGGCCTTGAACTCTTTGGGATAGACTTGAATTAGATCCTACACTGGATAAGTGGTTTAGATGATGGGTAGAATTCAGCTCATGCCTGTCTTAATACACCGGTACATTATGTATTAATGATGTAATTAATGGTTTCATATAATTTAACATAATTAATGATGTAATGTAATTTAAGAGTTAAATGATTAAAAATATTTAAAATAAGCTTGGTTCATAATCTTCTTTCTTAACGCCTGTCAGCTCTATAATCTCACATCTTCGCTTTATTTATACCTTAACACGAAGGGAAAAGAAAGAGTTCAAAACCAAAGTGGCTTATTCAAAAAGCCTAGTCCACTTAAAACCTGTAGTAACTAGTTTTACAGGCATCACACTGTCATCACACCTCTCCTGCTGTTCCTTCTTAGAATGACTCCTCTGTCCCTGTGGAGGGCCACCTCTCCTGCTGTTCCTTCTTAGAATGACTCCTCTCTCCCTGTGGAGGGCCACCTCTCCTGATTTTCCTTCTTAGAACGGCTACTCTGTCCCTGTGGAGGGCCACCTCTCCTGATTTTCCTTCTTAGAATGGCTCCTCTGTCATTGTGGAGGGCCACCTTACCTGCTGTTCCTTCTTAGAATGACTCCTCTGTCCCTGTGGAGGGCCACCTGTCCTGATTTTCCTTCTTTGAACGGCTCCTCTGTCCCTGTGGAGGGCCACCTCTCTGTTCCCTTTCTTTTCCCCTCTTGTAACAGGGGCCTGGACTTGTTGTGATATAGAGCCTCGGCAATCAGAGACCTTCTGGCACTGTGGAAAAGATCTGTCACTGAACACCCCAGTCAAAAGGGGGGGGGTGTTTTTGTTAGGTGGGTGAAGATTAGGCCACAGGAAACACAACTGACCTCCTTTCTTATCACCGTGGCTTATCTGTGTTTGTTTTTCCCTCTAGTTTCCATTTGGTGATGAATATGTGGAGTTTTTATTGGTAGAAAATAAAAGTGTCATTATTAGGAATCATCATAAAAATGGCTCAGGGATGCTTGCTTTAAATGTGGCAATTGTTAAAGATGCCTTGTCACTCCTGAGCTTTATGGGTTTTCATGTTGCGGAGTAGATATGTATGACATATTATTGGCAAAATTATGATGCTGATTATTATTACTTTTGTCAGACCTTTTCATTCTGCAATCCAGGAAAAAAACGCTTATTGGTGGAACAAAGCAAGCCATTTTCCATTAATTGTAGGCCATCTTTTTGCTGCCTACCTCCATTTCCTGAGCAATTTCAAGTCACTTGTATTCAAATATCAGTCAAGTGCCATGTGGGCCCAGGGCATGCCTGTTCGACAGGCCGGGTCCGCTCCTGTCAGGCCTAATTGTTAGTTTCCGGGCAGTGTTTGACTGGGCTCTGAGATATGGAAATAGTTATGGCCAGCATGATTAGGAAACTGGAATACAATTTAAGCATAAAGGACCTACAGCTGGAACAATGCAAAATCATCTCAGCAGAGCCGGCTCAGTTGTTTGATGCTAATGAAGCAGAATGAGCTTTGATGTCAGTGCCTCGCAGCTCAGTCAACCATATGAAATAAAATGGCCACATGCTTTTAAGTCAGCATGGACAATGGGGATAAAAATCAGCACCCAGCAGATGGGTCCGTGTTTGGGTGGAGAAGAGAAGAAAGCGTGGCTGGAGAAGGAAGGAAAGCCTTTCAGAAAAAACTGATGTATACTCAGGGTAAACACAGTAATGCAGTATAAATCAAGACATCTGATCTTAAGGAAAACATTAAAAAAATCTCCAAACAAAAGCATGCCTGTTAAATAAAATGGCAGGAAAAGGCCAGTATTTGAATGGTCATTTAAGAATAACAGAGATTGAATAAGGACTGTGAAAAACTTCTTAATCTAATAGTCATGACCAAGAACACGTATTACATTTCTCCCATTACATTTACATTTATTTTATTTAGCAGATTCTTTTGTCTAAAGTGACATATTAGTGAGGCAAATTGCACACATATGGTTGTCCAGGAATCATTTACAAGTGCAAGAAAGTATATAAGCAGGAATTACACAATGTCTTCCAACTTCCATTTCTAGTAAGTTGGTACAGTCAGACTTTATATGGATAAGCGAATCTGCTACATACACAAAAATGTAAATAAGTTTGTATGTATGTGTACCTGTAAGTTTCTGTATTTGGTCAGCGCAACATATCCACACATCATATTTACGTTTTTTAAATCTATTTATGAGGAATCTCCCTTTGTCTTACTATCCAGTAACTAATAGGACAAGTGGTGAGTATAACTGAATCCTTGCTGTTAAGCTCATTCTTGCCACGAGCATGGGGTGGACACTTTGCTGTGATCGAGATTTCACTCATCAGGGCTACAGGGGCAGGGTAGGGAAAGGGTAGCTACAAAGCATCAGTGAAGTATAAGAACGATTTCAGAGAGAACAGTCTAAGTAGTCAGTGGGCGTCAGAGGCAGAAAGGCTTCAAGGACTCGGATGGGTGTCATGGTCTGGTTAGCTGAGGGGAGAAATGGAAACCAAATATATCTAATAACAAGAAACATGTGGAATGAATGAATTGACACAATACTCCCTGTCACCTGACCCCAGGCCACTCCTCTCACCCACAGCGTGTCACCCAATATCACACTGTAGCTTCTGCATAGGCACTGCTGTGAACGGAATGGGGGAGTGTGATGCAGAGCACCTTAGCATGGCTGCGGGGGGCGCTTCTCATGGCTGTGATAGACATGGCCTTCTCTCAATACCGTAAACAAAGGCATAAGCTGAATGGGTTTTGATACAAGGTGTGAAAAGGCACAAAACATGCAGAATAATCTGAGAAGTACTGCCAGCAGGATTAATGACAGCTTTAATATGTTCATCTTTGTTTGTATTTTAGTAAAATGAAGTGATGTTTTGATGCCAGGTGGGCAGCTTCTAGGCCTGTGTGATTATCTGTGAATGAGTGGCATTCTATCTGTGGTGTTCTCTGCATTGTGTGATTGTGTCTGTGCCCTGTGACGGACTGGCATCCTGTCCATGGTATCCCCTACATTGTGTGATTGTGTCTGAGTATGTGCCCTGTAATGGGCAGGTATATCATTTGTGGTGTCCCCTGCATTTTGTGATTGAGTCTGTGCCCTGTGATAGACTGGGATCCCATTTGTGGTGTGGCATGCACTGTGTGATTGTGTCTGTTCCCTGTGATGAACTGGTATCCTGTCACTGATGTCTTCTGCATTGTACCCTATGATTCCTCTGTTGGTGTTTAACATTTTCAAATCACATCATTATTCTAGTATGTTATACAATCACATGGACGTCATGCCATTGAGTTAAGTCAGAATCAGCAAGGAGAGGTACAGGTACAGAGTGGGGGAGGGGGTTGTGAATAAGCTGCCGTGTACATTAGAACTGAAACTTTAAAATGCATCAAAATGGCTTATCACTACAAATAATATTCTTGCTTATTCATTCGTAATGCTCTTGTGAACATGCATTAAACTGAAGGCTGTAGTTA
>JAABNY020000001.1:28052132-28062156 GCA_015164015.2 Brevimyrus niger
ATAATATATATTTATTGGGTGCACATGCCCCCCCCCCCCATATTAAGATGTGCTTACAGTGTCGCCCCAATATATATCATTATTGCAGCCTTGGTACCCCATTAAAGCTGATGAAAAAACATGTTGTTTTTGCTGAAAAATTATCGTATTGTTTTTTGCTGAAAAATTATCATATTGTACTCCTGCAGAGTGTGATTTCGACATAAGCAGGTGGAGCTGTACTCAAGCAGAGTGTGATTTGGACATAAGGAGACAGAAGACTCTGCTAGGCTCCTTTCATATTTAAACACTGGCTATGAGTATGTTTGACTCACTATGTTGGCTTTACTAACTGTTGGCATGCTTGACTGACTTTGTTAGCTTTCACGGCTAATATAATGGTTGACCCACTCTATTAGCTGTACAAGCTGTTAGGCTTCTTGACTCCTTCTGTTAGCTCTACCAGCTATTTGCCTGCTAGACTCACTCCGTTAGCTTTACTAGCTATTGCCCTGCTTGACTCACTCCGTTACCTTTCACAACTAAGATGCTTGACTTGCTTTGTTGACTTTACCAGCTACTGGCATGCTTGTCTCATTCCATTAGCTTTCCCATTGATTCACATGCTTGACTATCTGCTTGACTAATGTCTGTCATGCATAGTCTCCTGAGTGACAACACACTAACATTGCAATTAATAGCAATTTATCTTTAATCTCAACTCATTTTGTTCTATATTAGTGGGCTCATCTTTGAGTAAGGAGACTGTACAATTCTGAAATGTACAAGCAGTTAACTAGTGAATATTGGTGGGAACCAATAATTCTGCTTTTAGAAATAAAGAGCAGAGCAGATTATTATTTTTATTGTAATATACACAGCGTTCATTTTCTCTTGTCACTGTGCTGCAATTGTCTCAAACTTTTCCTGTAGCTGTGATACAATTTTATTAATTTTTTTTCCCACAGGCTTGGTGGCTCAGGACTGCGTTCGTATTGCCATGTAGCACATCGGGCAGGTCACCATTCCAAGGTAAACATATCCTGTGGGATAGGAACTTGAGTGAAAATCTGAGCCCCTTCACTTGTGTTAGGAAAAAGAAAATGTCTCGAGATCATTGAAAGAAGAGACCGTGCAGAGTTCCATGAAAAAAGTGTTGTTGATATTTTTTTTGTATTTTATATCTTTATTATTGTTATTTCTGTAATAAACTTACACTCAAGCCATTCATTAGTTCCCAGAAGCCCATGTCTTTTGTTCTGATATTGACTCATGCAGGTGTCTTGTCAAGGGGAAGGGGGCCTTGTTTTGCAGCATGCAAATGTATGCATGCTGAGAATTGCCAAATGGGGCAATCTGTCCACCGTGAAAGAATGACCATGAGACATCTTCAGCTTTTTTACTCCTAGCTGAGACAAAGTCTTTCGGTTGAAGGTTTCGATGTGCTCCAACTCCAGGACCATAGCGATTTTTTTGTATTACAGATTTGCAACTTTTATGCCTTAGATCTGTAGCCAGCCTGCTTGTCTTCGGAAAAACTTAATGACAGTTCTGTCGGGTTTTTGTTCTTCCTGATGTTTACTATAGTAGAAATTGAGTTACCTGTAAGACTTGCTCTGGGTGGGACAGCAACTAGAACGAAGGACTAAAGACTCTGTTTAGGGATGGGTGTGACAAAGGTGGCCGGGGGGAGTAAAGAGAGGAGAAGAAAAGAAAAAGCAGCCTTTTGGCACCATCATGAGGAAAAACAAAAACAGGTGCTGGGATGTAAAAGGCTACAGGGGGCAGGATGGGGTGACTGAAGCACCTTCGAACTGAAAGAGTGCATTCGTCACCTGACTCCACTTCCCCCCGGATGTCCAGCCCCAATCCCACCCCCCACCTCCCCACATCACAATGCGGCACAACACTTATTTCATTATAACTCTTCTGAATATCTTTGGGTTTCATTTATCGGTGCCAAAAATCTCCTTCCTTTTTATTGTCTGTTTTTTTCTCACATTGTGACACACAATGAAGCTTCAAATTTCGGAATCAAAATTGCAGCTTTCTAGTGACAACAGTATCTGTGACAGTGACCTTCCCTGTCTAAAGACAGCTACTGATTTTACATATTTCTATCACTGGTAAGAAATATCATTATAGATAAACACATTTATCTGCATGTGCTACATTAGAGGAAGTATATCAGACTTCTTGTTACAAGGATTGATGTTGTCATTAATTTGTAAAAACGTAGGATGCAGATGGTTAAGAAGCAGTTTGGACAAATAAACTTCATTTTTTTTTTCTCAGATGACTCAGCTGCTTTCTAAGGGATCTTGATAGAGCCAGTGCAGTGCGCTGTAATGAACCGTGAAGCAGCTGTGAATAGGGCTGGCAGGCCCATGGAGAAAGCTGTACCATAATCACAGGGACATCATCGAGGTCGTCACGGTTCCCTCAAGTTCTGCAGAGTGAGCAGCAAAAGCACTTTGAGCATGTGGGAAAGCTGCAACCTGAAACGTAACAACGAAGGGGTCGGCGAGCAGACAGGTGAGGTGGAGGGGTACAGGGTGAATGATGGGCGTGGCATGGTAGTCTTTTCAGAAAGAGGTATGTGAGAACGGTGGAGTGGACAGCGGGGCATCTTAGGAGGCTGATCAGGTGACCACAATCGTTAATCACGCGACTCTTTTTGCTTTTGTTTGGGTGCCATGTTCATCGAATGTTCGAAGTTTTGAAATTAGCCACCAACATTTACATATCTGGCAGACACTTTTATCCAGAGTGATATACAGTTAAATTGAAATAGCTGAGTGAGATAATCCCTGGAGCACGTGGCATTCAAGGCTGTACTCTGAGGCCCAATTATGAAATCACCCTTCTGACGATGGGATTTGAACCAGCAACCTTCCAAACACAGGCAAAGAGTCCTGACTCACACACAACCCCCAAGCAAATATCTGACTGAGAACCATTATAACCATGGTGCTTACATTTGGTGGAAACAGCAGGACAGACTTAACAGAGCAATGGACCACTGGGTTCTGGGTCTAACATGGCACCACTCAATACCTCCCTGTGTTCCCTGGCCAGGTTTTCTAGCTCCATTTTAACTTGCAGCATCCAGGCTCTGGAGCCTCATTGCTTGTCTCTCTAAATCATGGCCGGTGTTAATCCCAGCCATGCGAGGCTAGCCTGTGCCCTCGACCAACCTGATTAACCTGCTTCATTAGTCAGATTTGTAGTCTTGGGTCATGGGATGTGCTACCAGGTGTGGGGTCAGGAATCAGGGCTTGGGTGTGTTTGCCCCAGGCAAAAGAAAACACAAGATCTTGGCTTTATACAGTGACTGGGAGTAAAGCACAGGTAAGCCAAGGGAGGACATCTGTCAGCTGGCTTCACCCCCCCGGGTAATGTACATGTGTGCTGTAACCATAATAATACAGTAACATTATGAGAACAGTCATAACAATAAAAGCATCCATTCAGCTGATTTGTTTGGATGTTTTTCATGCAAATCTGAGATAAAAACACCAGCATGTCAGCCAGTCTGAGCTGCTTAGGCTCCCCTTGTTTTTGTAGTTGAGTTTGCTGGCTTCTGGTGTTGCTGATGGGAGGAAGCAGTTTCCTGGCCATAACTCCCCCTGGAAATACCAGGCACTTTTTATTGTCTGACTATTTAAAGTTTAGCAGTGAACTTTTTGCGGCCACACTTTGTAGTAAACAACAGAGAAAAATATTTTTCATGTAAACCAGGAGGGTATAACAAAGGGCAATGCATTATGATACTTGCAGACCTGTAGCACTGAGTCGTTTTGAGCACTGAAGCCCTTGTAGTCTCCTGCAGACTTCATGGTGGCAAAGACTCTATTGCAGTTCTGTGACCTTTATATATCCCTGAGTCCCATTTAGCAGATTTCACTGGAACTCTGTATCCTTTATACGTAACAGAGTCCATTCCAGCCCTGTATCCTTTATATATCACTGAGTCCCATTTAGCAGACTTCACTGGAATTCTGTATCCTTTATACGTAACAGAGTCCATTCCAGCCCTGTATCCTTTATATATCACAGAGTCTCATTTAGCAGACTTCACTGGTAGTCTGAATCCTTTATATATCACTGAATCCCATGTAACAGGGTCCATTGCAGCTCTGTGTCCTTTATATATCACTGAGTCCCATTTAGCAGACTTCACTGGAATTCTGTATCCTTTATGCGTAACAGAGTCCATTCCAGCCCTGTATCCTTTATATATCACAGAGTCTCATGTAACAGGGTCCATTGCAGCTCTGTGTCCTTTATATATCACTGAGTCTCATTTAGCAGACTTCACTGGAACTCTGTGTCCTTTATTTCACTGAGTCCTGTCGTAACAGAGTCCACTGCAGTGCATGTTCTTTATATCACCGAGTTCACGGTAACACTGAGCTCCTTCTAACAGTGGTCCCATGTAGAGGCAAATCGCTCATTGCCTCGTGCTGTCCCTGTGCTGTGTCACGCTGTAACCCCCAAACCTCAGTAAAGCCTCACATACTTAGTCAGCCCAGTGTCTATTTTCATTGCTTTGGTTCTTCTTCCAGTGGAAGTGAGCATTAAAGAGCCAGTGGTAACCCTAACCCCAAACAGAAGACATTCTGTGTCCTGCACCCTTCTTGGCGTTTAAAACTGTGATATTTTTTCAAATGTGAAGGAAAAGCATTTTGGTGTTAAAAATACTGCTGGAGGTTCCCCTTACGGGTTTCCGCACGTCATATTCTGTCACTGCTTTCCACTGTTGGGAAAAAATAGTTAGCCCAATGGCAACTAAATCTTGCTAAGGAGGATTAAACAGATGAAAACAATCTAAGAGTAGACTGAACTGAATGCTGGTAAAGTGGGCGGAGAATTTCTTAGAAGGGATTTTTCATTAAGTATGACATGATGTTCATTAACAGAATATGCAAGTCATGGAACTGGTCATCAGAACTGCTGTGTGAACTTGCATCATAAAATGCAGGGTGGTGTGTGTGGCATAGTGGGTTAGGACTCTGTACTTTTGAGCGCAAGGTTGCTGGTTTGAATCCCTGGGTGCCACACTGATGCCACCTTTGAGCAAGGGTCTTAACTCCCAGGTGGTCTTGGTGCACTGTATGGTGGCTAACCCTGCACTGAAATCCCTAAACCTGCCCTCACCTGTGTGTGTGTGTGTGTGTGTGTTTGTGGGATACATGAAAAGAAGCATTCCAATGTACCTGTATTCATACTTGTGCAAATAGAAAATTAAGTATCTGTTCTTTTATTCCTAAAAAGAGGAAGAGGAAGTGTGTGCCCCCACAGTGGGAGGGAGGCTGTGTGTTAACTGCTCACACCGAACGCTTCCACTCAGACTCTAGTGTGGCTCTACATTTCATCATCCGCATGCTGTGCCTGGGAGTCCTGCAGCAGCTCAGCACTCTGCCTTAGCTAGCTGCAGCGCTCCGAGCGCCTCCCGACAACCTGTCAGATGCGTTCAGGCTGCTGCAGGCCAGGCCTGGGAGAATAATTACCCAAATCAGTGCTATGAGTCCCACATGATCTGTAGTATGAAAAGAAATAAGCCAGAAGAAAGCAAGCTGCAGGAGAACCCAGCTGGGACACCTACGCACATAATAGTGTAACATAAGAAACATTCTTTTTACTTATTTTGATGTGAAGGCTATAAATACTGGAGATCCAAACAAAACTTGTGTGATGAGAGGTAGAACAGGTAGTTCTTGTGGTGAATGCTTTTAAGTTTGGGGAAAATCCCATGATTGGGGGTGGCTTTGTGTAAAATGGAAAATATTGTAAATAGTAACAAACATCAAATCACATGATTCTTGGTGGTGTAATGGTTTCCTTTGACTGTCTGTCTGAGAGGCGATACATACAGATGATTGCCCTTAGTGAAAAGATAATTGGGGAGTTTGAAAATACATCACTTCACTTCAGTTCCATCTTTTTGCTAAAAACCTCCAAATATTCTGACACCCCAGCCCCACCCTGTGTGCCCTTTTCAGGGTGCATGGTTATATACTCCTGTTTAGATGGTCCTCTAGTCTCCCCAGGGCAACTCCACAACATGTATTTCATATGTGGGACCTCCTTCAGGACAGCTGGCAAAACATCCCAGGAGGCCCCCCTCATGACACTGGCATAAAGGAGACAATAGGGTCAGCCGGTCTCTGCAGCAACTGGGATAAAGGGCCCTGCTCAAGGGCCTAATGGTGACATCACTCTGCTGACCCTGGGATTTGAACTTGAAGTTCAAACCACAGAGCTGACCCAACCACCCTCCACCCCCCAAATTATTATTATTTATTTTTGGTTTTTTTTTGGTCAGTGCATAATTATACATTTGTTATTTTATCATTTTTTTTTATTTTTTATAACTTCATAATTATTCTAGAATGTGGGTTTCTGTGAGTAGGTGTGTCAAAACATTTGACGGATACTGCATATATAGATGAAAGGTAAATTAAATATATGCAATCATATATTCCATTTAGCACTCCGAATGTATAATTACTACTGCATTACAAACGATAATACAAGTCACAATGCAACACGGTGAAAAGTATTTGTTGTTTTTCCTTACGAGCAATTCCAATTGTGTTTTTCCTCAAACACAAAAAAGCTCTTTTCTCAAGGCTTTTCTTGCGGAAGTGTGAGAATGGAAACGGAGAGAAGTTCTCCTTTGTGTGTCTATTGAATTTCACAGGCTTTCCATGAAGTCCACCTCAAGTCAAGCCCCCCAAGATAAAATTAACAGTATTAGCCTACAGAAAATAGAGCATCACTCAATGTGACGCATAGCCCATGTCCCATTTTGGCCAGCTACTCAGCCTAGAGTGCTTCTGGAAAAAGGAAGTTGTCCTCATGAGTAAAATGAGGTGCATCTGATGGGATGTAAGTCAGGACAGTAGTAGTGTGAAAAAAACAGGTCAAGTCCAGACAGGTTACAGGTCAAGTAGGCTTTATTGTCATAACATCCATATAGAGGTGCACAGAGACAATAAATAATGTTCCCCCAGGACTATGGTGCAACATAGAATCAGCAATGACAGTCGGTGGGTTTTCACAATACAAGAACAGAAACAAAGGACAATACTATGTGTATGTTAACAAAAAAATACAGCAGCATAATGAACTGGAATTAATATAGTGGATTGTATAAATGGTCAATGCCAGTATCATGTCATGCCTTTGCTGCAAGGGGTTCCCAGCAGCTCAATTTTGATTCCTGTCTGCCTTCAGCTAAGGCAAATTGTGTTTGGTTTTAGCCAACAGAGAAGACTTTTGGCTATCTCATTTTGGATGTAAACATCATGTGTTACTCTTTGTTCAACAAGATGTGTATGATGCACGCTATTTAATGAAATCCCTGCCCTGAAGTGACATAATGTTAGCTAATGCAGCATATACTGTAGGTCACACAGCACAGGAAGGGCAAGAAATGATCCGGACCTGACGGAATCAGCTGAATAATGTGGGGTGTAAAAACCAATAGTGTACTACATCCTGCTGAGATGCTTTCAGTCTGGAATTTTTAATGTTTCTAGTTTTTCTCAAACATTTCTGGATTAACATTCCATATTATTATTTTTATTTTTCCCTGCCCCCTCTGCCAAGGTCCAATGACCTGTTCTGGGCTGTGGGGACCCAGAAATTCACTGAAAGGTAACAGTGTAGCCATTCATTTGCCCTGCTGTCATTTGGCTGCCCTTTCATCCAGGGACTTAAGCAAGCTAGGCAGGTTCATCTCACCCCTAGATGGGGTACAGAAGGAAAGTAAACAGAACAGGAACACAGTGGAGTTTGACAGTGATGTAAGACAGGAAATCGGGCACACAGGTTTGTAGGTTCTCTGCACATATGCGGTAACAGGTAGGTATAATTATTATAATTATTGTGTGAAGTGTTCACTGTCGAGGGCAGGATGACTGGTGATATGTTTTAACACATGGTTCAATGTGTATTGTGATCCCCATATTAAAATCCCAGATAGGTTGCAGATACAGTGAAAGTGAAGAGGCATGTGTGTACACAGGGTGTGTGTATATGTGAATGTGGAGTGATTTGTTTCTTTGTGCTCCATTGTTCCAGCCCAAATATTTTGACGCAATGAACTCTGACCTTCTCACAAGGCCATGTCTAATAAATGGCTCCAAGAAACTTTTACCCTAGATTAATCACCCAAGGCTCACTTTCAGCAACCTACTCAAGTCAAGGCCTTGTTAAGTCTTACTTGTTTTTAATGACCTTTAAATTGTTATTTATATTAAATTGAGGCATATTTCCAAGTTACATAGTGCTAACTGCTATTTAAATGTCTATGTGTAATTTTGAGGCTGTCTAGAGATGAGAAATATATTCCCTGGAACCCCTGATACTGTCATGTTTTATCAGAGTAAAAGCATAATAAGCCAAATGGAATTGTACATAAATTAGTTTAAAATAGCTGAACGATTAAATTACCTATTTCATGTAAGTAAATACAACAACAAATTATAAAATTACAGTGCAGGTGTTCCAGAGGAGCTTTGATACTTTGGCGATGCGGCTGCACGCGACCCCTGTACCTGAAGTGTGCCACATTGAGAGCTCTGCTCAGTTCTTTTCTGCTAGCCGCTACATCACCCATCACTAGTTATGTTTCTGCTGGCTCTGGAGAAAAAATACAGCCCTGGCCTTTGATGCTGGGTGCCAATTTTAGGTCTTTGACAATTAGTCAGACTCACAGCTCATAGTCACTGACAAGGAGACAGAAGCCCACACACACATACACACACACAGTCATGTAATCATATTTTTATGGGGACCGCTCATTGATTTCTATGGGCAAAATGCTAACACTAACTATGACAACCTTAACCCCTACCCAGCCCTAATCATAACCATAAGTAACCAAATAAAATATAAGTTTTTGCATTTTTAGTTTTTTCATTGCAGTAACGGATTTTTATAAAATATGCTTTTCCCATATCTGGTCCCCATAAGGTTAAAAATCATGTTGTGGACACACACACACACACACACACACACACACACACACACACACACACTTAGAAGCAGATACACTACCACCCAGTATACCAGTATACCATCTCCACATACTTTACTGTGCAAAAATCTTAGGCAGCCATAAACAATGTGTATAGCTACTTATTTGGGTAGTATTTATTCAGAAAAACATAATCCTATAAAAGACACAAATTAACAGTAACACAATAACACAAAAGTTTGATTGATGTTACAGCATTTTGGTGAATTGTTATTGTTTTATAGGTGCTCTGACTTGAATTGATTTGACATCCCACAATAAATTTATCTTAAGTTGGTTTACCTACAGTTACAACAACTTATAAAAATGAATCCGTATAGAAAATAATGTTTTTGTAACTATGTGAAGATCAGAAAGCATTCTTGTTAGTTTTTTATTGTATTAGTTTTTATTTGTATACATAGTGTTCTTTTGTGAGTAAGTGTACATTTATTGCCCAGGTAAATAGCTTGAGGCCGGACACAGAGGAGTAGTATTTACAGTGCAGGTAGGGTGGGGGAGAGAGGTCTGTGGTGAAGTACTCAGCACTCAGGGGCCCGTAGCATATGTGGAGACTCCATGCGGGGCTTTAAGGGTCGGACCAGGTGGGATGGGGACTGGTCAGGTCTGGAGCCGCCATTCTCTGGCTGGTCTTGGGAAAAATACCTGTGGGGTTGGTTAGAACAATGTCTCCCTGCTCTCCTCCCCACCTGGGTGTGGGAGTGCCTTTAAAGCCTCGGGTGGGGTGAATGGGGGGGGCAAAGCTATCCATTTGGCTTAAAAAGGAACAAGGAATATGTGGGCAAGTGAATGGCACGGGCATTAAATTCTGCACCCGTCCGGGAAGAGGTTACTGTCGGCCACTTAGCCTTTTAGGGGTCCGATCGGTTGCAGTGGGCGGAGCCCCACATTAGACAGTGAGTCTGAAAACCAGCTTTTAACTGCTGCCAGACAAAATGGAGGACAGCGTGTGTGGGTGTGAAAAGGGATGGAGGAGACAAACAAAGCGGGGTGGGG
>JAABNY020000001.1:28074305-28094275 GCA_015164015.2 Brevimyrus niger
ACCCAGGACTCGCTGGAGGGATTATATCTCTCGGCTGGCCTGGGAACGCCTTGGCGTCCCCCCCGAGGAGCTGGTAGTGGTAGCTGGGGAGAGGGAGGTCTGGGTATCTCTCCTGAGGCTGCTGCCCCCGCGACCCAAACCCCGGATAAGCGGTAGATGATGATGATGATGATGAATTCATCCCTATAATATGTTAAGTTGTGCCCCCCCCCCCAAGCTCTATGGCATTGGGCAGGGGCCCTTGACTCTGCGCTGCTGATGTAATTTGGCCCTCAGGGAAAAATAATTGGGGAATCGTGACAATCAAGGTCATATTTCATCAAACCCATGAGAGACAGAGGTATTACGCTGCGGCATGACTGCTGTGTTTCTGTGTTCTTCCTTCTGAAAAGCAGTCCTGACTCCCCTGACAGTGTAAATAGGTGGGACGCGCTGACAGAGGACAGGGCACACGTTTGATCTCTGCACACAGAGTGAAACTTATTATTATTCTGTGGAACAGTAGCATTGATCCGAAACTGGCCAGTATCCCTGTAATAAACAGCCAGAGAGCTGCAACACTAAAACTGTCAAGTACGAAAACAATCAATCGGTTATATAACACTGTGATATAATAATGTTCATATATTTTACATTGTATTGTACTTTTGATACTGTTTTTATTATAATGCAATTTTAATCCTATTCATTTTGGAAGCTTTCAATCCCTGAATTCATTTCTTTATACTTTTCGATGAGGAGTCACAACCATGTTGCAGTCATGTTGCAAATTTTTCAGTCAGTGAAAAAATCCTAGTGTTGCATTTATGTTTGTGTGTTTCGGGCTAATGTTGTGTAACTTTCTACCAGATTTCCTGTATAATCTTAACATATCCAGATTTATCAATATCTCCCACTCCAGCTGCCATTAGTAACAAGAACTGACCACCCAAAATATTGGCTCAAACTGTTCCTTTGAAAGTTTACCAAGAGAGCTACCAGATTTATGTTATAAACTGGACATATATTCTTATGTTATGCTGGATTTATATTAAATTTTAATTTTTAAATAATAGAATTATGTTAAGCCACATGTACAATCTGGACTTGACAGGCCATTTTCCCAGTGCATAAATGGGGCTGTGGGCTGGCCAAAGTATTCATGGGGCATCACCCCAGTTGGCAAATTTTGTTATATGCATGTATGCCTGTATGGTCAAAAGTCCAGGGATAACTTCTAATCCTAGTCCAGTCCTGAGTACAATCCAATGTTAATCAATTGCTTAATTACAATGTTATTAATATTACAGTAATGAAGTAATTAAATTTCTTTCTTGCTCACTGTCCCCTGAAGCTCATGCAGCTCTGTTTTCACACAAGTGCTGTTATAAATGTATTATTGGATTCATTCATTAGGTTCGCCATCATTTTCCTTTAACTACAGAATGGCGACACATAGAGAAATGCGATGTTGATTACAGGAACCTGTGGGTCATATTACCCTCATGGAGGTTAATCATTACCCCATCAGGAGCTGAGCTTTTGTCCAGCTGAGGACCACAAACTCACCACCATTGTCTCTCTGTGCATGTGTGTGTGTATATACATGGGTCTGGTGTATATTACATTGTGGAGACCAAATATCCCCACAGTGTGATAAAAAAAACTTGTTATTTTGATGTAGGGGATATAAGGGGAAATCTGCAATCAAAAAACTGATACTGCAAAAATTCTTGTATTTCTTATGATTGGGCTGGGTAGAGGTTAAGGTTGTCATAGTTAAGCATTTTTCCCATAGAAGTGAATGAGTGGTCCCCATAAGTATAGGTATATCCAACTGTGTGTGTGTCTGTGGGTTAGGTTTATGTTACATTGTGGGGACCAAATGTTCCCCAACAATGTCATAAAAACCTGTTATTTTGACATTGTGGGGACCATTTTTCAGGTGGGGGTGTACGTTTGTGTGCATCAGAATGGTTGTGTGAACCCTGACGTGCCAGTCAGTTATTGGTATAGAAGTGCTGACATCACTAAAATGGCTGAAACCTTATTGGCATCGTGAGGAACTTTTTTGGCCACATGGGAATTCACAGGAGGATTTAAAATTGAGTTTCGTTAAGTGTTAGGAGAAAACTGCTTAGTATGATCATTAGCCAGACTTTTGGTTCCTAAATGTACAGCAGATCAATCAACGGCTATTTCAACATTGTGTCCATCTGAATGGAAGTGGGTCTCTGGCTTGGCTCAATGCATTTTCCGTACAGAGGAAAGGTAGGCATGTGGTCATGATGCAGGGCAGATCAGCAGCATTCTAACAAGGTTAAGAGGTCAGGCTGGTAAAGAAACTTTGTCCCTTTGCGGGAAAGCAGCTGTTTTTGGAGGGCTTGATTTCTCAGCTGAGAATGACAGTTAATCTTTAATATGACTACTAAGCTTGTGGGTAATAATTCATTATTAATTAATAAGCCATTTAATGCTTCTGATGACTTTACAGGTGAATAATCATTAAAATAACCTTAAGTATAGAAAAAACAGGTGCAGTAAAGCCAGAACCGGCCATTCATGCAGGCAGACATTTTTTGAGACAAAAACGCACTACAATATCCCAACAGAATAATCAGTTCTTCCACATTCCCTTGGTGCTTCGTGCTTTGTCTATTGTTAAGAATGACCAAATTAATACCTGTGGTATTAATTTGTACCTTTGAGGCTGTTTTTGTCATTCACACCAGCTCTGAACTGACAACTTGTTCCCTTCCTGTGTAGAATTAAAAAGGAGTGAAAATGACCAGGTAATTCTACATTATGAGAAAAGAAACACTTTGGGAACTTAAACTAAGAAGTTGCCTGCTGAGTAGCGGGCTGGGTGGATTAAGGCTGTGATTACTCAAAAGTTTCTTTTCCGCTGAATGTTATATTACACGGCTTACTGTATGTCTGCTTCTGAGCCTCTGATTTTTATCACAAAAGCCCTTGGTCAGCAGGCTGTCATGCATAGTTGAGGTTGCAGAATTCCCAGGTAAGTCATGTAATTTCTGTCAGCTACAACCTCAGTTTCCTGTAAATTCCACCCTTTCAGGATGTCTTTAACTAAGCTGGCTGCCAAATACCAAATACTGCTTTTCATTGCTGAAAAGAGACTTAAAGAAAGATACAGTAGTTAAATTTTACTTTAATTTTGGTTTGATGACGTTTATCTCAGCTTACATACTGTGCCTGATATCATCTCTTATGACCGTCCAACTGCAGCCAAGACACCATAATCCTGACTCCTGTCTGAGCTTGGGGTGTGTATTGATGATGTCAGAATGTTATTCAGCATGATAGAACCTGACGGAAAATCGACAGCTGCAATCTAAGCAATCAGTGCCAAATTACAACCCAAAAGTTGCTTTTCTTTTTGTACCCACGTAGCACCCTGTTACATGAGTAAAATCAGTGTACCTTTTAGTGTTTTCTCATTAATTATTTCCTGATGAATGTACCTTTAATTTCATTGATGATACAACACAATGAAATTCCATGTGGCAGTAATCTGGGAGAGTCATACATGAGGTCAAGGTGAGAAAGAGCTCAACTCAAATACATGTTGATTACAATAATCAATAAACGTCATAATATCATACACAAGATTTTAAATGAGATTTCAGTGAGTGAGTGAGAAAGTAACATTTTAGTTAGATATATGATCAGCAGAGATAATGTGCTGGGATACTTGCAGATATAAATAAAGTGAGGGCTCTCCCTGCAGAGATTTATTTTTTAGATCCATTTGAGCCCACTTTGGTATTTTCAAAGAAAATTTCTGAGAAGAGAACTGAGAATTGCAGCAGTAAGGAGTAAGTCTTTCTGTTTGCAATGATCATATTTCTCTCTAGGAAAAATAGAATACCTGTGACCCTGACCAGCATGTGATTAGAGGATGGATGGATGGATGGATGGATGGATGGATGGATGGATGGATGGATGGATGGATGGATGGATGGATGGATGGATGGGTGGATAAATAAAAGAGGGAATACCAGTATACATGGCCTGATCTAGATTTAGGCAGATTAGGAACTAGGCAGCTGCCTAGGGCCCAATCAGCAGGAGGGGGCCTAACAAAATACCACAGGCCCCACCCCTCCCAGTCGGCAAAATAGCTGGATTGCAGTTCACTATATTTTCATTATAAAGAACTGTTAAATTACTTTGCAGCATTCATCAGTGTTTTACATGTCTGTTCATGATTAATTGTGGAGGCCAAAGTAAAAAGTATAGTTTCCAAAATTTCTAACAAATGGAGCAAATTTGTAAGATTTAATTATATAGACTCACTGCTGGAGTAATTTAATGTTTACTGAACAGCCATAACATTAAGCCTGATAAAGTGTAGGTCCCCCGCATGTCACCAAAACAGCTTGGACTCGTTGAAGCATGGACTCCACAAGACCTCTGAAGGTGTCCTGGGATATCTGGCACCAAAACGTTACCTACAGTTCCCTTAAGTACTGTAAGTTGCGAGGTAGGACCTCCATGTATTAGACTTATTTGTCAAGCACATCCCACAAATGTTTGATCAGATTGAAATCTGAATCAAAATTCAAAAACCTGCATCACATTGCAGATGACTGCCTTATATAAACAATTAGATCTTTTTGAACAAAAACTCCTGTGGTAATAAACATAATTCTGTGTGTCCTCCCTGCCTGATTAACTTCACAACAGCTAAAGACTACAAAACTGCTTGATGTGTGTATTAAAAATACAAAGAGAATAGTAATACTTTATCAGTCCCCATGGGGAAATGGTCTCATTTTGCTCTCCATGAGACACATGGATGAATGCAGGCCTGGGAGGCAAAGCACAGGTTCACCAAGAGTCTGAAATTACTGAAGCAATTAGGGTTAGGGGCCTTACTCCCACTTTGGGAACTGGTCTGCTGGCCCTGGGATTTGGACTGGTGACCTTCTGTTCAGGGGCATGGAATCTAAACCACTAAGCCAAACACCACCCCTAAAAATAAGCCTCAGAGGAGAATGACAGTTATCATATTCTGTTTCCATCTGACATCTTTAGGCAGCAACCTTTCCTGATCTTTCTCTTTTAATGAGACCTACTTCTCGGTACTCACCTACAGCCCCGTTGGAAGCAGGGGTACTAACCTGGTTTGCTAAAGCATAGCATTCTGATACACTATAATTTTATCTATTTTTTTTTTTATTGAAAATTGAAACTGCTCTTCACATTGGGGGTTGGGGGGGGGGGGGGAGGACGTGGTGCAGCAAAAGCATCTGCTCATGAAGTGCTGGGCAAGAAAGCTGTCTCAGCACTTCAGTGATTTTTGGGTTGAAAGCCAGCCAGCCTGTGCAAGCCCTCCACTCAAAGGAAAACGTTTCAGAAAGTTATTGAACTTATTTTTTCTTTCCATAAGGCCAGTTTAGGATGTTAAAAAATGTTGTTCCCTGTAGAAAATGCTCCCGTGTTGCGTTTTAAGAGCTCCTGAGCAGCGTGCCATTCGTTTTGTTTTGTTAGTGGCCTGCAAGCCTCTGTGATTGATGTTCACCGCAAAGGCCTGCCTGCACATGCTAATCAGAGCTATATTACAGGCATAGCCTTACATGGCTGTTTCATCTTCTTTCATCGCACATTTGATTGGCACTTCGAAGATAAAGAATTTACTTTCTTGACTGTGTCTTGTAGAGGCAAGCTACCTGTTACTTCCAAGAGTAGTGCATTTTTATGTGTTCTTGTCCATGAACATTACAATGGTTGGCTGCCAAGCCACGTACAGTATATATAATGGCAGAGGATCAATGGCAGCCTCTAAATACAAATGTCTCTTCCCAGAGTGCTCTGTCTTTGCCTACCATCACCGGGATGTTTAATCTAGGAAGATTGTGGTTATGTGGCTGTTTTAACAATAAGATCATTGCAAGACCTATAGAGCAGATGTCCACCCACAGCGATGCTTGTTCTTGATTGTCACAGTGGAAAGCTGATGTTAATGTCAAGTCTAAAAAGTTGGAATCGGTTTTTGGTATCGGTGCTGACCGGTGAAATCATAGCTGCGTCTAGGCAAGAGGAAGAGAAACTCAGCCATGAGACAGGAGACTGGCAGAAGGAAACAAGTACAAAAGACAACTACTCTCACATCCGCACAAGAGATAAGAATCTCAGCAGGGAGTCTTGGAGGGTTGTGAGATTAGGCACCAGGGTCGGGGATCATTTTGGGAGGAAAACAAAAACCCAGAAACCATTGCTATGTGATTAGGCATAGGTGTGATAAGGCTCAGCTTCCAATGAATGTCCAGATACAGGTGTGATTAGAGCTACACAATGCCATCCAAACAGAGCAAGAACCTAATAAGGTAACTAATAAAATCAACAAAGTACAAAGAACATTCAGAGAACATAGGATCCCTTTTAATTGGATCCCTAAACTCTTAAATCATTTTAGATCTTAAAGCAAAAAAAAAAATGGTTTAAAAGTTTCATATTTAAAATAAGCTAGTAAAGTATATCAAGGTAAAATCTAATGCAAACCATCCTACTTTTTTTAACTTTACATGTGTAATTAATGTTTGGTCCATTCCAAGGCAAATGAAAGGTTCCCCAGCAAAGGCTGTATGTGTCAGTAGAACCTCCACAGTGCCCCCTACAGAGCAGGAGATACACACAGAGGCAAAGTTAAAGGGCTGCATAAGGTGAATAAGGCACATTGTTAAGGAGAATTCCCCCCACCCCCACCCCCCGATCCTGGAGTGCCCTTGCTTTTGAGTTTGTCCTCACTGCGGAAGCTAACAGGGTGGCACTCTTTATTTTATCGTGCCGTAATCGCGCCTTTGCTCACATGCCAGGTGAGGGGAGAGATAGGGTGCTGATTAGGGCGTGATGCAGCAAGGTCAAAGGGAGATGGGGAGAGGGCTTGCCCCTTCTGTGGTTTTAAACTGGTGCCGAGGGCCAGAGTGGGACAGAGCAGCCACCGGCACCACACAGGCCCGTCTCAGCACATCAACTGACCGCCGATACTCCCATGAGTTTGGTAAGTTCACCGGAGGGCTTTGGGTCGACACGACACAGTGGAGCAGGACATGGAGCCAAGGTAATTAGCTGCCCAGTTAATCACATTTTAATTGGCCTAGCTGAGTTGGGAGAAGTATGTCAGATGGAGATACTGTGCACTGAACTCTGCAAGAGAGTTTAGTCTATCCAATAGCTTCTTCGGCAACCCCCTTGCTATATTTTCTGGCCCACGTCACTTCAAGGAAGCCCTCAGTACTTCATGGTGATGCTTAATTGCCTAGTGGTGAGGGACCTGCTGCTGATCTCCCAAGGGTTCCTGATCAAATCCTGAGTAAGAACCTTGTCATTGCACCATTTAGTGCATATCCTGAAAGCCTTGGGAAAAAATATTCAGCTGCATCAATGAGTGTGAATCTTCAAAATATAATGACTAGTCACTGATTGCATTTTGCTGTCTCATCCCTGGCTGACCAAACTCATCTTACCCCTTTACTGATCATGCAGCTGTGGAAGATTGACATGTGAATAGATTTCTGACCTGTAGCACTTCTTTGTCATTGTATTTCCTATTCTGATACAACTTACTTTCTTGGGAGAAGATCATTGCAATAGTTTATTCTAGTATTATATTATTTTGTTAAAGCTGGCAGTGATGCATCCCTGTGAAGTGTTGCATGAATATTGTGGAATCGAGATACACTGAATGTTTTCCTGATTCACGGTAGATCCAGCTACTTGAGGCTTCTCGTTTAGACTTGATTTCAATGCCAAATTTTTGTCACCTCTCTGCTATTCCATCTCACATCTGTGTGAGGTCTAGTAGTTGACCGCGAAGTGCCCTAAGACAAGAAATAAAATGCTATGTTCCAGTGTTTCCGAATATATTTGCTTGGTTGACCAGGGCATTTACTTTTGCATGTTTGTGTAATGTGTGAGTTTCGTTTCTTGTCTGATCATTTGTCCTGCCTCATATTGTGCCTGTTATGTGCAACCAGCAGCCAGATATGTTTCCTAACAGTCATGTGTGTACAGGAGAAGGTTGATCTCTATCCCCAGAAAAAGCAGAAACTTTACACTAATTACCTTTCTTTTTAGCAGAATACACAATTCACTCTTCACGTGAAATCTCTTGTTATTTGTGCTAGAGGTAAAAATGAAAGGTCACTGGAGGTCATATTATTATCTCAATTCTGACAATCTAACAATATGTAAATAGCAGCCACCAGATAACATTACAGTACATACTGTAGCAGTGATTCCAGAATTAAATAGCTTCCTTTTAAAGTCACACGTGCTCTTGAAAAATAAACAGCAGATGTGATGACATTGCCATCATCACACCTTGACTGCTTGGTGTCTCTGCCCGGGAGGTTTGAATCTTCCTGTTAGCAGAGGAATCACATCACCGCTGGGCCCTTTTGCAAGGCCCTTATCCCCAACTGCTCCAGTAGTGACTTTGTGCTCTGACCCTAAAACTGTGTACTTCATGAAGCATAACATGGGATATGTGAAACCTGAAGAACTCCAATGTACCTTAGACATATGGCAAATAAATAAATTACCTTATATACTTTTTTGACAAATTTAAGATTGTAGGGAGAAGATGCATAGTTAAAACAGTGCTGAGGTAGATATTAGGTTATAGGGGACCTGTAGTTAATTATTGACACCTTTTTTTGATGATTCATTTTCCTGATTAGAACTCAGTCAGACTGACAGTTTTTCTGTAATTCCAGCAGGATGTTAGTGGTCTACAGGTGTCTGATTGGCAGTACCCATTTCGGAGAGACTTTTGCACAAACAGCTTGGGCTACATGTGCAGGCTTTTTGTGTCCTGTAATTTTCAGTCCCTAACAGCAGAGGCATTCAGTCAGAGGCCTGGCATTGGGTCACTATTCTTTTGTTAGGGTTTAACTGGCATCAGATTATTGGGATCTGCCCAAACCTGTTTGGAAAATGGGGTGTTATGAGGTCAAAAAAGAGTTTCTCCTTAGGTAAACATCCACTGTATGTGTTTCAGAGCTGTTTCTATTCAGCAATTTTTAGGATAAGTTTAAGTGTACCTAAGAGTTAACTAGAGGGTTTGGCTGCACTGTGAAAGTGCATGTTTTTTTTTGTTTTAAAAATAGGATACATCTGTTTAGATAATATGTCCTTTATCTCACAAAAAAGTGGAAAAATGGTGTAAATATGACTGCAGGCTCCTGGTAGAAAGAGTCACTAGCTGGATGCTCTTTTCCACGTCTAAATTTCAGGGTTGTGCTTGCTGTGGCCAAATAAGTCCTTACAAGCCATTTGAATGACTTTTATCAGGAGCAAATTTTAAATAGGATTAGTAAGTCATTGAACAAACATTAATGTTCCTTTTATAAAGGGGTCCTTGAAGTCTAGCTAACCTACAGCTAGCCTTGAGTGAAGGACTGCTTTAAACATTTGAGAACGGGGTGTCCTGTTGTACTTTTGTGTTTACGGACCTGGGTGGAGCAGTGTGATGGAATATTTCATAGAATCAGAATCGGGTTTATTGCCAAGTACATTCACACATACAAGGAATTTGCTTTGGTGGTTGGTGCCAGAGATGAGGAGGTTAATGTACAAGTATGTAAATATATATGTACATGGGGTATGTCAGGTAGTAATATACATATAAATAGTTAGTGTGTGTGGAATATGGTACAGCAGTGGAATATATCCATATTTAAGACATGTGCATGCTTGTGCTAGGATGGAGAAATGGAATTTGAGTGAGTGTTCCTGGCCTTATTGATGAGGCGGGCCGCGTTGGGGAAGAAATTGTCCTTATGGTGTGATGTTTTGGTCCCAATGGACCGCAACCTTCTGCCAGAGGGGAGAGTCTGAAGAAGTTTGTGACCAGGGTGAGAGGAGTCGGCCATAATCCTTCCTGCTCTTTTCAGAGCCCTGGACTCGTACAGGTCCTGTAGAGGTGGAAGGTTGCAGCGGATCGTCTTCCCAGCAGAGTGGATGATGTGCTGTAGTCTGCTCTTGTTCTTAACAGTGGCAGTAGGGTACCAGACGGCAATGGAGGTGGTGAGAATAGACTCAATGATGGCAGGGTAGAAGTGCACCATCATGTAGAAGTGCACCATCATAGCCTTATCTTGAGATGCAAGCTGAAACATTAAATGGTTGCAGGATTATGTAGCCATAAACATTATCATTGTTCCATTTGAGTGATTAAGTTATAAATAGATGGTGACAATTATGGTAATTTATGTTTCCTGCTTTTGTAAAGGTACTATGTAAAACTATGGCACAGCAGTGACTACCAAGTACACCTATGTATCCTATGAATTTTAAAAATTAATTTAACTAAACGATTAAGTGAGCTGGTGGTGACATTTAATGAGTAGATGAAATAGCTGACATGTTCATGAGAGGTTTGGGAACTGAGGTGGTGTTCTTCCAGCCCTCCAAGAAGATATCGGTAATGTTTTGAAGATTAGAAAAAGAATCCTGTCACTTATCATTGTTCCTCTTATTTTGTACATGTTAAAATGTATTTTGTTGTTCTGAGCAAACACCTACTACCTGAATAAATAACATAAAACATTATCTTTGACTGCCTAAGACTTTTGCACTTTGCTGTATGTGTGTCTCTTGGAGAGCAAGATGGGATATGTGGAATGAATGATTCCAATGCACTTGTTCAAGCAGCAAATAAAGCATCATGTTCATTTCATAAGTTCAGCAGGTATGGTCTGTAGTTTGTGAATTGTGTGGCTTCAGCTATAAGAGTGTGCCATACAGTGGTAACCATGGTGATATTAGCTGTGCCTTAAACAGGATGGAAGGGGTCAAGCAGTGAAGCATAACAGACACCCCTGGAACTGATTCTTACCAGCAGATACTGTCACCTTCAGAATGGGCATGGGAGTTCTTCAGTGCCTTGTGTTGTATTCCTGAAGTATTTTGTCTGTTCTTTTACTATATATAAACAGTGATTTATTTCTGTAAATTCAGAGGATACATAAAGCTGTAGCTATTTGGTGCAGTGTTTCACATTTATTTGGAGAGCAGTTCAGAAAAAGGAGCATGAACATACTTATAACTTATAAGCTTTACCAATAGCAAGGCTTCCCTCTGGTGGTCAATATTTGTTACTTGCGGGTTCAACATGTGAATCAATGAGTCTAAAATTACATTTAATGCCCCAGTTTTACTGGCTAGCTGATTTAAACATGTTGAGTTCATTGTACATGCATAAGTCAGGTACTAAAGCAGGGCCCTACTTTTCTATACTGTCTGTATCAACAATGGTGCATCAGTACATCAGTACATCAGCAGAACAAGTCACAAGTGCATGAGGTACAGTGTTGAGTGTATGACGTGCAAAACTGAAATCTTTGACATGTTCTCAAACGTAACTTTTAATATAAGATTATCAGATAGTAACAGCATCCAACAAATTATACAACTTTCACTTTTTTATTGCAATTCACAATTAATATAAATGTTCTGCTCTGTTTTATATGTCACACTCTGTATTGTTTTGATGGACATATAAAATTAAATGTTATTTCAATTGACTGTTCAGTTGATTGTTACTGCCTGTTTTTAGCAATGACCTGTGGTGTAACAAATGCCAAACCCCCCCACATAATTTTCTTTGTTTAATTTCACATAACCTCACATATCATATTTATTTATCCCTTGTCTATACATCCCCTTTGTAGAGGCCCGAGTGCTTTCTTTGTCACCTGGCTATGAACTGAGTTTGATGTAAATATTTGTCTGTCAGTATCCTCTCATCTCCCGCCACCTCAGGGTTTAATGCATTTGCCAGGCCTTATTCATGTCAATAATCTATCCCACAATTTGACAGCTGTGACCCATGTAACCAATCGGTCTCTCTGCCCCATCCACAGCCAGAGTCATCGACTCCACCCCCCCTTAATGTGCACCAGGAGGAGGATGAGGAGGGGGACCTGAACAAAGCCCTGGGGGTAGAGTGTTTCCAGCAGATTCTGCACACAGTCCCCAGTGTCCCAGATGAGCATCGTCGATGCTACAGTGAGGAGGACTTTGAGTGTGAGTACACTGATTCTATTTGATGCTGATGTGGTGTTTGGGACAAAGAATCAACTCTTATAGTATCTCCAAAATAGCAATAAAATCCTGCTGGTCAGTATTCACTGGTGAATTTCAAAAGCCTTTTTTATGATTAAATGCATTCCTGCAGTAGGCTGCAAATGATGCATTGAGGAGTCTTGCCAGTAGAGGCACTCTTCCCAAGTCACATGCCCTAGGAGTGGTCCAAGTCTGTGCTATGTGTTGTACCAGTTAGAGGCAGGAGTTACACAGTTATGGATGGCAAAAAACTGGCACAGTGTACAATAGTATTGCCTGACTATTGAGGAAGACCTACAGTACCAACATACTTGTCTGCTACCTGCAAATCTCCAGCAGTGGATAGGACAATGATCTTTCAGCAGGGCAAAATCCTCCACACTGAGATTTTCAATGTGTGCAAACAGCAACTGCAGTACCACCTGCTGTATTGCGCAATGGATCAAACTGACTCTAAACAATAGAATCAATTTCAATGGATTGATTACGTGATTATTAGCTGATTGTCAGTTTAGTCTAATGTACTGCATGCAGATTCAAATTGGCTGTTTGTATCATTTTAATGGTGACCATGGAATTACAGTTTTCCACACCAGTATTGTAAATGCTATAGGAAGTTATTGTGTTGTATACAGTGCCAACCCTTTTCGGGACTCTAAGAAAAATCTGATTAACCTAGTTGAATAGCAAATTGCCAAAACTCACTCATTCCAGGGGATACTTGGATTTAACTATTTCTGTTCTGGCTCTTCTGCTTTTCCAGTCTCTCCATGTAGTGACCATGCACTGGTGTTTACTTTGTACTGGTCTGTGCCGTGGTTTTGTGGATGGTCTGATTTGTATCATGTATTTGTCATTGTCTCTATGTTGGTATCTGGTTTTAATGTTGTATCATTTATTTAATTGTTGTATTCCCTTTTAAATGCCTGGCTGCAACCTACATTTCCCTGGTGGGATAATAAATTTGACTTGACTTTTTTTGGACAAAGATTTCTGTGGACTTAGTGAGTTTTAAAAAATTTAACAGAAGTTCTTTGTTGGATCATATGCAACATGTGATGAGGAAGCCGGACATTAGGTCATTGGCAGTCTCATCTCTAAACCAACAACAAATGGACAGAGTTTTGCAAATTGGTCCTTCAGTTGCCATTTGCCATCTTCCTTCCAGTTTTGATAGGCCAATCAGTTGGGGACCCTCTGGTGGCCACTGTGCCATAATGAACCACTTAGGTACTTATGACAGTAATCGACTGCACTTCAAATGCTCTTTTTCCACTTCTCCTCAGACCACCGTCATTCCTCACACCATATCCATCATCCGCTGGCCAGGCTGCCCTCTGATGGACGAAAGAAGAAGAGCAGCAAGAAAAAAAAGAGTGGGGGCCACAAAAGTAGTAGTTCTGGAGCCCCTACCATCGAAGAGGGGGAGGAGGAGGATGAAGAGCACCCACTTGAGAGAGATGGCCAAGAGGCTGTGCCCACTGCCAGCCCAGTCTCTGACAGCCCGACTGAGAAAGTGCAGGTAACAGAACGACCAGACTCTGCGGAGGTGACTTTGAGACAGAGTCCTTTTGGGTCTCAAATGTGACAGGTGATGCCTCAACCCTGCAGCTTTTAAATGGCCATATTCACAGCTGATCTGTTTCAGCAATAACACCGAGCCCACTGAGCACTTCAGTTTTAGGCCATAATCATATACTCTTGATACATTAATAATATCCATCCATCCATCTCTCTCTGTGGGAGGCATGAAGAATGTTCAGGATAGATGTAATACAAACTGACCATGAAACATGTTGTGTGTGAAGCCTGCACTGTAACTTGTCCTCCTCCTTTATATTACATTTAATAAGGCCGTTTAATTGCTTTTGTCACTGAGGGTGAATCTTAATACCAAGAACGCAAAGATCGTACATGTGGTCTTGGCAAGACCGGTCTTGCTACCTTGCCTTCCAAGAACGATCTCACAAGATCACGAGAACAGAGAATGCACCAACAGTGGATTGAGACAGATGTATACTTGTGTACTTGCTGCTCTACTCTGCTGTACGCCCAGCTTATTGCCCCAACCATAATTTACATTTTTATCATAGTATATAATAAAAAAACATAATTGAAATGTCCAGCATAAATTACTATACCTGGTATGATATATTTCCACAAATAAAGTTTACACTTAAATATTCACATTACTTTTTTGCATTATGTACAAATGCTATATGGGGGTCTTAATCATTTCAGTACAGCAGTCTCACGAGTCAAAGAAGTGAAATGTAGCTCTGATTAAAGTAGTACAGTTATGGTTCGCACTTTCTTCCTCCTCCGTTGTAACAGCATGCAATGGATCATGGGATTGTTCTCTTTGGCAAGGATGTACCCGATGTATCCTTTACATTTCGGGCAGAGCCAAACCAATATCCCTCTGATCTTGTGACTTTAGTATTGGAACTGGTCTTCGGCAATGTAAGATGGTGTAAAATAGGTATATGGAAACACAAGTATGGTCAAGTACGCATATCGAGACTCAGCCCACCCCAGGTGTATTCTACACACTGACCCATTGATGTCCAGGCCCCTGTACCAATGACAGGCTTGTAATTGTCTTTTTATAAATATTTCAAAAGTTTTAAAATTAAATTCAGAATTATACGCCATACCTTACACCAGCCTAATGTTAAATTACAATAATTTAATTTAAATTAAGTTCATCTTCTGTTAATCATAAACAGCTTGGTCCTGAGGCCTTACACAAGTACAGCTCTCATACACTTAACATGGCAGCTGCAATTTAGAAGCTTAAAATAAGAACATAACAATATCGTCTGGCACTTTCACATATTGTGTTGTCACTGTGGAATGGGTGACAGGACTGGGCAATGGGACCACCACATTAAAACTGGCCAGCAAAATAATCCAACACGTCTTTTAAACTTTTACTGTTGGTTAAAATGACCATGTAACGGCTTCCAGAGTGCAGTGGGTTTTGTTTTTTTTAACTTTTGTTTGGTTACAAGGCGCATGTACTTGCTGACTTAATGTGCAGGAGTGGATTGCGTATCTTGTTTCTTGAGGTTTGGTTTGAATTCAGGGTTTGACAGCCTGCAATTTCGAGCTTCTTAAAGACCACCTGTAAATCTTGCAGCACCTAAGGAACGCCGCTTTCATGTCTGTCTCTCATCTGCCTCCAGTTCTTCCTTACGGATGACCCTCCCACTCCCTCACCGGGCTGTTCTCTAGCCCCGCAACCAATGGACTTTGTACCGGAGTCGGCCATGCATGCAAGCCCCACCCACCATGAGGATGCCACACCCACAGAGTGAGTACACGGGCCTCACCCTTCACAGCCCGTCCCTGCTGACCATGTGGCATTGCCACAGCAACCTGAACAACGCAATGAGAAGATTGTTTCAATCTTTCTTATGGCCTTTATGTCTGGACACTCCGTACGTTACTATGTGAGAGGTATCCAGGTCCCCCAGCAGGAGGCCTGAACTTTACCTCCTCATCTTCCGTTCAGCCATCTTTTCCACACCCCCATAATATACGAACCCCCAGATCTGTTCATGAATGCTTCCCTTAGGTTCTCACCTCTCTCCTGCTCAGTTTCATTTTCCTGATTCCCCTTATTCGTTGGTGACTCTGGACACATTATTACCTAGTTTTACCTCTACTGGGATAAGCAGTGAATCTGTATTATAAAGGAAAACTATTTCAAAAGATACTAATGCGTGCTAAGAGTTTGGGAGAAGTTGGGAGGCATTTCTCAGCGTAATCTTTTGAAAGGAATCCTGAAGCAGAAACCTGGCCAGCTTTGACCAGCCTTTTGTGAGTATATTTAGCAAATTTGCAGCAATGCTTATGGGTACCTTTCTAAGTTTTACCTGCTGTGTTGTCTACATTAGGTCATACATGTAAATAATAATACCGGAGGCTGGAACTAAGAGATTCAGGATAACAGGTACCTTGTGTAGAGAAAGGCTTAATTTAAGACCAAGACAAACTGTGAAGTCATTCTCGTGTGCTGCTCTGAGGACAGATCTGAAAATACTCTTTCAGACAAAGAAGGTATTGATTTCCTGTTTGTGCTGTGGGTCTGCTTCAGTTTCTTAGGTAGTAAAACAAACAGCATCGTCAGTTGGTGCTTGGACACTCTCTGGTATTTGAGGTTTTAGCCCCTTGTTATGTGGAAAATTAAATTACTGCCTTGGTTCTCAGATTCTGGAAAGTTTGAGAACAAGTGGCTTAAATTTAAAAAATAACAAGGTATTTAATGAAGCTTTCATAGAATAAAATTCTCTCAGGAGTAATTTATTTTTCCAAAATTTTCTTTTATCAGCTTTAATTTCAAACATAAATCAAGTCCAACCAAACTACCTATCCATCCATCCATCCATCCATCCATCCATCAGGAAACAGTTTTACACAGAAGACAATATAAAACAAAAGCCAATATTGAATACATAATTAAACATGCTCAACAAAAAGTTCAACTTTCGACCAGGGCTGTGGAGTGGGTTTGATTATAAACAGCTTACAGAGGAAGAAATGCATAGTGTACAGTGTACGGCATTTCCTCCATTTGCTATGTGCACTGCACGGAGAACTTTGAAAAGAAATGTCTAATTTAACGAAGATGCCATGATACTATGTGTCGCTAAAAATTACAGTAAGTATGAGAGGTTCGGATGGCCCCCGTCTGCTCCGCTCTGTGTGAAGTGGACAGTTTCTGGTGTTGCTGTGAAGGAAAGGGCAGGGAACCTGGCTCAGATTTCTATACTGGAACTACCCGCACTTCTGCACCTCTCTATACCCCAGCCACTACACTGTGGCGGAATACGACATTGTTCTGTACAATGAAAATGACTATAAATGACTGTAGAGAAAGGCGAGGGCTAGTCCTGTCTTCTACTCTTTCATGTGCTGAACACACAGAAGATCCCGGCTACTCCTAGAGGTGATGTAAATACGCCCTGTGGTCATGATCACGTTCAGCCTCATGTGGCTGTGTATAATAGGGCTCCTCTCCGAGCACGTGGTGGGGCGGGGGGGCTGACAGTAGAAGCCCTCATATCCTCCACGGGTAGCAGGGACAGTAATCACAGCTTTATTGTCCTTTACTCTCCTGGGTCTGTTCTTCCCACACAGCAACTGGGAACAGCAGGGGATCTCGACCGAAGACAGAAGCGACGCGTCCACAGCCAGCCCCTCGTCCCCCAGCTCCCCGAGGGCCCCAGGAGCTCCCAGCTCACTGACTCACGTGCCGTCCGCCAGTCGTGGCTACGATCTACAGGAGCGCCGCCGCACGGGTAACATGACGGGAGCTGAGCAGGCCCGGTACCAGCGGATCCCCACGGATGAGAGCGAGGCCCAGATGCTGGCCACCGTGGACCTGGACGGGATAAAAAGTGAGTTCTGCTGTGGGGACCTGAAGGGCACCAGGACCCCAACATCAGTTGTGTACCATAGTGAACCATAGTGAGCAGGTGGAACAAACCATTAAGGGATGAATATAAAAATATATAAAAGAGAATTTATAGTTTAAATTTACGACCTTATACTTTACTAAGCAGATTACGATCAGTGTTTCATAACGTAAATTTAACAGGAGCACTTTTAGCTCAACAATTAAGAAACCGTGAAAAATATTTAAGGAAATAGGATGAACTTTTTTTTGTTTTATTTTTTGCGTTTTGCTCATCAGGGCCAATATATTTAGGTTTGTTCACATTAAACTAAACATTAGCCACTGCCCATGTTATGGGTTTTTACAGCAAGACAAATAATAATACTGTAGGCTAGTATATTTTATACTAAATAAAATATAAAAAATATAAACCTTTTCATTATTGTGCAAAGTACAGAAATGGTTTTTCAGGTCCTTCAACATGATACTTCGCTATGTGTTTTTAAGTAAAATTGCTAGTTAATTCTTATGTTCAACACTGCACAAAATGTTTAAGTTTTTAGAATAATTTATTTTCTAAAACTTTTTCTTGTCTCTTTAGGGGTACATAGGATGTATACAAACATTGTCATTGTTTGCAATGTTACATAGTACCGTTGGTAAGCTTCATGTAGTTATTGAATGACGGTTTTTATTTACCTGCTTAGCTGCTCTTTCCGGCAGGTTTGAACCAGTTTGGCTCTAGTGCCACCGTTGCCCAGGTGAAAGATCGTGGAGCAACATTGCAGTTGCCCTTGAGATCTTATTTTTGACTTTATATATGACTGTGAACAGAAACTCTGCATATTACAACTTTAGGTGGGAATCACAAAATAGACGCTTTTTTGGTCTTTTATTATAGACCAACACTGTTTCATTCTCCCTTCCCTCTGAATATTGTGCCCGTTGAACTTTTAAAGTTGTCTTCATAATTTACTCCTTTACTTTAATCTGTTCTTCTACCACCGCTATGTTTTATGTACACTTCCAGAAGAGTGCAGAGCCAGGGGCCAAATGATTTAAAGGTCACTGAAACAGAACCAGGCAGCCTGTACGGAGGGGCCCCGTGACGTAGAGGCACCCCCTCGGGCCAGAGTCAGGGGCCAAGTGATTTAAAGGTCACTGAAACAGAACGAGGCAGCCTATACGGAGGGGCCCCATGACGTAGAGGCACCCCCTCGGCCCAGAAACAGGGGCCAAGTGATTTAAAGGTCACTGAAACAGAACGAGGCAGCCTGTACGGAGGGGCCTCTTGACGTAGAGGCACCCCCTTGGCCAATGGGGGAAGGGTAGTAAAGCCAGAGACAGGTAGGTAAAGACAGTAACATTTTCCACTTGTGAGCCTCTGTCAGCTGAATGCGCTGGATCCAAAACCAGCACGACTAAATGATCATTCAAATATCCAGTGACGCCACATCGCCCCTCTTCAGGCCCACAGAAGAAATGTTTGTGGAGGGGACCAAACAGTATGCAAAAGGTCTCAACTCTTAAGCTTTTCCAGCCATGCTTGATGAGGCATTCGGGGTGATTTAATATACCAATATATTACAAAATATTTTGACTGACACTAGCCGACACACATACAGTATTGTCTGGTATGGAGTTGTCATTCACCCAGAAATGGCCTACTAGATTACAGCATAAACAATGGCTTTCTCTACAGTCTGTTGCAGGTTTAGATTTACTGAGCCCCAGTACACTGTAACATTAAATATAATGTGAAGACACATTAGAAGATGTATAGCTTTATTCTAACAGACATAATTTAATGTAAGGCCAATATTGGATAAAGTCGTTTTCTTTGTTCCAGTAACATAAATTAGCTTATCACAGATCTGGAAAAATTATGCTGCCAACTGCATCAAACATAGGCTTGGTATAGAAGCCTATATACTGTAGAAAATACTTCTACTTACATTATGTGCTATGTAACAGATCTTTGCTTTTTCCGAGTTGTTTTTTCTGTATTGCATGCCGCCTTGGTCCGTGTGACCGAACTGCATCCGGTACAAATTAAGGCACCTTGCTTAGTTCTCAACTTGTTCAGGACCCAATATCCGCAATAGCGGCATACAGAAAGGATGCACTAATTAAGTCACAAATCTAGCACGTATTGATGTTTTTGAATAATTTTTTTTAGAAAGTGACATTAATGCTTTGAGTTATTTATCCTTTAGTTAAATCGGTAGGTCATCCTGGAAGCAAACCATTTTAAAGCCATGTATAGGCTAACATGAATGCATGTATGTATTTTATTCTGCTTACTTACAAACGAGATGGAGAAAACAGTTGGAACGCGGGGATACGCGCGCTTGTGAGGCTATGGAAGATTATAAGCACAAAAATTCAAATGGCAATTCATTTTGCAATTGGCCATTCAATGTTCAATCAGAGCATGCATTTGTCATTTCAATATTTAATCTGAACATGTAATTTTAAAATACATTTTGCA
>JAABNY020000001.1:28101875-28114553 GCA_015164015.2 Brevimyrus niger
AGCCAGTCTAATGATCCAGTGGTGCGCCTTTGAGCCAGTCTAATGATCCAGTGGTGCGCCTTTGAGCCAGTCTAATGATCCAGTGGTGCGCCTTTGAGCCAGTCTAATGGTGCATCTGTTGACCACGTGAACTAACCACGCGAATTTCTCTTCACCTGTATAGGAGCCGTTCTCCTTGACCTGGACCAGAAGACTTTGCCTGGCATTGCTCACCAAGTGGTTGAGCAGATGATAATCTCTGATCAGATCAAAGCAGAAGACCGGGCAAATGTATTGAGAGCTTTGCTGCTCAAGCATAGGTATGGGAATGCATGCTTATAAAAGTAACTATCATCCAATTGTAGCATGGACATTTTAGAAAGAAGTGTTTTCTGTACTGACCTAATATTTCTAATGTTGCTTTTCAGTTGTAGCATGTCTGTCACTTTCTCCCTGTTTCCCTTCATCTTCCTCCACCAGTCACCCCAGCGACGAGAAGGAGCACATCACCTTCCCCCGGAACATCTCGACTGCTAGTCTAAGCTCTCTCATGGTTCACCACAGCAGCAACCACAGTGGTCAGCCGGAGTCGTCTGTTACAGACCCACTCATGGGGCGCAGCAGAGCCAGTTCCGAGAGCGACACACACATTGACATTGACAAGCATGAGGTACGAGTCTGGTCACACACTTTCGGAAACAAGTCAAGCCATAACATTCTCTAGTGTTTGCTAAGGTGTCAACTAATTTATTAATAATCGGACACTTCTTGTGTGGGTTTGCATGAATCACATTTGGGGACCAAAAGGACCCCAAAGAGTGGTAAAACAAACCACCTTACTTTTGGGGACATCCCATTTGGAATAACTAAATAAAATTCTGTGAATGCAGTCAACCAAGTAAAAATTCCAAAAGTCTTGTCTTGTATTTTGGTTGGTTACTTGTGGTTAGGGTTTGAGTGTCATGATTGCGATTAGGGTTTTGCCCATAGAAATGAATGGACAGTCCCCACAAAGATATGGGTCTCTTTCTCTCTGTAATTTAAAAAAAAATATGAGTACTTGTATGAATTTCTTTTTATTCAAAGCTTAACCAGTCATAACGATGAGATTGTGTTTATATTGCTTTATTTACAAAAAATAATTGTATTAAAATGTACATAGGCAGTGCAATAAATTAGGTGTACATTTGCTCCACATAGTGTGTCAATGGATCTAAAAACAAAAGGGTATTAGTCGCATTCTAACATCCCACAGAGGTACAACTCTCAAGAGTCGCATGTGGAAAAGTTCCAAGTACTCACGTCTACAACATTAACAATGGTGAATACAGTTGCGTCAGGTTAAAAATTGCCACACTGCATATCAGGGAGCAGGAGTTGGCTGAAGATGCATAATGATCTAAAATGAATATATTAGAACAGTCACACTTTTTCTACAGAGTTTCTTGTTTGTAGGTGGTGTTGAATCTGACACACCTGCCTAGACTGGCTTCTGCATAAATCTACTTCATGGAGATTGCAGACCTCGAAGGAGCCATCATTGATGAAGACTGTTTGTTTGGTGGATTAAACTTTGGCAGACTGTAGGCAGCTGGACCCTGATTTGAGATGTGGCTCTTCTGCTTGCAGAAGGACACTAACCAAATGATGGGTATGCACAAGTCCAAGTCAAAACACGAGTTAAAGCTACTAGAGAAGATCCCTGAAAATGCTGAAGCCACTGTGGTCCTTGTGGGTGAGTGTCATTGCTCCAGCAAGAATGTGGCAGTAAGAACATTTCAGTGCAGCACCACACATCGCCCTTAAATTGAAGGCTAATGGCTACATGTCAATGCATTAGTTTTTCTTGGTTTTGACTTTTCATCATATTGTTTTTTGTATCCACAGTTAACACATGCTAGAGGTTGGATTATACAGAAGCTAAAAGAAATAATTGGGTGTGTTATGAATGTGAATTGTGTTTGACTGTTCTTGCTCCCCAAAGGCAGTGTCGACTTTCTGGAACAACCTACTATGGCTTTTGTTCGACTGCAAGAAGCAGTGGAATTGGAATCTGTCCTGGAAGTTCCAGTGCCAGTTAGATTCCTTTTTGTTCTTCTGGGACCACCTAGCACCAACATGGACTACCATCAGATCGGCCGCTCCATCTCTACACTTATGTCCGACAAGGTAAGCAGAGTACAACTACATTCATATGATAGCAATGCTTAATTTCCCCTTGGGGATGAATAATCTTTTTGCTACCGTCTCTTGTTCTCCACAAGAGAGAGAGACATGTATGCCAGTGAGAACAAGCTTGGGGAGGGGGGTCACGACATGGTTCAGCCATTGCCAGAGCAATTGCGGGTCAAAGGCCCAACTGGTGCTTTGGGATGTAAACTGGCAACTGTCCGATCACAAGTCCTAACCCACTGAACTACTGCTGACCCTAGCAGTTTACAATTACATCACGGCAGAAGCCACATTGGTCAAGAAGCATTTGTGATGGCAATCCATAAACGTATTCTTTTTAATTGCATTCTTGGAATCTGACTGAGAAGCCCAGCAATGCCCCTGAAATTGCATGAACATACAACTGATTACCTAGTTGCTTCTAGTTCGAAGGACATGAGCCTTATGCTGTACTTGTGCTGAATAATAAACTTAGTTCCTAGTGCATCCTGTGTTCTCTTGTAATTCCCGTATTTTTTTCCAGTATATTTTTTACAAATAGGTTAGTAGGCCTTGTATTCACGGTAAAGTGGTTGCAAATCATCTATATTAAAATTGTTTAAAGACACTGGGTGCCTACATCAATGCAACCAAGTTTAAAAATAAATAAATAAATAAATACAAACTAATTTGATGATAACTTAGTCCCTTGATCGGTTTAGTTGACGGTAAGAAGATTGGTGTAAAGATCTATTACTCATGTGAAAGCACTCATCGTTCCACACCCCTCACTCAGCACTTCCATGAGGCGGCCTACCTTGCTGATGACCGGCAGGATCTGCTCACTGCCATCAACGCCTTCCTAGACTGCAGCATCGTGCTGCCCCCATCCGAGGTGGATGGGGAGGAGCTGCTACACTCTGTGGCACGCTTCCAAAGGGAGATGCTGAGAAAGCGTGAGGAACAGGAGGTCAAACTGCTGGCCAAGGAGCCCACGGCCATCGAGGACAAAGGTGTGGAGAAACAGAATGTTCAAATTGATCCCTATTCATTCATATTCTGTGTGAAGGGTCTGCTGTGGCATTTCTGTAACTTGCCTTGGACCAAAGCACTCTATAGCTGAATAACTGTGTGCCTATTGTGGTGTATCCAAACAAATGGGAGAAGAAATATCAGGGAATAGCACAGCTTTTTATTCTCTGCCACCTGTTTCCAGAATATGGCTACCCTTTCTGCTGTGAAATTTGAGATGTTGTTTACGTAACTTCATTTACTCATTTAGTAATTGGAGCATCATTTTAATTCTCATAAGGTTGAGAATGAATGCTGTTGAATGTACACTACCTAAACAGCAAGTGAAGTGGCATCACCATAAAGTAATTCTGAAGTGGGGGTGGACCTAGTAATTCATTAAAGTTGATTGGGTAGTAAGATGTGATTTAAGATCAATTTAAGATGATGTGTTTAAGATCCAGGAAACCGTGCAGCTGGTTTCAAACACAAGGGGACTGCCAAGGCATTAAGGATGTGATTTTTCTTCTTATTCATTTTGCTCCTTTTCCACTCAAGTCCATCCTGTTGCCCCTTCCTGGTGACCTGTGTGACATACTTCCACAGTTAATTATGTTAAATAAGATCATTTCCCCCACAGCTTTCGTTACTTCCTCGCAGCCCTGTGATGACCCTTTACGGAGAACCGGGAAGCTGTTTGGCGGCTTGATTCGGGATGCCAAGCAGCGCTACCCCAGATATATCAGTGACTTTAGGGACGCTCTAAATCCCCAGTGCATGGCTGCTGTCATCTTCATCTATTTTGCTGCCCTGTCTCCAGCCATTACATTTGGAGGACTGCTGAGTGAGTAAGAACATACAATCAAACCCACCTGGAACCTTTCTGGAACTTTCAGTCCACTCTAGTTTACTATATATCCATTTACATGCTTCAGGGTTGCAGGGGTCCGGAGCCTATCCTGGAGGCTGTGGGTGCAAGGCAGGGAATAATCCAAGATGGGGTGCTGACCCATCGCAGGACACATACACCATTTAGACCTATGGGAAATTTGGCAAAGCCAGTTAACCTCAGCATGTTTTTTTTGACTGTGAAAGGAAACTGTATTACGTGGAGGAAACGCCATAACACGGGGGAAAACATGCAAACTCCACACACACACAGAGCCGCAGTGGAGATTTGAACCATGGTCCCAGAGGTGGGAATAGGCCAGTATTAACCACTGCAGCACAGTGCCACCCATAGTTCGCTGTATTTTTATAGAAGAATATCTTGAATGGGGGGGGTCAGCAAGCAGCAGTGCAGCCTCCCTCTTATAGGCCTGGGGATTTGAATTCTGCACTGCTCTGAGTGAGGGGAGTTTGCGTCATCTCCCCACGTTGTGTGGGTACCCACTGTGTAATCGGATCAATTTTTTTTTCCTCTCAGTTTAAGAACATGTGGTGTGCCTAAATTACCCGTAGTGTGAGACTGTTTGTTTGTTTATGCGTGTCCTGCGATTGTCTAGGGTGTTCCCCTGCCTCACGTCCTACACTTGTGCCTGTGCAACGGTTAAACAGTTTTTATCCTAAGGCAATTATGCTAGTTAATGCTGAAATGAAATGATATGGTTTCTGGTGTTATCAAAGAAAGGGGTGTGGGGGCAAATGTGGAGGGGCCAGAAGGAATGTATGTGGCTTAACGTATTTATTAATTTACCTTGGATGAATGTTGTACAGAAGAGGCATTTCAATTTTGTTGTTTTATGACAATGACAAAGTTATCTAATTTTGGAGAAGCCCCTGGAGAATGGATTTCTCCTATGTCTTTAGAATATTGATGTGATATGGATTATACATGGGCAACATTTTTCTTCTTTAAGTGGGAGACATAAAAATGGTAATAATTAAAACGGGGGATTAATGTTATCATTAGCCAAAGAGATGTTTTGAATCGGCGAATGATGGAGAGGGGGCAGTTCAACAGCTGCTCGTCTTTCATCTGGGGCCAGTGTCCCTTTGGTCCTGCCCCATTATATGTCTTGGCACTATACTCTTCTGACTGGAGTTTGTGTGACCCCTCCTCTTTTTCCAGGTGAGAAAACTGGTGGTCTTATCGGTGTGTCTGAGCTGATCGTAGCCACGTGCGTTCAGGGGGTGCTGTTTTGCTTGCTGGGTGCTCAGCCCCTCCTGATCGTGGGTTTCTCTGGTCCCATCTTAGTGTTTGAGGAGGCATTCTATACGGTGAGTCAATTTGCCCATTAGCAGCCGACCACAATGTTCCAGGTGCATAACCAAGGAGGTGTTCATACACTATCTGCAGCATGTGAATTTGTGAGTCTGGCATGCAATTCCAGCTCAGCAGATATCTAGATGTTTAAATTATCCCTGGGGGAAATTCTTGTGCATTCAGCAATGAAATCCATGAAGTGCATAGATGCAAATGTATAGTGTGAAACAAGAACCAAGGATAACACACAAAGTGAAAACAAGTACACTGTACACCAACAGAATGTTGTGCAGAGTATCATACCAGAATCTTCTATTTCTATTGATTGTGTTTTCTATTTCTTTGCTGCTCCAGTTTTGTGAGGGGAATGGCATGGAGTACCTGACAGGTCGGGTTTGGATCGGGTTCTGGCTCATCTTGATCGCGGTCCTGACTGTGGCTTTCGAGGGCAGTTTCCTAGTGCGCTTTGTGTCACGCTTCACGCAGGAGATCTTCTCCATCCTTATCTCCCTGATCTTCATCTATGAGACCTTCTCAAAGCTGGCCAAGGTAAGAGGCATCCAAATGTTTCAGGTGCTGTGGAGGTGGAGTAAAACCACTGAAACGTTCTGTTAATTTTACATTTTAACAGCTGCTTGATGGGCTACGTTGTCACCTCTTGATCTGGTCTCCAGTCAAGTGTTTTGCACAGCAAGCATTGCTGCCTCTTCAGATGTAATAAGATGTCATTTAGCAGCACTGTAGCCAGCAGTACAGCATATAACATGCATAGACAAGAACAAATGTAGACAAAGGGCACAATATACAAGAAGTATGAGACTAAAAGCATGTGCATGAGGGGGATACAGCTGAAGATGGGACAGTTTAGCAACAGCTGTGGCTAAGAAGCTGCTGTTCAGCCTTGATCTGTGAGCACAGATGAACCTGTAGAATTCGCCTAATGGTGAGACTTTGAATAAGTAGTGACTAGGATGGGATGAGGTTTATCAGGCTAGCTGTCGCACAACACGGAAATGGCGAACCGATGGGCTCCACGTGTCTCTGCTCAGATCTTCCAGGAGCACCCATTGCGGCCATGTTCTGTGGATAATGGCACAGAGCTGAATGCCACAGATGGGCGCGTCTTTGTGGAGAACCCCGCCACCGTGCATCTGCTAAATGAAACCGGGAGCCGAGACCCAATCATAGTGACGGGAGAGCCCAACACCGCCCTGCTCTCTTTGGTCCTCATGTCCGGAACTTACTTCATTGCCTTCTACCTACGCAAGTTCAAGAACAGTGCCTTCTTTCCTGGAAGCGTGAGTAGGGTCGGGGCTCTCGGGGGTTGCAGGAGTGTTTGAAGTAGCTGGTTTAGGGGGTGCTTTATGAACTTACTAATTCTGGTTTTACTTCAGTTTAGCAAATTCTATTGCATGGCACAGCATAAGCAAGTAAAGTGAACATTGACCAGGTGATGTGTCCAAAGAATTAGAATTTAGAGATACAGTAAGTAGTCATTGTCAACACACCACAGCACACAGTGTGCAGCAGTGTAATGTGACCCCTGCATTTCACCCATATGTGATTTTCGTGACATGCAGTGGGCAGTGCTTAAGGGCGGTACCTTGCTCAGGGTACCTTAGTGGTGACTTGCTGGTGGGGGATTCAAACCTGCAATCTTTCGATTACAAGTGCACTCACCTAACCATCAAGCCACCACTGCCCACAGTATGCTCACTGTTCTTTTGGTCCTTAGATCCGCAGGATTATTGGTGATTTTGGCGTCCCCATTGCCATCCTCGTCATGGTGTTGGTGGATTACAGCATTAAAGACACCTACACCCAGGTAAGAGCCCCACATTGCCCACAAATGGCCCACCCTAGTCAACCCAGCTTGTCTCAAGGGCCATCTAGCTAAATATTCTTGCTTTGTACTGGAGGATTTCAGCACATGGTTTTATGAGGGCCTGGAGTATGAGCGACTGTCCTGTCTGTGATCCCACACAGAAACTGAGTGTACCCAGTGGGTTCTCTGTTACACGCCCCGATAAGCGTGGCTGGTTCATCAGCCCACTGGGCTCTGATAAGCCGTTTCCTATCTGGATGATGGCAGCCAGCATCCTCCCAGCCCTGCTCGTCTTCATCCTCATCTTCATGGAGACACAGATAACGTCGTGAGTTGCATGACGTCCCCAATGCATCAATGAAAGTTCCAAGTCTGTTATACTCCACAAAAATGTTATTGGACCTCACTGTGTACTTTTTTACCTCACAATGCCTGTTGATACTGCTGATGGTGTAACATGAGGTATACAGTGTAAAAATACATTTGAGCCGAGTCTCCCACTGTTATTTTCCCCAGGCTGATAGTCAGTAAAAAGGAGCGCATGTTAGTAAAGGGCTCCGGTTTCCACCTGGACCTGCTGGTCATAGTGACACTTGGCGGCATGTCTGCACTCTTTGGGCTACCCTGGATGGCAGCTGCCACAGTGCGTTCCGTCACGCACGTCAACGCCCTGACCATCATGAGCAAGGCTGTCGCCCCGGGAGACAAACCTCGCATCCAGGAAGTCAAGGAGCAGAGGGTGACCGGGCTGCTGGTAGCCTTGCTCGTAGGTGGGTCTTCCCAGTGACAATCTCCAATTATATAACGCATCAGTTTAGCTCAAGCACATAAAACTGATTAACAGACAACATGTTTTCATCATTTTTCCCAGATGGAGAATACATACAGTTTTGAGACCAGTCCACTACTGCAGATACATCTTGTTGGCGCGATAACCCAAAAAAAATCTGGATTTATTTTTTTCTTCAAAATTTGCGGACACGGTATATGATCAAATTTTGAGACAAATTGTACCGAAATTGAAGCAAGTTGCTTGTTTCAATTGCTTAGTTGCAGCAAACGGTGACCTGTAGAAGACCTGAGCATGATGGATACAGTATTATCGTTCAGTAGAATCTGGTTTTAGATGGATTATTTCTTTTAGTTTGAGTAAAGTAGCAACTTTAAGCATCCAACAGTGTAATTTCAAGATGAATACTGCAATTATGAGATGGACCAAGAACAGAAAATGGTGCATTTGATAATGTGTTCCCTGGTAATGTTGCCTACTAGTGTTACAGAGCAGATGAAATGAATATGGATGGTACATACAGTACCAGGCAAAACTTGGACACCTACCCATGGAAAGGTTTATTCATACTATTCTCCAGATTTTAGAACAATTATAAAGACATTGAAATTATAAAATAGACCTAACATATGAAATTATACACTGAGCAAAATTAGTATTTAAACAGCTTTGTAGGTTAGGACTCCGATGGTTGCTGGTTCAAATCCCATGATTAGCAAAGTGATGCCTTGCTCAATGGCCCAGTGGTGGCCTCTTAATTCCAGTTGCTCCAAGGATTGGACCCTGCTTTCTCCTCTAGGCCAGTTTCATGATATGACCACCTGGGATGCTTCTCCAGCTGTCCTGAAGGAGGTCTCGTATGTATGCTGAGCACTCATTGGCCCTTTTTCTTTCACACTCGATGACGTCAAGCTCCTCCCAAACCATTTCTTCTGGTCAGGTCATGTGATGTGATACTATCAGTCTCATTTATAGGCAGCTGAGGGTATCCAAGTTTTGTATTGGTATTGGATAATGATTGGTAATGTGTGCCAACAAGCGATACCCATACTGCATATGCTGTTAGAGATCCATATGATAGTGAATGAGAAGGATCTTTCCAGAACGTTCCTCTTGCCATATTTTAGGCAAGGCAAACGGTATTGATCATATCCCTGTTGGCTCCATATCTTTTAGGCTTGTCCATAGTGATCGGGGACCTCCTACGGCAGATTCCCATCGCGGTGCTCTTCGGGATCTTCCTCTACATGGGGGTGATGTCGCTGAATGGCATCCAGCTTGCCGAGCGCTTTCAGCTGCTGCTCATGCCTCCCAAGTATCACCCCGACCACACCTACATCCGCAAGGTCAGTCAATAGGAAAGAGCATTAGGAAAGGAGAGCAAAGACTGCTCTCAGAAGCAGCCAGTCACAGCCAGTGAGGTGATGAGCTCTGTGTGCGCTTGCAGGTACGCACGCTGCGGATGCACCTCTACACTGGTATCCAGTTGGTGTGCCTCATAACCCTTTGGGCCGTCATGTCCACTGCGGCTTCGCTGGCCTTCCCTTTCGTCCTGATCCTTACTGTCCCTGTCAAGATGTTTTTGCTGCCAAGGATCTTCAGCACCCGAGAGATGCAATGTGTAAGTCACCCGCAAGTGGTTGCAGCTAGTTTGAGTACACATTCACAATGACATCCAGTTTTTCTTTGTAATCTCTTCCAAGTTCAGAGTACAAGGTGAGAGACTATTGTGTGGCTTCAGGACCACGGTGCAAACATACAATGTGTGTTGCAACAAGACACTGTATAGTATAAAAAGCAGGACAGTGCAGCACACAGGACAGGAGATCAGTTGCACTGGACCAGTTGCAGCATTATCAGTAGCAGATGTATATTTAAGATGTGCAATAGAGGAAGATGGATATACATCTGGGATATAGTGACAATTTGCTACTGGGGCAGTAAAGACATAAGGTGATCAGATATAAAGTATAAGATGTATTATAGAGAAATCCACTGTACTGTTTAGAGGGGGTTTAGCCTGCAACAGCCATGGAACTGACTAGGAAATCCTTTGTAAAGGTATGGGGTTGAAAGGAGGTAATGTTAGTCCATTATCTCCATGGGTAGGTGAGTTCTACCCATAACTCTACCTGAGATTCCAAGACTAACAGCAGAACCTCGCTCCCATGCCACAGCTGGACGCAGACAACGCTGAACCCACTTTCGATGAGAAGGAGGGTCAGGATGAATACACGGAGATGCCCATGCCAGTGTGACATGGCGTGCCACGCCCCCTTAAGGTTGCCCTGGGAACACCTGTCCAGTCTGCCAGTCAATCACAGCTGGGGTGACAAGGAGCACAGTGTTGTTTTTTATCAATTTTTTTTTTTATTTTTTTTACCAAAAGGAGTCTCCTTAAGCTAGGAAAGATGCCCTTTAACCAGGACCTACATAGACGTTGCAACATCTGCAGGTCTTTCTTGTATTCAAATGAAATGCCAGTTAAACTTTTCTGTTTGCATGCCTCACGTTTCTATGCTCGACCATCCCAATTATTCTTTGCATCCTTGAAGTTACTGAGTATCTATTCAGCAAGAACTGTACTCCTTTCCTACTAATTCTTCCATGCCCAATAATGGTATTTTGATATGGTATCTGTTAATATCACGTTCAGTGTTATTTTATGTGGCTGGCATCACTGCTGACTATTGAACATCATATTTTTGAATACGCTCACAATTTTCCTATTGCCTTTAGATGAAAGTCTTGCATTGCACACTAAGCACTTTTTCTGAACTAGTTGATAGTGACTAACATGTCCTATATGTTTAATTAATGAGCTGAGAGGAATGGGGCAGCAACCTTTTGAAACTTTTTGATCTAGTCATGCAGTGTACAGTAGGATTAAAGTTTATTTATTGATATTTATAAGGAGGAAAAGTCTCGTATGCTCCAGCAGTACACCCCATTACCTTCACTAACGTAAGGCTGTACGAACATATCAAGCAAACACAGGTGTCAATTGCTGTACTGTACCAAAGATGCCATAACAGGACTTTGTAAATGGAGTAAGAGTTTGCAAGATGGTGGCTCAGCTGTGAAACTGTGGTTTGCAAAGAGGGACATGCAATCCATTTTCTCAAATATTGAGAAATACATATTCCAACTGTAAATTATGGCTGTATTTTGTAAGCCTCAGTATCATAATTGCTTGAACATACCTAAGATTGCTGCATAATGTCCATCTCAAGGAGGGCAGTGATCAGTCAGCTGTTATTGAGCAGTTAAACGATTGACCACTAGAGGGCGGAAATGCTATATGAAAGGCACGTGCCTTTTGGACACAGCCAGGATGATCTTATTTGTGCCATGGTGGTACTTAATTTGTGTTGATTCTTTTTTTCCTCTTAACCCGGAAAATTGGCGTTGTAACTTCATTAGTCCTAGATTATGCTTTATAAAGGGAACTGTCCAGACTTTTTTTTACTTTGACCTGTCAAACCTCACTTTGAGTAAATCACTTCTGCACTAAGGTGATGCTACTTTAAATGCACATATCTAAAAACATTTGTTTTTGGAAAAACCATAACATGCATTTTATTTGACCAAATTATGTCACAGTTTTAATTATAACTGGTGGAAAGGCCTAGTACATATGACCACTAAGCCTATACCTATTATATTGGTTGTTTTTCTGTCTTTATTATTAGATGCTAACACCTGTAGCTGCTTGCATTTCAGAGTTGTGTCCACTGAACAAACATTTTCCAAAGAAAACTGATGCATATTGTTTCTGCCATTTTTTACCATTGTCATAGTGTTTGACAAAAAGACCAAATAGCACAGTGAGAACAAATAAGCACAAAACATGTATGTCTGGTCTTGAGCTTGCAGAGAATTGCACAAGTGGTGTGAATCGACATGCAGGGTGAATTGTAGTTTTCATGGGGAATTTGGGTGGCATAACGGCACTTAACATTGATTACAAAAAACAGGGACCAGTTCTCTGTTTCATTGGTTTATGGTATAGCAGTATAGGAGATCTGATTTTTGTCAAATTGCTACAGACCACAGCAACTTAAAACCACATTGTGTGTGCGTCTGCGCATGCATGCAGGCACTGTTGTGCCAGGACAGTGTTCTTTCTTTGCTAAGTTTGTTGTAACTGTAACCTTAATGTGCCAGACTAGCAAAATTTGTTTTGGCTTCCCTGCCGTTATGAATGTGTAATGTAATTCTTCAGTTAAAAAATAACTTTGCACATTCCGAAACTTTGACCTATACAGTGATAGTTGTTTCCGTTTTATAAAAAGGTTTCAAAGGCACTGAGGTTGGTATAAAAATAAGATGGGAACATTTGTATACAAGTGGTTATTTTCTTAGGAAATTAATGTAACACATTTAGAATTGGTTATCCAACAAAAGTTTTTAAGTTCTAGTTGAAGTGACCCCTTTTAAGAGAAGCGTGATATTTTTGTATATGTGTAGCTTGATTCTCATATTTATAAATAACCTTTTTGAAGCAGACGGTTCTTGGTTTGTGGCAGGGGTTATTGGGAGGCTGGTCAGGCTGCATTTCAGTACAGAAAGCACACCAAACAGGAAGGACTCCTTTCCATGTACTGTGGCTGCACAACCACTCAGTGATTGGCTGCTCTGGCTGCCTGAAGACCTATGGTGCAATTTCATTGGGGAAAGGCAGGCGGACGTACTCCACACTGGAAAGTGTGTCAT
>JAABNY020000001.1:28127336-28137463 GCA_015164015.2 Brevimyrus niger
TTCCAGAGCATTCCAGAGGAGGAGAGAGAGCGGGTGCTAGGAGAGGAGAAGCTGGCTGGGACGCGTCTGGGCGCTGGGAGCACTGGCAGCACGGGGGGTGCAGGGAGCCCTCTCCGCGCCAAGTCGCCCATGGGCAGGGTAAAGACAGATGTGCATGCCATGATCGATCTAGCAGCCTAACCGATATGTGACCTGCTACGCTAGCTTGCCAGTTGGTAAGAACGTCACGGTTCCATTTTAGGAGCGCCCTGACATGGATCCCTGGGTGCTTGGCCTGGTCAAGGACAAGCGCGACGGCAGGAAGCGGCCAAGACTGCCTGACACGCCCAAAACGGCCGAGGAGATGTGGCAGCAGAGCGTCATTGGGGACTACCTGGCCAAGTACAGGGTGAGAGTGGCAGAAGTCTGTGGAGATCTCTTAGTACCTTAGCGTTTGGCAGGCTGGGTACAGAAACAAGGAAAGTAACAATGTAGAGAAGCGGTTGGCGGTCAAAGTGCTGTTAAAAAAGTACACTGAAATAAGTAAAAATAAATAGAAGCATTGGACCAAACAAATGTCAGTTCTTGCATATGCCTGCAGAGTAGCATGCTTTAGTGGTCTTTCCACTTATCTTACCATCTATTGTGTTATATCAAATACCCAACGTCATTTGTGAGTGTGCATATAAAGGGATTAAAGTATCAGTAATGTTACGATTTTGTTTTGTTTAAGAGCAACATTCAACTATCCGGCATTGCCTCTGTCACAGTGTTGCCAGATACGAGATCTTTGACTCTACGTGCTTATAGCTTCCATTAAATGATAACCATTGGGATATTTATTTTCCTCTGTTTTCTCCTTGTTTTAACAACCAAATTATATAGTATTTTGAATTGCTCATCCCCTGCCTCAGAATGATCGGAAAAAAGCACAGAGCGCCATGCAATCGGCGTGGAAGTCCATGGAGAAAAAGGAGAAGATCCCTTGGATCAAGAAGGCAGCCGAGGACCAGAAGCGATACGAGGTTCAGTACAGCAGAGTGGTCAGTGACTGGGTGTTTTGACTCCTGTCTTACACAGTCTACAGGAGGAATGTCAAAATGCTGGTCATGTTGTGGCTGAGAATGGGTCTGTTTTAGTGCTGTGTTTTTGTTTCTTTGTTTGTGTGCACGTGTGTGTGGATGTCTGTGTGCGTTTCAGATGGTAATGTCTTTTACAGATAGAGGTTAAAACATTAACAAACCAGCAGTTCTAAGAAGATGCGTCATGTTAAACACTAAATGCTTGTGCCATGTGATTTTTGACACCATTATTTTGCCTTGACAGGTTAGTAGCCTCTAAACTGTTGACATCTTACTGTCGTACCACAGAGGGAGCTACTTGAGACAAGGACGCCCCAGTCTGGCCAGGCCCAGAGAAAGCCGAAGTTTGATGGCGAGCCGAAGAAACCACCCGTGTGAGTGAAGGGTGACACCTTGCCATGACACAGGTGTCTCTTGTTCTGCCCATAGAGCGCTATTGCACCTCAGCCTGATTTCAGCTTCCTATTTCTTCTGACCCACAGAAGCGGCTACCAGATGTTTTCTCAGGAGCTGCTGACTAACGGGGAGCTGAACCACTTCAGCCTGAAGGAGCGCATGGTGGAGATTGGCAGGCGCTGGCACAAACTTAGTCAGGTCCAGAAGGACAAGTACAAAAAGATGGTGGAGGAGCAGCAGATCGAATACAAGGTCGAGCTGGACTCTTGGATCAAGGTAGGGGGCATTTCAGGTGGAGGCCAAGGGAAAGGGATGGGCACAGTTTGCTCTGCAGCAGGCAGGATTGCTAATTCATATATCACTTCTTTGCGTGATGTTACAGTGCATGCATCATAAATTTTATCAACGGGAGTATTCTTGTGGACCATGACCATATGCGTATGTAGGCAAATGTAGTATATATGCAAAAGTCTGCGTGCTCAACCGCGCATAGGCCGTAACGGCACATGGACAAGTATGACTTAGACTTAAGCATGACAGCTTCACGCAGCTCCCCTGTCCTTGCTGCCAGTCAGTCACACACAGTGTGTAGGTATGTGTCATGGCCTTCATCACTCCATGACGGTTCAGCTCAGTCTGACGTTGTGTGTGTGTCTGTATCTTTCTCCCCCCCCCTCTGCTCTTGCAGTCCCTCTCCCCTCAGGAGCGCGCCATGTACAAAGAGTACTCCAGCACGGTAAGAGCAGCCCCGTTAAACCCCCGCCATTCTCCGACCGGCACAGTCCAGGTGCAGCTCTTGGAGTATAGCAGCGACTCTCACAGTGATCCTGTCCTGAACCCTTTATGTTAAGTCCAGTTGTTAGATTATCATATAACAAGATGCCATTTCAGTATAGAACAGGAGACCTAGATGTTAGATAGAGGTCACTGGTTCAAGCCCGGCCTCAACATGTCTGCTGGTCCTTGAGCAAGGCCCTTAACCCCCAGTTCCCTGGGCACCGCAACTGGTGGTTACCCTTCATGGCCAGCTTGCTCACACCTATGGAGAAGTTGGGGGAGGCATAAAAAGAGAATTTCCCCATGGGCATCAATTAAGTATCTATTATTATTATTATGTAAATGTTTTTAATGCTTATGGTTTTTCTTTGTATTCCTAATTTGCATCTTTAAGCAGTTCTACCTTTGTTACAGTCATTAATATTCAGGTGAGGCTGAGGCTGGTTTGTAATCTGGGGCGGTTTTACAGAAACTTCCTATCTTAAGTCTTAAGATAGAAAGAGTGTAAGAGAGGATTTTTCCCATTTGGATATTACAGAAGTAAATCCTAACTAACTTTAGGAATCATATCTCGTCTTACTTCATCCTCTCTCCAGGTAGAAAACCCTTAATACTAAGTCCATTGGTTTGTCAACTTTTATTTTTCTGATTTTCTCATTTTGCAGAACTATTTTGGAAGCCAAAAAAAAGAGTATCCATACATAAAGCACCATATGTACTACATTGTATACCTACATAAATGATGCAGGACTCTGTGTACCAATGCAATGACATGCTGTATTCCCACTAAGAAAGCTCAGGATTTCTGTATTTCTTAACGCTTGCAAGGAATCAAGGATGTGACAGAAATTTCACAAGCTAATTCTTTTCACAAATACTGGAAAGGGAAATGGCAAGTGCAGTTACCATATATATAAAAAAAATCTGATAATTGTGATAGAACGTTTCCTTGATTATGGTAAGTTCTCCTCTTGGAACCCCGCTCATAAAATGGTAAATTGAATAACGACTGACGAACATTCTAATTTACGAACGCCCGTTTGGAGCATAACTCGTTCGTAAGTAGAGGAACGTTTGTATGTGTGTGTGTGTGTGTATACACATACATGTAATATACACACATATATATAATTTCCCATAGTTCTCAGTTGTCCAAGGACAAACGCAGGGGCAAGGTTTCAAGGGCACTGGGCACAGCTGAAAATTGATTGGTCCCTGGAGTGCCCCATCCCCTGTTATTCACCAAACATATCATTGGCTGATTATATGGTTGACCTCTGAATGAGTCATGGTCTCCTTATGGCCCTACCTTAAAATCCTAGAATCGGCCCTGCATTTATCAGATTCTGTCTTCAAACTTAGCTGTAGCAGAGGACTAACTGAATATCACACGGCTTTGGGCAGTTTCTCTCTGACAGTGGTAGTTCTCTTTAATTCTCTGCCTCCCCCCACCCCACCCTACCCCTTCAGAAACGACGCAGTACGGCCAAGGCGCAAGGCCCTGGGGCGAAGTTGCGGGTGACGAAGGGGAAGGCGGTAGGTGCCACAGCTGGAGGACTGGGGGCCGGGGGGGGCAGGCAAGCGATGGCGTACCGGGCCAAGGTAACGTTCACCCGCTCCGGGGAGCTTCATCAGTAGTGCATGGAGAGCAGGGCTGCAGGAGTAATGAGCGCCAGACTCAGGGTTGAATGTAGAGCCTCCTTTGTAACCTTCATGGCTATATGACTGGCTTCTGGGGAACTTGCATGTTGTATGTCATGTGTATAAGCAATATTATGTGGATGAGGGTGTTCCTACACAAGGAAGAGGATGTGACCTCGTCATTTCCAGCAGGATACATCTGACTCCGATGACGATGACAAGACCGATTCCTCGGACTCGGAAGACGAAGATGACGATGACGAATCCGGCAGCTCGGACAGTGACGACGAAGATGACGACGAGGTGAGTGTAGCACCACATACGGGCAGCCAGCTGCAGATTCACAGTGAAATGTGTCAAAAAATACAAAAGTTTGTGACTCTATATCAGACTAGGATCAGTCAAGTGAGGAGATGAGCCTGATAAGACTTACTGTTTTTTTTCGGGCGAACAGGATATAGATTTTTTCCAGATCCTTAAACGTCATAGAGTGGATTTCCAAAATTCAAGGTCTTAAATTGTCCATAAAACCTGAGAACCTCTTTTCCATTTCAAACCTTTTGATATCGGTGGGCAGGTTTAGCTCATACAGAAATTTCACAAATGAATGTAACGGTCAGGGCTGGTTGGCTGGAGCATTCCCCATGATGTGTACGAAAATACAGGACAAATCTCATATTTTCATGGATCATGGTTTTTTTTTATCCTTCAATACGTGACCATCCTATAATATACGGGGCAGGGGGCAACTCTACCCCCAGTGGAATTCTGGCCATGGAGTGGTGGGTTGTGAACCCCTGCTCTAACCCTACTTCACATGCTTATTGTTGAACCATCAACGTACCAGTGGAATCTGATGTTGGGTTCTCAGCTGCTCCTCAGATCAGGTATGATGATACTGCAGCAGCACAGCCATTGTTCAACTGAGCTCAACGTCAGCTCAACTATGAGTGTCAAAGTATTATTATACATTATATAATAAGACACTCCTCTACTTACGAACTTTCTGCACACCAATTCAGCCCAGTACGACTTCTGCCCACTGCTCCTGCCGCACAGCAGCATAGCATGCATACTTCCAGCATCCTAGTTCATAGTACTTGCATATACCCATAAAATGATGTTGAATAATGACTTACGAACATTTCAAGTTGCAAATGGCCATTTGGAACATATCTCGTTCGTAAGTAGAGGAGCGCGCGCGTGTGTGTGTATATGACCTCAACACTATACTAATGGCAATGGTAACATTTACATTTGTCATAAAGGCCCAGCAATTCTAAACTGCTTTCTTATAAAATTCACATTTTTGATGCTTTTGTCTTGATTTTACTTTTGGCCCAAGTAACATCTATGACATAAACCACCTGGAATTCTCATAGATTCTCACTGCTGTTCAAAGGGGCATGTTGAATTTGGGGGACATACTGAAATTGTCCAGTACAGGGCCCCATCAAGTATTTATAATTTTTGAAAAACGCTAGAGATGGGGGAAAGTCCCCAAAAGCTGAAGTCGTCCTTAAGATTTTATTTCTTTGTTGTGGAGGTCTGAGTAGGTATTAAAAGCTTTGAATTTGATTTAAACACTGTGAAGCTACAGCCCTGTTATGGTCTTTTCCCAGGTCGATACCCATGCACTTTTTTGTTGTTATTCTTGTACTTACCAAGAAAGGGCTGTCTTTTTATGTTGGTGTTCTTCTTCTTCTGTGCACTTTTGTTCAACCTGCCTCTGCTTCTCTGCCAAAATAAAATCCTGATTTTTTTTCTTTGCATCCCAGAGACAGACCCCAGTTCACCCACCCACCTGAATCCAGATGTGCATTCTACATTTTTTCCCAAACCTCATTACATGCTATCAACAAGACTCCTGCATAACTGCCAGCTCTTATCTTCCCAGAACGACGAAGACGATGATGATGACGACGACGACGATGACGACCAGTCAGATGGCACCAGCAGCTCATCCACAGAGGAGTCCAGTGACACAGACACAGACTAGCTATGTTTGTTTTGGGGCAAGGGCTGTGCAGGACACACCCCCTGCCCATAAGCCCCACCCATCTCAGTGACGTCTTTAGGATTAGCAGAGAGGCGTCTTCGCTTGGCACGCTCCCCTCAAACCCTGAACAAGGAGGGGTCACAGACTGAGAATTGGGGTCGTCAGCACCCTCACCCAGACTACACCAGACTTAATCTCAACTGGACAAATTCTCTTTTAAAGGAGCTGTGTTACATGTGTGTTATTTTTATTGCCTTCCAATAGGTGTTATTAAAAACCTTGTTTCCTGCTTTGTTTTTTTAAACAAAATTGACTAATTTTGCAGTTTTTCTTCCTGGGTGCAGTACTCATTTCAGTTTGTGCCAAGGGGCTCCCAAGAACAGAGCAGGCTAGATGCATTAATTCCAGACCTGCTTGTTCCATGAAGAGAAAGGACTTGTTCTTAGTAAAGCCTCCCCTGACACATGGCTACATTTCAGGTAAAATCTCAATGAAATGCACTTTTTTCTCTTCTTCTTTGGCATGCGATAAAGGCTATGGCCATGTATCTCATGCAGATGTTGGGGAATCAGTTCATATATTAAGCCAGAGGTATTTTCTACAGTGTTTTGTTACTGAAAAGGAGTCTCTGCTCAGTTAATTCATCCTTTTATATCACAAGTGACCATTTTATCATCTTCGATCGCATTTAGTGTGACCTAAACGTTCATGTGTGATACACAAGAATAAATGATGTCATTAAAATGTGCTGCCATCCTGTTTGTTTTGGGTCTCAACGTCTTCAAACTTTGCTAAAATTTCAGTTTTACGTGTATCAAATTTGAAAATGAGGTTCAGAGCATGTTCAATTTTTATTTTGCCCTTTCCCTTCACATCGGTATGCACTTTGAACAAGTGATTTTGTCTATAGGTCAGTTCACATTTTTATTGTTAATTAGTCTTGAGCCTTCTCAGTTAGCAGTGACTATACCAGAGTTAGAAGCCTAAATTGAACTAGTTCATGATGGATTTGGTTGAATGACAAACTGCCCCAGTTGCCCAGAAGATAAGCTTAATGCCATAGTGGATGGCACTGTAAAATTTTGGGAGTTTGAATCCCACCTTGTGTTGGTACATTTTCTCCCCTTGTCTTGAGTTTCTCTAGTGCCTTTAAATTGGCCTGTAAGGGGCTGTCACTCTGTCCAGTGTGTACTCCTGTCTTGTGCCCTATGCTGCCTGAGATGGGCTCCAGGTCCCCTAATGACCGTGACCAGGATTAGCACTTGAAAGCTGGATGAATGGAAGTTGGTTGCCACAGTAATATCTACTAAACCAAAAGAGCAGATCAGAGGAAGTGTATTTATTAATCAGAACTTTGAAATACAGTGGTACCTTGGTCGTCTAACTCACTAAAACTTGAAATTCTTGAAAGTCAAACCAGTTTGACCTAGAACTCGATCTGAATAGCAGAAGTCGAACCGTGAACGTTGACCTAATATAAATTGTACGCACCAGGAAATGAGTCATACTATAATGCAATTCTAACTTGAATGCCTTCTACACAGACTGGAAGATTAACCAAATAAAGCAGTGCAACATTACAGTACCTAACAATAAATAAACTCCTAACTTACATGTACCATTAGAGCATAGCAGATTACGCATCGGAACTGCCTGGGATACAAACTTCATGCGTGTAACTAAACTCTTCAGCCAATAAGGGCGAAGGTGTGTCATCACGGAGGCGGTTCCAGTTTGTGCAGCCGGGTGAGAGGTCGCAATTAATCTAACCGTAATGCATTGCGTCAGGATCACAATGCGTTGCTCTAAGCCAGCGCTGTAAGCAAGTCGAATGCACCCAATGACCGGACTGGGGGAACAAACTGAAATGCAGACTTAATACAGAGGACTAATGATAACGACCAGAAACAGCTGATCACATGGGCATCCACCATGAGGTTAACGAGGGGGTGTGGTACATGAAAGGAGCGGACGATCGGGGCAGGACAGGGGTAATGTTGGGATAAGATCTTGATCGTTTCGGATGCCATTAAGGAAAAAAAAATGCTCTTGTTTTATCCTGTTCATTTTGTGTTTAAATGCTATATAAAAAAAACATATTTAGGTGTAATTTTGGGGGGGCAAGAACCAATTAATTGGTTTTCCATTATTTTTTATGGGAACAATTCGATCAGAACTCAAACTTTTTAGGATTTGATCCAGAGTCCGGAACGGATTAAGTTCGAGAACCGAGGTACCATTGTATACTGCACTGAATTGAAGCTTGCATTATTTGACCCAAACATAACCTGAAACCTGTATTATGGTTGGTGATTTTTCACGTAATGATTTTCTAAGAGTGCAATCTGAATAGTGGGTATTTTGATTTTTTCCAATGCATGTCACAGGTGTTTAATAAAAATTATGCTATTTGCATTGACTGAAAGGGGTCAGGTTTCATTATCCAGAAGAATGTTCTTCTGCATTCTTAAGCGTAACATGCGCATAAAAATTGGTTTGTTGAGGAATTTGAGAATTTTTTCACTGGCCGTTCCATAGTTTCTTTGAAACCACTAGAGGGTGCAAGAAACACAAGAAATATTCACTGAATTCTTAACTCACTATTGCGGAACCCTATGCAGCCCCACTTCGTGGCCATAATTTAACATCGTGGGAACAAATTAATAAAACTTACAGGATTTAATTAAAATGAACATGAATTAGTAAAACGTACCCACAATACGTTAAGACAATAGCTTATCTAACAAATAAGGCTGAACCTCTGATACCAATTAATATTGAATTAATATTGATAGTGAACATTTTATGGATTTCTGTGTTAGAGTAGTTTATTTAACGTCTATATCACAAGTCAGTCTTGGAGTACCACAGGGACCAGTGCTTGGTCCTTTATTGTTTTCTCTCTACATGTTGCCATTAGGTAATATAGGGAGAAAACATGAGGTTAATTATCACTCCTGTGCAGACGACACCCAAATACACATTTCAGTTATGCCTAATGACACTGCATCCAAGGACTATAGCCCTGAGTATTTTAGCCCTGATGCAAATCCTCCTTCAAAAAAAAAAAAAAAGTCAAGCCCCAGGTAAACTTGACTTAGCCCCAGATTTTTTCAATACCTAGAAACACCCCTGACTGCATCTATTGTCACTTCAGCAAATTGCTTTAACAAAGGACAGACCTGGATGAGTGAAAACTTTTAATGACTAAATGTTCGGAAAACCGAAGTTCAGTTGTTTGGAAGCCAGTCCACGGATAGGAATGTTATAATGTCTGCACACCACTTCAAGGGACTTAACTTTTCTCTTATCAGCATAGCCCACAACCTAGGCATCATCTTAAATACAGGCTTGTCATGTGAATGTAGTATTGAAGGTGCGCTTCCTACTAGAGGTCGACCAATATGGGCTTTTCAATAGCTGATGCCGATATTTAGGACTCAGGGTCAACCAATGGCTGATATATGCTGCCAATATTTTTTGGCTGAAAATTGGATGTTTTCCTCTCTATTTGCATGATAAGCAAACAATGTAACAAACAATACACACAATTTCTCAACTTAGCATTTATTGAATACTGACTTGTGTAAATTTAAATATAAACTTTAATAAAAAACAATACAACTTGTAAACAACTTAAATGTATATAAACAATAAGAATAGCAGCTTAAGAATCTTTTTAGCAGCAAACTCCTTTTTCAGCTCCCAAGCTCACTAGCCTGCTGCAGATATTGCACCTGGCTTTTTATGGTGTTGGACTGGTGAAATGCTGTCATACAGGATTAGATTTTTGTTCAGCCATCAGACAGCAATAACTAAAACTGAATAAAAAATGCAAGGTTAGCATTTTTATTACAGTGCCTTCATCTTCAATTCATTTTACAATTCCAGTATTCCTTGCACATTAAAACAATTACACTGTAATGCATTTTGAAAGAAAAAAAAAACACTTAACTAAGTGCATCATGGTATGAGTAGTGTACAAGGCCCAAAACCTTTCACTGACATGTTGTTAGCAGACAGATAGCTTACAAGCCAAATTCACAATCAGAATCTAGCGATCGCGGAAAATAAAATACCTGTCGTATTACATAGCCTTGTATGCAAGGACAATATAAGCCCCTAGTGATTGTGACGTTGTCGACGTATAAGCCCGTATAAAGGATAGACATGTTTAATTAGGAAACTACGCAAAGTCGTGCACTTTTTATCTAGACGTCTGACAAATTGTTCGAATCTCCGCTCTCAAATGC
>JAABNY020000001.1:28137563-28162706 GCA_015164015.2 Brevimyrus niger
TTTCAACCTGCACAAAGTGCGACGCAAAGTGTTTTTTCTAGTTTTGTACCAGCGCATTGCTCAATTTCGCGCCATGGCATAATTAAGCACAGACTGTAACTCAAAAGGACATTTAGATTGCTCAAAATGTGTTTCAGATGTTTAGATAATTCAGGGGGAACATTACAATACAACCATCATAAGGACACAGTATTCTTTGTGGAATGTTGTATGATTGCCATGCAAAATGGATGTCTGTTGAACATAAATGAAGACACATTAGAAGACTTTAGAAGGCGTGATGCCTTCTAAAATGCAAATGCCGATGCCAGTAAAGGAGCGCACGCTGGCAGAGCTGAATCATCTGTAGCCTAATAAGGAATCTAAATTGTCAGATGTAGTAAAATAACAGCCATATTGCATTTTATTTGAACATTTTATAGGGTTCAACTGTAAATTGTGTTTTGTTTGAACAAAGGTCTCAATTTTAATGTATATTTTGTGAACTGTAGACCCAAAATGAAAATAAAAAAACACAAGTATATTTAAGTTCCCATTCCCAGCCGCCGCTGGGAGAGTCAAACGTTTACAATGTACTACATTCTTGACCTTGATCACAGTTTACACCTTGTTTTAAGCAAGCAAGTCCAGTCCTTCTTTTTCAAGAATTAGCATGGGGGGTTGATCTTGGACCCCTCCTCCCCAGTGGATTTTTTTTCTCCTTACTTGGGAGTTTTTGAGTATTATCCTCTGTTGTCAACTGACTTTCCTTCTGTCATTTCATCGTGTTTTGTTTTCTGTTCTTGTATCATTTAATGTAGTAATGTATCACAACACACCAGTGCAAAGTGCCTCACAGCGACACTGTTGTGTTTTATTAATTAATTCCCACAGTATTTGTATTAAAACATGGGCACAATTTACTATTTAGGTCCCTAGGCATCTGCTGGATAGGACAGAAACAGCTTAATTGAGTTGCCACATGATGTCATCCTGTATTGAGTAATGAAATGCTGTGTCCCGTTTAGAACCAACTAGGATGTGGTATGTTCCACATGCTTTATTTGACCCCCCCCCCAGCCTCACCAAATTTTATTGTGCCCCTAGCCCCTGACACATTTTAAATTTTTTTGTGAGGGAAGTCCCATATTTTTTCAGACTGTAAGTGGCAAATCTAGGTTGGGAATGACTTTCCAAAGCATTTTTAAAAGTCTTGCATTTCAAGGAATTGTTATTAACAAGAGACACTTCCATAGAATATTGAGAGTCCGGATGTTTTACTGAACTAATTTGTTCCCTCATTAAATCATGGGCACGTTTTAGTAATTCGTTCCCTTGTTATGTCCTGCGTATCACATTAAACTGCATCAAGCCTTGCAAGCAATCCTCCAACTTGCAGGGAAACAAATTTTTTTTTTTTTTTTTTGGCAGGACTGGAAATCCAGCCACCATAAAACAACTCACAGCTGCTTGATACAAACAAACACGATACTCTTCTGCTCTCCGCAGGACTAGCTCTGCTGCAGCTGCCCACAGTAAGGTTGTACGCACTATGAATGGGATGGGAAAAAGCCTTCGGGGAGCCTCATCCTCGGACAAGTTAAAACCATCAGAGAGCTAATAGGCCTGTTGAGGATCGGGGCTGGTATGGTGCTGAGGTGTTGCCTGCTGCATGGAAGCACTTGGGTCCCAGTTGGAGGCGGCCCATCCAGGTAGGCTCATGGAATCTCTCGTCTCTCTAGCAACATCTTCCTTTGCTGTCAAAGGAGCTTCATAAACTCTGTGTTTCAGTCGCAGGACTTTCTGAGGTACGCAGACCGGGGAGTGGTCAGATCTTTGTAGGTGGGTATACTTACTTTTGGTCTGGTCAATCCGACGGCTGCCATACTTGGGGAGTAGCTGTTGCTGTAGCGGATCGGCTCCTTCCAGTGGTGTCTGATATCACTCCTTTCAACAAGTACATTATGAGACTCAGGCTAAGGCGCACCTTGGGTGTCTTCTCTGTTGTCTCAGTGTATGCCTCAACCGCAATGAGTGATGTCTCATTGAGGGAGCTATTTTACTCTGAACTTCGCTTGGTGATCGAAAGGTGCCCAGAAAGTGACACTCCCCTGGTCATGGGTGACTTCAATTCCACTAGTACTAACAGGGGAGCGAATGAGATTGATCACATCCACGTGGACAGACTCTGGAGACTACTGCAGAGCTGCCGAATGCCCAGTTTGTGACTTCTGACAACATAATTGTTGTTGCTACGCTGATGATTCAGCTTAGATCGAGTAGTTTACCACCAACTAGGGGAACAAGGCTAGACTTCAATATCAGGCTGTTTCTGATCAGTTTGCATGCAATTTGTGTGAAGAACTTGTGGACTTGGGTGTGACTGCTGACTCTAATGTGATGTGGGAGAACTTCTGTGATAAGACCCTGAAGGTTGCCGAGGGTTGTGTTTGTGTTGCCGGTGTTCCCAGGAGGTGTTTAATCTCACAGGGCACCCTGGATATTATCAAGAGGAGTCGCAGAACACAACTTGGTGGCAACTCCAGTCTGTACCGGGAACTGAGAAGGACAGCTGTTAGGACTCTGAGGGCAGATAAGGAGGGTTTGTTAGAGGAATCTGTGAGCAGGTGACACGCCATCTGTGGTCTAGTGACCCACTTCCTGCTCTCAGACAGATTGAAGCATTATACACATCGGAATCTGTTCGTCTGAGACTTGCAGTCAGGGTGAGTGATGTAACGGTCCTTATGGATGACACTGCAATTGTGACCTGCTGGGCTGGCTACATTGAGCAGCTGTTTACAACTGACCCTCCAGCTATGATGGTGAACATCTCTGGGTCCACGGTTCTCAAAGATGACCCTCGAATCAGCTGTGAACCACCGGAAACCAGGCTGGTGGGAAGGCTGTCCTCCTGGCACTGTAAGCAATATTTGTTTCGAAGTCAGGCATCTTCCAAACTGACTGGAAAATGGGACGAAAGAGAAGGATGATCGCCTGGATTGTGGAAACTACAGGGGCATAACACTTTGCAGCCATTGTTGATTTTTGTAAAGCATTTCACTCAGTCGATCAACATGCCCTGTGGGACATCCTGAGACTTCAAGGGATCCCCCAGAAGTTGCTGGACATCATGGCCGGCCTATACACTGGTACTGTGAGTGCTGTGGAGAGAGAACCTCTGAGTTCTCGACCTTGTCAAGAGATTTACCTACCTTGGCAATGACATTCATGTTTTTGGTGACTCTTCCAATGAAGTCATCAGATGGATTGGAAGAGCGTGGGGGATCATTAGGTCGCTGTAAAAAAGTATATGGCGTCCCCATTATCTTAGCAAGAGGACGATCAGTGCTTGGTCCCCAGCGCATGCTCTATAAACACACCTGACTGACTTTTCCTTCATTTTAGTTGAGTTGTGGGCATGTGTTACTAATTTGCTTCCTCATTTTAGTGAAATTGTGGCCATGTTTGTTTAACTTGTTCCCATGGTACAGTGGTACCTCGGTTCTTGAACTTAATCCATTCCGGACTCCAGATCGAATCCGTTCTGATCAAATTTTTTCCATAAGAAATAATGGAAAACCAATTAATTGGTTCCCAGCCCCCCAAAATTACACCCAAATATGTTTTTAAGCATTTAAACACAAAATGAACAGGTTAAAACAAAAAGAGCGTTTTTTTTATTAATGGCTTCCATAACAATAAAGATCTTATCCCAACATTACCCCTGTCCTACCCCGATCGTCCTCTTCTTCTGTGTATTACACCCCCTCGTTAACCTTGTGTGGGATCCCCATGTGATCAGCTGTTTCTGGTTGTTGTCATTAATCCTCTGTATTAAGTCTGTGTTTCGGTTTGTTTCCCCAGTCTGGTCATTAGGTGCGTTCGACTTGCTTACAATGCTGGCTTAAAGCAACGCATTCTGATCCTGATGCAATGCATTATGGTTAGATGCACAAACTGGAACCGCCTCCGTGACGGCACACCTTTCCCCTTATTGGCTGAAGAGTTTAGTTATTTATTGTTAGTTACTGTAATGTTGCGCTGCTTTATTTGGTTAATCGTCCAGTCTGCGAAGAAGGCATTCAAGTAAGAATTGCATTGTAGTCTGTACATGGCAATAAAAACTTTGAATCTGGTCCATTGTTTATTTTTATTACTCTGAATTCGTTAGTTTGTTTGTGAATAGCAAACTTTTATATTGTAACATTTGTACAACTATTTACCAAACTTTTTGGTGAGCAATGGCTAACAAAATGATATAAAGTACAGTGGATTACCTGATAAAGTATTTTCAATTAACTAGCATTATCACCAATAAGCGCTGCTACTACAGCAAATGTGAGGCCGACACTGAAGCGTTACCTTTTGTTTCCGTTCAGAGACGTGCCCTGTGACTCATTTCCTAGCGCGTGCAATATATATTAGGTCAGTGTACACGGTTCGACTTCCGATATTCAGATCGAGTTCTAGGTCAAACTGGTTTGTTCAATTTTCAATAAATACGAGTTCTAGTGAGTTAGAGAACCAAGGTACCACTGTATATAAAGACATTTTATATATATTTTTGTTGGTAATGTCATGGGAGGAACTCGGTACACAACCGAGTTGTGAATTTCGTTAAAATGTATGCCCTACCTTTACCCCTTCAAAATGTCCGTGTTTTAAAAAAAACAAATTGTAAAATGTCAAGGAAGTGTGATGAGTAAAAATTAGAAGCAACAATTTAATAAATATCTGAGCTTCACATCTACAGGTTTGCACCTTCTTGTTGCCCAGTAACTTCTGTTACAAGCAGGGTGTATTTAGTCTAGAAGTTGAACTATAATAAGGTAAAAAGTGTACTTTGTGGTATTTGTTCATTACAAACTACATTAATTAATAACATGTTTATAATTCCTATAAATGATAAACTAACATTTGTCCATTTGCATACACATTAAAGTGACAGAATAGAATTAAGCTTTTCTATCAGTGTTTCACTGGGACTGAAAATGGAGAATGATTTCATTTTTCAATATAGCATTACTGGGGATGAAGTACATTTGAAAAATTTACAAAAAAATAACCTATATGTCAAAACTGACGGCCATGGATTTCTCCTTCAGGGCTTCCCAAAATCAATAGTACAGTTCATCCAACAATCTCCTAACTGCTTGTTTTGGTCAGTTACCCAAAGGGTCCTGGAGCCCATCCCAAGTAACAAGGATGTACATCACAGGTAACATACTTTGTAATTTAGAGATGCCAGTTAGCCTAACTGCAAACTTTGGATTCCAGTAGAAAACTACAATATCCACAGAAAACCCATGCAACACGAGAGCATGCAAACTTCACAAACACCAGACGGAGGCAGGACTTGAACCCTGAATCCTGGAGGTGTGAAGCAACATTGCTACACACTGTTCCACCCCAGCAGTACAGTGTTTCATTTATTTATTTATTTCCTCCTAGAAAAAATAATGGACACTCTTATTTAATGCACAGAATTTATAGATACAAATTTGTGAGTATACATTTTTCTGGAAAGTATGTATGACTGATTTACAGTCCACTCTGCTAAGCTCCTCACTTTACCAAAGAGATTTTGAAACTGGAACTTTCTAAATACCTCAATGGCCTGACTATAAATGAGCAAAATATGCCCCCCCCCAGCATACAGTGAGCCCCCCAAGAATAATATGAAGTACTGAAAAAGAGAAAATCATAAGCAAATTAAGACATGGACCTATGAATTTTTCCCGCTGTTCAAAACCTGACCCAACTGACAACTGTACCACTTGAAAAACAAACACCATGTCCAAAGTTCACCAGAACAACACTAAACTTTTCTTTTGCCTTGAAGCATTTCCAACAGTGATATGTTTTTAGAAATCATTTAAAGGAATATTTTTAATACATTTGCTATAATCGCTGAAAAAACTATGACATATCTTGTATTCTGAGAACTCTTAATACCACTGTTGCTCTGTCACTTTTCTCCTTTTGAAGCAAGAAGTGTTGGAGCTCCGTGGCTATATGTCATCTGCTTATAACGCTCTGCTCTCTTCTGTATCATTTCCTAAAAAGCAAGCAGTACAAGCTAGAATATTTATTCACGTTAACATTTTCACAGTAGCACCCCTGTTCAGATATTTTATGCAGTAATTACAAAGCACTACTGAATATTGTTGGATCTGTGTGCTGTTAGGTCCTTTTTGATGTATATTTTATAGATACAGTAAATGTGAAAGGTTTGAGTACACTAGCAAGAACCCATTGTCCCATTACGCTTTATCCTAGTGTTTGCTTACTTACATATGTAATCTATGTCTTGCTAGCTGATTGTTGATCTGTTACTACTGTTATGTTAGTTTTACTTATTTTCACCCCAAAACTAATTCCTTGTACTTGGGCTGTAGATGGTGAATAAAGTTGACTGATAAAAAAAAATTTAAATGGTTTAAACAGTATACACTTATCTTTTAACTGGAACAGAAGTCAGACTTATGAACTAATGAGTTGAAACTGGAAACATCTAGGTCCATTCAGCATGTATTGGTGGGTCATGTATTGAATAATTACCTTGGACAGTGACGGTTTGTGGATACAATGTATATATGGAATGGGGTCATCGCGGATGACGCCATGAACAGTTTCATAGCAAACAGCACAGTCTATCATGGGCTATTCCAAGGGAACAAGGAAGAAATTTTTCAGCAATTAATTTCATGTTTCAGCACTTAGTTATATAAATAAAATTACATGGGTACTGATGACATCTACCACAAGTACTCACCCTATCATTTCTGAAGGGACAGTTCTTTGGACTGGCATTTTGGGTTGACTTTGTGCAGGTGGTGGGTTTAAGGTAGAAGTTGTGGTAAATGAAAGTTACACCAAACCCGGACTGAAAGAGCAGATAGGGTCCATGGTTAGGCAAAGGTTTACAATTGAGTCACTCGAAACATGGTGACAACTGACTTTGCACCAGCACTATGGCGTTAAATTAGTGCCAAAACTTGCACGCTCTCGAGCACAAAATCCATGCTCTCTACGCGCTCGCATTTGCACAGCACTTGCTCGTTTGCTCGGCGTTAACTTGCCAAAAGTATTTTTTTGTAACGCTGTGCCCAACTTCGAGTTGAGCGAGAGCGCGGTGGCCGAGTTGAGCGCGCGTGGGACAGATTGAGCTAGCGTGAGCGCCAAGCCGAGCGAGAGAAACGCTGTGAGCGAGAGCGCGGTGACCGACTTGAGCACGCACAGAGCGAAAACATTGCTCGCGAATGTCCTTCTGCGCGCTCAGGAATGTGGCATTAATATAACGCCATACAAAAGTCGATCCACGCACGCGTGTGCGCTCTCAAGCTGAAGGACCATCCTCTCTCGCGTCTGCACAGCACTCGCTCGCTGGACAGGATGAATTTTGACACTTTGGAGGCGGGAACAGTGGCTAATATCTCCGCTCCCTTGATTGTTTTTTTAAAATATTGACTATATTGACTAGTGTCAGTACAGATTACGGTGGAAGATGAAGATAAGGTTTTATCTTTAAGTTAGCCTTATATTCGATATTCAGTTTTATGGCTTTAATAACTTTTAACGGAAGGTGGGGCGTTTTTAATGACAGAATCTTGATGTCCAGTACGTAGACAACGATGCACACCGATTATTTTTGCGCTTCAAACCATTTTGTGATTTGTGCAAAATCGTAATAGCTCATATTATATGATCTTTCAGGTGTAATGACATGGTGCTTTAGCATTTTGGGCTCATAGCGACTGTTGCACACCCCTTTGTTTCCCATATTACTTTAAGTACAAATTTTAATTAATTTCTTAATGTTTCTTAATGTTTATCCGTATAATGTCGAACGGGTTAGTGGAGTGTGCTTCCATCAGTGGACTACAGGAAACAATGCATACCCCATCAAAGTATCAAAATTCATTCTGTTGAGCTAGCGAGTCCTGTGCAGACACGAGCACGTAGATAGGGTCCAGTGAGCACATAGAGAGGATGGGTCTTCAGCTCGCGAGCGCACACGCGCGCATGGTTCGACTTTTGGCACTAATTTAACGCCGAGCAAGCGAATGCTGTGCAAACACGAGCCCATAGAGAGCATGGATTTTTTACTAGCGCACGAGTTTTGGAACTAATTTAACGCCATACAGCACAATGTAGAGATAAGGCGCACACTAACAAAAAGACATTAAAACATTCAGAATTTAAATTTAAACAACAGCTGGAAGCAAACTGAAAATTTAGAATAAAATACAATTAAATTGTTAAATCTTAAATGTAGGCCTATTACATTTTGATAATTACCAGTCATAATTAATTCTATGACCAGATGCTGTGATGATGGCATTAAATTTTAGGTTACACTGGCCATCTCAACAGACACTTTAATATACTGTTGATGATCAAAATGCAGTTTGTAGTATTAATTTACCAGCTCAATAGACATGTTTCTAAGTTTACCTTAGAGCTGGAAAACTCATTTTATATGGGTATGTATTTGTATAACAGATTTATCATTCTACGAAATTCTAGTTTTAATTATAAAATTATACTACAGGCCAAGCCCAACATTTCATAATAGCCTAACCCCTTTGTGTGCAACATACCGTCAAAGGTTAAATTTGTAACATTAGCCTACTACTGCATCCAGTAAAGAAAATAACGAAGACACAATGATATAACACATTTTTACTTATTTAACCACCTTCAGAACGGGAAGGCAGGTAGGCCTTTTTAAGTTAACCTCTTATGATCCCAACATCCACGTGATCTGCATACATTATCAGAGAATTTTATCATAGTGATATGTTAGAAGAAAACAACAACAAAATATTTGTGTGAAATCAAAATGTCAAATGACTTATATTGACAGCTAACATAGGTCTATGTACATAAAATTGCTTAAAACATGAACAACATCAAGTGTTGGATTTCAGGCCCAGGAACTGCAAAATCGAGACCAAGATTTTGATTCTGCAAACCAGGTGAGCATAAAGAGTCATAGTCACAGAGTATTGAACTGGTTGGTTAGAAATTTCTTGCTCTGGATTTGTAGTTTCCTGACATGAAATGCCCAATAGGCCTACTAACCCCCAGACTAAGACTACGTTTAAGGTTAGAGTTACTAAATCCGTCCATTTATGCAGCGAAATCCAAACAGCTTTCAGACTGCGCCTTTCAGTTTGATGTTGGTCACATTTTTCGTGTGATTCACACACTATCTCAGTAGTATTTTGCCCCTAGTGGCAGATCCCTTATTCGACGTTATGCGACCTTCAGCTAAACAAAAACGCCTTAGATGACTCAGTACGAACGAACATAAATCTTTTTAAAAACCCACGTTGCCGTCGATTACGTAGATATTTCTAAAGTTCGAATTTTATTGTAATATAACAATGTTCGACCTCCCAGGTCAAGTCTACAGTCTGTCAATCCGATAAATTACGGCATAATATGTACATTTACGTGAAATGTGTAATTATACTGATCACCTTTATGAACTCATTAGTTCAAGTTTGTATATTTCAATTCTGTGATATAGTAAGTCGCCAGTACAGTACCTCACTTTCTTTCTTAGCCACGCTTTTAAAAAAGAAAAAATACTGCTGGATTCTCGAGTGGGAGTTAACTTGCTGAACAGCGAGGTCGACTCCTTCTCGGTACGGCTTGCTGAGCTCATTGTAGGCTCTTTCTCCTTCGGGAGCTGCCAGCAGAGCTGGAACAAACAGGGCGATGAGCAACACGAACTCCATGTTCTTCTGTAAAGAGAAACTGGAGCTACTGATCGCCAGATAGCTGAGAACGACTGAGACTCCAGCAGGATGAACATTATCATGTAAATCTGAGTGAACCTCCCATGGGCTGGCTTTGGGGATGTTTATTTAGGAACTATTACTTTCAGATGGAACATGGGGCGAATTTATTTACGCCTTTTCACAGTGCAGCAGCTCATGAATTGACAACTTATATATTTTTGAGTTTTATGTATACTTTTTTGTATTTTTTGTAGGGCAGGTATAGACTGCTTTTATGATTTTTAGTAATGCCTATACGGAGGATATGTTTGCTGGGTGTTTTTCAAGGTCTTATGTTTTTTATGTGCTATTTATCTGTACGAACTCTCCTTTTTTGGAAAATGGTTTTCCAGAGGATATCAGAATCCAGAATCTTACAAGACACAGCAGAACAACAAAACATAAAAATGTTTGTCTTTACAAGTAACTTAATCTACATCAAATTGTTCAGGTTGACTAATTATGGCCATTTATTAGATGCATAATAATAATAATAAGAAGAAGAATCTTAAAATTATCATCTATCTATCTATCTATCTATCTATCTATCTATCTATCTATCTATCTATCTATTTAAAAACAGGTTTAAAAACCCAAGAAATTAATATACAACATTGATTGGCACTTAAAAGTAAAATCAATACAGAGCAAAAAAGTATGAAAGAGGATTAGAAACACCATGAGAATATTATTTGAATTATATTTTTTGTAAACATTTTCATTTGGAATAAAAGCTAAGAGGTCAGACTTTTCACTATTTAGCAATGAAGTTCTGGGCCAATAAATGATTGATAAAAAGAAATAAATGATTGATAACATGCATCAAATTATATAGAACAGTTAAAACTCCCATTCATGCAGTTTACATGGCAAGCAGTGCATTATCAGAAATAAAATCAAAAGAAACACATTTTTATAAATATCTTAAAGAGACGGATGATTTATGACAAATATAACTGCTTCAAACGTGTAATGGCTGTTCATTTGGCTCGGTGATCAATCACAATGGTGTCTGGGCCAATCCCAGAACCCCAAGATTAAGGTCATGTTTTATTGGTCATTTTAGGTAGTGCAGTGTAAAGTAAGTCCCAGACCGCACAGGGCATAAGGCTGGATGACATGCCAGTTCTACAATAGAGACTTTGCATGTCTACTGGTCTGTGTGAGGAAACCCGCACAAGTAGGTAAAGCAGGCAAAGTACTGAATTATTTCATTCTAATGTTCTAATTTTCATTCTGACATTCAAGTGTTGAATAGAAGTGGTAAAGCAGGAGAGCTGCAGATATTATGGTTTATGAGCAGACTAACAAATGGCTTTTTTATAAACGTGAATGAAACTATCAGTCATCACATGCACTCTGCTATTTTACAGGTCACTTTCAGTTTTCATTCCGCATTTCAGTCCTGTTACTGTTAATACTAGGAGTGTTCAGGCTTGCAGTGTCCTTGGGCAGATTATGAAGGAGGAAACCAGCTTAAGCTTTAGTGAGAGAGTCAAGGTGCCACACCTGGATTTCCTAGGGCTAACAGCACATGATCTGCTTCATGAAAACGTCATGATAATGTAGCCTGAAGGCAGAGGGTCAGTAACAAAACAGTGTCAGTACAGAGCATGCAGAGTGAAATGCAAAATAAAGGGACGCAGGAAGGTACTTACAGCCACTGTAACATGTCATTGTGCCCAGTATAGATGTATGGTGTCATAGAGACTGTGCCACAAGAGGATTGTGACTGAAAACATGATGACAACTGACTATTCTCATAGGTTCCAGTCTTACAAAAAAACTTGCAGTACTTTTGGTGTCCACCCACAAAATAAGAAACACATCCGTGTCTTCAGGACTCACCTCAGGATAATGAAATTACTATATAGCTATAGTTGCTTCCAAACTGTATTGCTTGTTCAGCCTGCCTCTATCACAACAGCTTTGATCCAATTTATAAGTTATGTACTGTCCTCTCCTGATACAAAAAACATACTCATACTGTTGGATCACCATTGACCGTTGAATTGATGTTTAAGCGTTTAGAGCTGCTTTTTGTTCCAACATTTGTTCTAAACATTTATCTAAGATAACTGGTCAAAGAGGTAAAAAATAAATGAAAAACATGCAGACAGGTTTCTATGAAGCCTGAGGAGTTTGGCTGTTTGCTCAATCCCCTATGGGAGGTGTAGGTTCCATACTTTGAGTTTCAGACTACACCCATGTTCCCAGCATGAGCTGTTTTCTTTGCAATACTCTTCAAAGTCAGAGGACTGTTTAGACAAATGATTCTAACTTGATACTATCACTCTCGGTAGATTTAACGGCTTGATAGTAATTTGCCATAACAGTGTGATTACACATTGTAGCATGGATTTTAGGCAGAAATTGAAAATAACTGCAAATATCTCTTTGTCTTCCTGCCAAGTCTGTTCAGGAAAGACATAAGTTTAGGGCACAATGCAGGGGTACGCTGAATCAGATATTTTAAAAAAGTTCTTAAAAATGAATTAATTCAGTAATATCTCAAAATCCTTCAAGAGGTTGATTCAGTCAAGGAGACCATCTGATGAAAAACCATATTATAACAGCTTCAGCAGGAACACAAAGTATATTGCCTTGTATGTGTAGGGGGAACATACAAACGTTAATTTTCTTCATACTTTATTGAAAAAATTAGTTTTCCAACTTTATAAATGACTACAGGAAACAACACACTTGGATGTTTTTATTTTTAATGAAAATGCATTTAATGCAGCTTGTTACAATCAATTCCAAATGCTACAGAGAAAATTAGTTTCATTATAAAAATGTCACTGTACATATTAACATTTGTTTTTCAGTAATGAAATAATTTAGCTACTAAGCAATTTATTTTGAATGTATCCAAGTTACTACTGAAGCTCACATTTAAATTTCTCCTTCAATAAAATTGGGAAGCTGAACAGTTGAATAAAACTGGAAAGACTGGATATTTTGTCATCCTGCAGGAACATATCGCTCTCATGGTCTCTGGCTAATGCTATTTTCTAGGGCTGCAACTAACAATTTTTTTATGTATAAATCTAACGACTATTTTACTAATTGGTCGATTAATATAAATGACTAATTTTCCTCCAAAAAAAAAATCAAACTGACCATTTATTTTTGACTACATACTGTATGCACCTGGTTGTTTTCTCTCTTGGTGCTTGTGCATAGAGCTAGTGCTGCTGTAGTACCTCACTGAACTTTGCATGGTGTGCAAACCATCTTTGTTTGGTAATAATGTGAAGTACTCCCACAATTACCTAGTGATATTAAACAATTAATTTGATATAATGAAGTGTTTTAGAAATTGTAAAGGCAATTTTACAAAAAATGTCAATTTAACATACTGATGTCAACCATTTTGAAGCCAACATTAACTACATTGACAAATCGCGGCAGCCCTACTATTTTCGCCATTTCAAAGAATCCACAGAGAAATGTTCCCAAAAGTATTACAGAACCTTCAGAAAACATCATGAAAAAGCACAGAGAAGCATGACGTTGCCGTCACTCAGGTTCTCAGTCCACCTTAAAATATGGACTATTGCTCAGATGTCAAAGTTTTTGGGAAAAACATTTCAGCCTGATGCTGGCCTAAGAAAAGATGACACCTAAACCATTCCTTTAGAAGTGTCTACCTAAAACAAAGATGTCCAGAAAGGGAGCTAGGAACATTTCTGCTGAACATACACCAGTAAGTTTCCCCATTGTCAGTGTCCCAAGGCCTCCCCTTCTGCTGCCTTGAGGCCTAAAATCCTACACATCTATTCCTGTTCACCAGTTTTAAAATAACCATAAATGTTTGCTTACCAACACGTGTTAAATCAAATGCATAATCAAATAGTTTTTCCTTCACCCATTTTTTCATTTAGCAAAACAAAACATTAAAAATGTGGAGTACACATGATCCAGTCTACTGCTGCACAATACCACTGTCGTCTAAAGTCCTGGCAATTACTGCACATGTCACATAATCACAATGTGATATCATGCAGCCCTTGATGCACAGACTAGATCTACAGCCAAACCACTGCTAAATAAGGCTACTGGTTTCTGTGCTGTTTGACTAGCTGCTCAATCTCCCACATGAAGCGTAGGCACAGCTCATCCTGCCAGGGCAGAGAGACGCACTGCACAGCCACTGGCAGCCCTTGACCACCTGTCACAGCCTGGAAATAAGAAATAAAGTCACTAGGGATCAGACATTCACAAAAACGCAAGTATAATGCAAACATAATGACCCTAGGCAGCGTCACGGAGGCCTACAGTGATGAGGCTCCAAAAAACCCCTGGGAGCGGGGGAACACATTTACATGAGCACCCTGGGTGGGTGACCTACAGAGGTAGACATCCCAGGTCCAAAAAGTAAAAATGTAGACCACGATTTTGTTTCAGCCAACCAGTTGAGTACTCTGTTCCTGTGGGCACTATTTTGATTTGCGAAGCGTATAGCACAAACAAACATTTATGGGCATGTAAAAATCCAATTTGCTATTTTGAGGAAAAAAAATAGACTTTGCGCCAGCACAAGATAGGCATAACATTTAATAAACCAATCAGAATGGCATGTCACATCAGCGTTAAAAGGCAGTTCATGGTCTATGGAAGACTGCTATATTAATGATGCATTTGCCTGGCAATCCAGATTGCTTTTGGCCCGAGGAATATGTCCTAATTTTCTGGCATCATTTGATCACATGCTCAGTGCGGAAAGGGGAATAATGATGTCAGAAGATGGGGGGAAAACCTACTGTATACTCTATAATACAATACATATAAATAAAATACAGTAGTGAACCTCGAGCACAAACATGAGTCAATAACGAGTGTCATTCCCCCATCAAGTTTCTAAAATGCAGCGCTTAAATACCATTTAACAATGCACCACTGACTTTAAACATGGTTTTTGCTGGTCAAAAGCGCAATGACATTTCGCTGCTTTAAAACAGCAATGCGCCAAGCCACACCTCATTTAAAAAACACCATTCCTATGAGCGGAAAGTGGGAGCAAAATCTACCGCACACGTGGCGTGAAAATGAGCAATGTGCTGGTACAAAACTAGCAAAACCACTTTGCATTGCATTTTGCTCCAGTGGAAAATAGGGCCCTGTGACTCTAATGATCTGGTTGGTTGAAACAAAATCTTGGTCCGGATTTTAACTTTCTGGACCTAAAATGTCCATCATCGTTGACCTATCAGTGTAGCTATCAGAAAATGAGCATATGAATTTTCATAGTATAATATCTTTGTCACGCCCAGCTCCATCCGATCCTTCTGTGTGCCACGCCCTCCTTGTTACCTCATGTTTTTGCCTGACTGTTCTCACCTGTTGCTCATTAAACTCAGTTTGTCTTGTGCATTTAGTCCGCATCTCTGTTAGTTTCCCCAGCTCTGTCATCGTCAAACCCCTGCGTGTGTTCCCATCCTGTATTTTACCCGTAATAAACCCCGTTTGGATTCCAACCTGGCTGCTCTCGCCTCCCCTGCGTGCTCACGCGACATGACAATCTTGAGTTGATTAAATTGCTATCAGTCCCAAGAGGTAGGAACACACAGGAAATCACACACTCACAGGCTTACCTTTTTGAATGTCTTGTCCCAGATATCACCAAAATTACCCTTATAATGCTTTAACTCATTCTCATCTTCCTGTGTCACCGTGGATACAGGCACAGCTCCAGCAGGAAAGTTGACAAGATTATAGAGGGCAGTATAACTGGAGGCACCTGTCAAAAAGTAATGTTTAAGCGTTTAGAGCTGCTTTTTGAGGTATGAAAAGGAAAAAATGACAGCCTCCAATTTTTCGTACTGCATATGGGCTCCGTTTACAGGATTCTGAAAGTCAACCCAAATATTTTCTCGTCATCTGCCAGTCACCAGGAGACCCAATAGCAGAGAATGCATTTACATACAGGTAAGTTTCCCACAAAATCCAAAGTTGTATGCTGGGCCAAGCATGGGGCAGAGAACCACGTCCAACTCCAGCTTTCTCCACTCTGCAATGAACTCATGGGTGTAGTCCTGCAAAAAAATAAGGACTCAAAGGGAATAGGCAACTTGGCAGTATTATGAATACTGTATGCCAATCCACAGTGGCCAATGTTCTGTTTCGTAAGCTTCATTTTAACATTTTAATATAATCACGTACTCAAGCACATTTGATTAAACTTGTCTCAAAAAATAACTTCTTTTGGGGAGTCTGCATCCAAAATATTACTGGTAAACATTTCACAAAAAATTAAAAATTATACACAGTTTTAAATGCTTTCACTCACTAAAATGTTCTTGCAGTCTTGCATTTTACACATTATTTGCAAGTAGTCTAAGAACAAAGTTCCTTGGACTTCAAAGCAAAAAGCAAGACAGAGAGAATATCCATCCATCTCCGTATCTGCTTATCCACCACAAATTGCTTATGAGCTGCATGTACAGGACTGTCTTTGGAAGATCCTTTGAAAATGATAATATTGTTTAACATACCTCAACATCAGCGTGCTGCTTCCAAAGATCCGTCACTGAACTTAAAAAAATTTTGAAATTAGTTCATTGTTGCTTCCATTTATACAACTGATGCAATACATTTATAGTTTATGGTCTGAATCGTAATAATAAAGACCTTATACATTTTGATACTGCATTGTTAAATAACATTTTGAATCACCAGTCACCAATGAGCAGTTATCAGATTTCAAAGTAGTCCTCATACAGTAATATGCCTCTATGATCAAAGCTCTGTTCAACATGTTTCTGCCCTTGGTATGGGAAGTCTGTTCTTATTAGCTTCTTTTGTTGTTAAAGCTCCAGGTTTTTAGTAATTGAGTTTTAGAGATGGCAAGTTTCTCATTTCACTCACTCTACAATGAACTTGCTGGGCATTAATTTGCACATAATCCACTCCATCTTATCTAAATCCGTTTGAGATGAATGTTCACCCATTTAAAGGAATTAATTACTTTCACAAAAAAGTACGCAAGCAAGTACATTAAAAAATGTTCATAAAAATAATTAAATCATTATCAACTATAATGAATTAATTGTGCTTATATTTAAAACAACCCGGTTAAACAGTAGCACCAAAAGTTCTACTCAGCAACCTTACCTGACTCCACAAGTTCCCCGAATTGCATTTGCTAGGCGAGGGTACTGGAACAGAAGAAAAAAAAAAAAAAAAAAAAGACAAGAAACAAACCTAATTATCCACAATCAAAAAAATCCATAGTTCCAAATCGCATTTAAATCTTTTCAAAATCCTTTTATTCTTGAGTTACAGGCCTGGGGAAACATTTTGTGGAGAACCAAAAGAGCAAATTCTCTCTCTTATTAAATCAAATTACCTGCTACAGAAAAACGTGAGCCTGATATATACACACCATGAAATCACCTTGATCAATACCCACTACAGATAGACTTGGCCTGATAAATAACCACTACAGAATCACCTGGGCCTGACAGATACCAGTTGCCAATCGACACAGTTATATAAAAATTTTATTCAAAAGGGCTATGGATCCTGCGCTTTCAAGGTCTCTGCATGATGATAGAGTGCCTTTGATAGACTGTCCCTCCAAGGTTCATGACATTATTGAGGTGAAGGGGGGTTGTGTACCTTAATGGCCTAAATATTTATGTCATCTAAAGCAGCATTTCCCAGCCTTTTTTCTGCCAGGGCACACTATCCATAATATAATTTTTCTGGTGTGCTTCAGTACACGACTGAGAAACACTGGTGTACAGCCTTAGCTCCTGATAGGACTTTCACTGGAAAACAGGTCTGTGGGGAGTGGGCACACAAACTATGATCCATCTTGTCTCCACTCCTGTTTGTCATTTTCATGGACAGGCTATCAAGTTGTAGCTAGGCTTCCTTCTGTTGCTAATAAGGGGGCCACCTGACTCCCTGTGTCTATAAAAACACTCATTTGTATCCATCACTTACATGATATCTGAGATACAGGACATTGTTCTCCTGGTCCAGATTGTCTTTTGTATCATTAAGACTGGTTCAAACTTGTATCTGCATAATATTTACAAACGATAAGTATTTCACATTTGTTGTTGATTTAATTTCAGTTAGTTTAAGAAGCAATATTTATAGTTCATTTCAGTTTATTATATTTTTTTTTATTTATGAAAATGTTTATATTCTATAAGATCCCTACCACACTTCATGATTTTAGAGCAGCTTTTTGTTCTACAGCAGGGGTAGCCAATCTTATCCACAAAGGGCCAGTGTGTATGCAGGTTTTTGGGATAATCTGTATGTCAGCTGTTCAAACCCTGGTGTGAGGACTTTTCAGCCAATCAGCACTCTAATTAGTAATCTAATTAGGGAGTTGCAGTGAAAACCCACATACAGAGCGGCCCTTTGCGGATAAAATTGGCCACTCCTGCTCTACAGGATCACTCCAGGCCCAGCATCAAAGTATATGGTATTGGTAAAGAAGTATGAACAGTCTGCATTGCGGACAGTACTAGCACTACGGGGCACGACGAGGTGCGACAGCATCCACAGTAAGTTTGAACAGTCAACATCATTCAATAGAAATATACTCACCAGTGGGTTCAGGAAAAAGGAGCAGATCTTCTTGAAGATCAGAGGAAGTTTATAGCTGTTGGTCTGATCTTTAAGGCAGGGGTCAATTGGGCTTCCTTTCCTGTAAGAACAGGCCTTTTATTCCTCTACATATGGTCCCAAAATATCCTGTTTGCAACTGACCTATAAATTTGTGTATCTGGTGTGTATTTTCAGTATGATCCACTCTGCTTATAGTCTCATTTATTTAACGGTTACATAGTTTTACATGCTCAGAAACCATTACATTTACATTTTGTTTACTTTTAAACTCATTGCATCACCTACAAAAATAATTTACATATTTTACTTAGATGCATATTAAATACACAGAAAGGCGCAGAAAGGGGGGTCACCAAGCAGTGAATTTCATCAAGCAGTGTTTTTTTCGTAGCATATGGCATTAGGGAAAGGAATGCGAGATGGTTGGTTTGCTTACAAGTTGCTAAGGAGTGAGACACCTCCATCTGCCAGAATTCCCCTGACGATCAACTCAAGCGTGGCATAGGACAGCCTTGGCGGAGTGAATGGGACAATCTGCATACAGGCAAGGAATGCATAATCAAATGGTAACAACAAGACTACAACACATGTGTTCCTGCAGGTCAACAAATAACACAATGTGCTAACAATGCACATGTCATGGGTTCAAATCCCAGGGAACACCCATAAATTATAACCCTTCCCTCTAATGCAAGTCATTGTGAATAAAAGTGTCAGAAAAATAAAAAAAATGGGTCTACATCAGTCTAAAAAAAGGACACGCCAATTTTACAGCTGTACTGGTCATTAAACCAGTTTAATACTGCAAATATATTAGTATATTGTAGCACAAAAAGGAAAAATCATCCATTTTCTAGTCACTTGTCCAGGAGACAAGGAGCCTTCCCCAAGCAGTACAAGGCATGACCAACACACAATCACACATGCAAACCACACACACACACACACACACTCTGTGTACTCCGTTAACTTCTATGGGCATAACCCTAATCCTGGTATTGACAACCTTAATCTCCATACCCAGTTCAACCTTAACCATAGGTAACCAAACAAAATATAAGATTTTTGATATTTTATTGTTTTTTAGTGACTAGATTTTTTTTTTAAATCGAGTATCGTTGTGGGCACCAAGAAAATGTTACACACACAAAATCAGGCCAGTCAAATTTGGGAAATTTTAAAATATCTGGAAGGAATATCAAAGGCTGACAGCTCAAAGATAAAGTCAAATTCAGTGAATTAATTGAACACCACAGCTGTTTTCATTTTAATTTCATGTCTAGACACGATAATGTGCTCAGCCAGTTGAAAAGTGCACTAATCTGCTTCCCATTCTTACCATGGTTTTGCACTGTGCATTAGATTGCAAGCAGCTCAGTTCAGTACATCATATATTCAGTTAATCCTGACAACTTAAGAACCATCTCAAATTAAATCTCAGGCTGAAAGGATGAATTTTTTCTTATAGTGGCTTGCGTTTCATAACTCATACAACATAAGAAAGTTGTTATCCTAAATTTAATTTCATTGTGGAATAGTTTTTTTCTAATCTGTAATGTGTTTTGTGATTAGAATGACTTGCCAAATTCCTTACCAAAATAATGGCTATCCAAGTATCAAATTTAAATTTATAAAAGTTTGTAATCATTAAAAAGGTTATAGATTACAAACTTTTTAACTAGCAACTTACGATCAAGCACAAATAAAATGAAGTTTGACCTGATGTACTGAGCTGGTCTGTTCATATTGGTAATGGAGTTCTGTCTGGTTGGTGCTTGACAGGTATGGTGCAACATTTCCCACAATAACGTGCCTGAAAAACGTACCGTGTGCCCTGCTGTTTCCAACAGCTCTCTGACTTCCCGCAGAGCTCGGCTCATGCCAGGAGATGGCAGCGTTATGCCGTCGTTCTCATAGTACCCAATTCTTAGCGGCTTGGTGCTGGAGTACACCTTAAGAGAGAGGAGGGACAAATGTGAGACATGGGGACAGACCCTTCAAAGAAAAAAAAATGTGAGACCAGGATTTTACCTGCTCCCTAAATGGAACTGGAGGGACTGTAGGGTCCAGAAAATACATGTCTTCACATAAAAGTGCCTTCATACACAGGGCAAGGCTGTCTACATCCTTAGCCAAGCAGCCTGCTGTCGACAAGACTGCCAGAGAGAAATGAGAAGTGCGAGTGTAAAGCACTCCTGATGTCATCCTGCTGCCCCAAGCAGGATCTAGCCCAAAAACTTCAGCAACAGCAGCAGTGACACTGATTCCTACAGCCAAACTCTCGTGCAGATGTTGGTATATCTTAGAAATAAGAAATATACAATCATCTCACCAGATTTTTGTCCTCGGACACATGACGTACAACCACGCAAACTAAAAGTAAACAGACAAACATGACAAAGTATATCACAATATTTCATTTATGGAAATATACACGTTGTCCTAAATGGATTTGATATATACAAAATTTTCCATTCATATATACAAAAGCAATATCTGCCAAAAATATCCCAACAAATTAAACAATGAAATTGTGTTCACTTTGATATATTTCAAAACCTGAGGAAATGTGACATTTTCTTAGAAAATAAGAAAAATTAAATGTGAACACGCTATTTACATAATAAATGCCAATATTCTCATTCGGCTTGTAAATCTAGAGACTGACCTCCATCGGCCAGAAGTGGGTTTGAAGCCGCAAATTCCACAAAAAGAGGCCGGAATGCGAACGCTGCCCGCAATATCCGTCCCGATTCCCAGGATGGATCCTCCTCCAGCAATCAGCGCCCCCTCTCCACCAGAGGACCCCCCCGAAGTCTTCTGAAGATTGCAAGGGTTCAGTGTCTGTCCAAATATTGGGTTACTGCAGTCGTAGCTGAAAAAACACAAAGCGAGAAAAAAAAAGGGAAACACTTTAGTTGGTGGGACAGTGGAGGGAGGTTCATACAAGCCAAATGATCACAGATCTAAAAACTGTCAAAGAGATGTTATTTTTCCTGAATCTTTTCGAGTAAAATTTATCTTGTTTAAGAAACAAGACAAAAGAACATTTTTCTAAACTAAGGAGGTTGGTAATGTTTTTGGTATTGTAATATTTTGGTATTATAATAATATTCATATTATTTGTTATTGGTATTCAACTTATTTTCTTACTGTCCAGGAGCAAATGTAACCACACAATTTCCTTTAGGGATAAATAAATCTGAATCTGAATCTAAATGAATATGACCTTTGTTCATATACAGTCTAAGCCAGTATTTCCCAACCTGGGAAAAGTTAATGTGTTATTATATTGAAGTGCATAGGGTTAAAAAGTAACAGTCAGAAACGCTCAATATCAAGGTAGCATTCATTGTGTTATGCATAATATAATGCACTGTAATACACACAACTTATTTACAAAATCCTGCAGTAAATAAAACTGGGGGGATTTCAAGCCAATAATTTTAACCACCTTTCTACATGCCTGACGCATTTCACCCATTTAAAGGGTATTGTAAAGTGATACTCTGCATCGTGCAAAGCGGTGTGTCGCCACACACTCAGCTCCATGTGACTGCAAGGCGCAAGGCCGCAGCACCGCATAAAGCAGCAAGCTGGCAAAACTTTTGAGACAGCCGGTCAGTGACTCCCTGCACCTAACGCAACATGGCCATGTTCAGCCGATTATGGTGACAGTCACCACCGCCCGACACCCACACCTGCTTTGATAAGCTCTCTCAGCAGAAGCATGGAGGTCAGTGGTCAGAGGCCAACCTTCTCCTTGCTATAAATGGCTGTTTTTTTTTTGTTTGTTTTTTTTTGCATAAAACTGCTACTTTTCATCTCTCTCCAACATCCTGCTTTCTTCAGGTTGTACACAGAGCTGGACAATGAGCTTGCCCACATGCCTAGGGTGAATAATTCAGATGAAGGGTCAGAACACCAATACAGTAAAAAGCACTGCATGACAGTCTACGCACTTCTACTAAATGAACCCCTAGTAGTAAAATTTCCACCCTTGGTTGTATGGAGCTTGTGTCATTTGTCTTTGTTCAAATGCCACCTCATTTTAGATCAGTGAATACGAGTGGGTAAAAATTATAGAGGAAATTAGAAAATGGAGTATTTAAAAAATTTAAGCTTTAAAAAAATGAGTGTACATAGTTAGTTTAGTTATTATTGGAACATCATTTGGTGGACCACACTCCTGCAGTGCATGCACTCCCTAAAGCTGCTCATGGTGCAGTGCGGACATTTACTTGAGCAATCCCTGAGGAACATTGGTCTTGACAAATGGTACGGCACCCTGTCTTTTCAGCACCTGGACCAGGACCGAGTCGGCAGTGGCAGGCTGATCCAGCTTAGAAATGACACCGCAGGTGGAGTCATGACCCTGCAAACCACACAGAGTCACAGGACTGCCGGAACTGCCTCAAGACATCATGCTAAGTAAAGGAGGGTAAGGGCACACTGTATTTGGGGTTATAAAGCAAACAAAAAAGGATTTTGTATTTTGGGATTCCCAGTGGAAATGTTAAATGTATATAATGTACTATAATGTAAAGGACCATCCATCTATCTACCCATAACTGCTTATCCAGAATAAGTACCTTGTAATTCAAATTCTCCTTTATGCTAACAGGGATGCCAAACAGGAGTCCATCCTGGTGTGTCTCCATCTCCTTCAGCTGTTCGCGACTCTCCAAAAGGAACTCGGTGCTGCAGTTGAGCCTCCGGCTGACCTGCAATGCCTGCAATGGTGAGAGGGATCATAAGAAATCTTAGCTGAAAGGTGGCTTTCTGTGCTTGTTCTCTGTGTGCATTATTTACTAGAAGTTTTACAGTGGTGCAACAGCTTGCAATTCATACACTATTTTAAAGAAGCAAGTTTTACACACAACTTCATTCCAAGACATGAATGTGGTAGAAATCCTTACCTAACCATTTTCTAATTTTAATCATCAGTCTTAAATCAAAAATAAATTATAGTTGACTCCAATGTATACATTTTTTCTATATGATAAAAAGGTTGTCTCCCAAAAAAATGTTTTTGGCAGTTTCCCCATTAGTGAAAGTGAAGTTACACTGCATATACTAATTTTGCAACATCATAAGTTCGTCATATTTTTTGCTAGTTGAAATGTTCATAAATGATTGAGTAAACCTCCAATTAGACGGCGCCAGTGTTTTATTGCTAGCTAGGTATTCGGAGGTTAAATTATAAAGTCAGGAATAAATTATTTACAGCATATTTTACCATTTTTCTTATTTGCGCATAGTATGAGCGTTTCAGGATACATTTCACTGCATGTTGTACCTGTATAACTATGCATGTGACAAATAAAGAATTCAGAGATCCACTTAATGCAATGCAGGTTGATATAAGGGATTAATGGGACAAATGTGTCAACAGTTTAAAAGGCGTGTATGAACGCATTCACCTTCTCAATGTAGGCATGAAGAACAGCGTGGGGATTCAACTCTCCGTCTTTCAGTTGTTTGCTGAGCTCAACGAGAGACAGAGCCGTAACTTCATTACTATCTATTCCCGGGTTCTAAAAAACAGCAAATAATGTGGTTTAAATTCACGGGCACATAAAGTCATTATGCAGGCATGTAAATGTGGATAAATGAAGAGAATACCGAGAACTTAACGCTAAAAATAGAAGGTCACTCAAACTGGCGGTATTCTTCGATTCTCATAGTATTAATGTAAACAGAGTTGAGTGTTTTTCCCAAGATTCTCAGCGAGTTCCGACAATGTACGGGCGTACAAAAGTATGAAAGCTTTCATATCATTGTCAGTATACATCACGTTTAAACTCAAAGTATATAAATTTATAGTAACTGGAAAAAGTCGACAATTTAATTAACATATTAAGTGAACAGCGATCATAGAAACGTGTAGGGTCCCAAGCGTCTGATGCCTCGGAAAGACAAGCTTTCCATCGACGTGCTAAAGCTTTGAAGATGCAATCAAATTACAAACATGGCGTCTTTTATTTTAAAAGTTACTTTTATACTGAACCCAAATCCACATTAAAAAGACTGCATCTTAATTCAAACAGTTTAAGTGTGAAAACACGTCACCTGTTCTGCGAACTCCTTCACGGCTTTTTCGGCGAGCCCAAACGACTCCTCCCTGCGAATGCGGGCTCTGCGCTTCTTTTTCGACGCCCGCACCGAGTCCATCCATCCCCGGAGAAGCAACACCGCTCCAATACCGCAGGCCGCGGCAGCCAGCATCGCGGCTCGGGACAGATGTACCGGAATCACCTGCGAGTCGCACCACAGCTTCATGATCCAATAGGTCTAACGACACGCACGAAACCGTCCCTTTCAAACATACAGCACACGTTTCGCATGCATTCGCACTACGCCGTCCTGTCTCGCACCGACACACAAACTCAGTGCACGTAGACGCGGCTATCCTTAAAGCACTCCTACACCCGAGACCCGCCGGTAATGGAGATCCAGACGCAAACTCCTCTCACCTTTCGGAAGGCGACCCTACTTATTCTTGTCACCGTTGTCATATGTGACATCACGAATTTAAATTAGCGAATTCGCTGGAGGCTGTCGTAAAGTATATTGACGCTGTATAGTTATCTTGGTTGTAAATGACCGCGGTTTATAAATGCAGAGAGCAAGCATCTTGGTCGTTGGTGCCGTTAGATCCGATCGCCCGGTGATATAACCGCCATTAAGGTACTATACATGTCCTTCTCAAAAAATTAGCATATTGTGATAAAGTTCATTATTTTCTGTAATGTACTGATAAACATTAGACTTTCAT
>JAABNY020000001.1:28171929-28195538 GCA_015164015.2 Brevimyrus niger
ATCATGTCAGCTTAGTATTAAGTAAATATTTTATGCCATTGGGCTTGACATAGTGCAAAAGAAAGCTTTTGAAAAATTACCAGTGTTAAGAAAAATGAGGCACGTACTTCAGGTCAAAATTTTTTAGCTTGTTAATGAATCCCAGCTTTTCCTCAGTGTGTATAGGCACCATGTCTATTGCACTATACATAACGACAGCTGTGTCAGGGACGGTTACTTGCTTAACTTTGTTGTGCTGGTGCTGCAGCTAATTTTCATTTTACTGGGAGTGGCACTTCCACTCCGCTGCCTGCCTCTGCTTTACGTGCTGGAATAAATTAGTCACGATGCTTCCTTTGGTTGCAACAGTTTTTAAAGTCTTTGCAACGAGGACTTGTTTGGTCTGTGTCCGACGGCGCAAAACCGAACCAATTCCAAATTACAGATGTAGCAACACCTTTCTTGGGCACAACTGTCAGCTTTTCCCCTGTCATTGCCATGTTGTTAGTGAATCTGCTACAGTGTTAATTTACCTGTGAAGAATGGTATGTCACATTAGTTCTGCTTTTGGCGCTCGTGTGTAAAAAAAGTTTCGATTTTCATGAAAACACATCTTCCTGAACTGTAAATTTGAATTAATCGATTAAATCGATTTATCGCCCAGCTCTATACACACACACTTTTCTGATAGGTAATTTAAAACCACCAAGTGACATGAGTAGTCCATCTTTGGATTCACAGGGTACTAGTGAACAGCCCAGAGCACTGAGGTTTAGCTTATGTGAATTGACAGCCTAGTATGGTGTGTTTAAGTCTTTTTACCTCCGAGATCTGCACAACTTTTCAAAGAGGTCCAAAGTCTGTGTGTAATTGGAGATCAGGACCACTTTGTCATTGGTAGTGCTTCTCATCACAGCAAGAATACTGTCAAGGACCAGCATCTTCCCTAGAATACAACCATCCCATTACACACATAATAGGTAATTCCATACAGAGACTACAATATAAACAATATATAAACAAATGATGATTTTACAACAGGATTGGAACTTTACCAGAAAGCTGTGGCTCCACATCTTTATTGGAGAAACCTGATGGGAACAGCTCCAGCATCCCTTCAAAACCCTCCTCTCCTGCCACACACTTATCATAGATTAAAGCTGGATCTGAATGGGAAAAAAAATAAACATATAAATTTGACACAGTCTAAGCATCAAACTTCAGACAGAAAACAACAGATACACAAATTTTTTCAAACTTATATTCTGCTGCAATACCCTAATGTCCTTAAGGACTAGAGACTCAAATAAATAATGGAAAACCAACTAACTGGTTTCTGGCCCCAAAAAATTACACCCAAGTGTATTTTTTTAGCATTTAAACACAAAATTAACAGGATAAAACAAGAAGAGCATATACTGTACTAAACACATCTAAAGACATTTATCAAAACAGTAACTTGTAAATTAAGAAAATAAATGCATCCAAACAATGTGGAAAGTCAAAAACACAAAACAAATGTGTCCTGCACAGATCGTCCACTCATTCCGTGTGCCACATCCCCTCGTTAACCCCGTGTGATCAGCTGTTTCTGGTTGTTGTCATGAGTCTTCTGTATTTAGCCCATGTTTCAGTTTGTTTCCCCAGTCCGGTCATTTTATTGCCCATCTGCGTTTTGCCTGCCTTACCTGTAATTAAACCCCGTATTCCCTGATACCCTGATGTCTGTGCCTTCATCTCCGTTCTGTCCCCACTCAGCACGACAATATTATTATAATTAAACGTATTAATGGTTCGTTATTAATATTAGAATTAATAAGAAATTGTTATTTTAAAATGTATTTTATTAAAGAATAATTAGGGTTACTGTTTGTTTATCATTGTCTAAATGTATTTTTACTGTCTAAATATATGTATTCAGCTAGTGTAAACATGCACGGTGCTATACTTATTTCCCCACGCGTACAAGTCATCTTAGGTCGGTGTTCACAATTTGACTTCTGAGATTCAGATCAAATACTAGGTATTTTATTCCAGAAGTTGTTGGTTCGACTTTTAATAAGTTTGAGTACCAGTGTGTGTGTATATGATGATTAGTAAGCTAATTTAATGTTAGGGCTCTAGTTTATCCCAGAACCAATGTTGTCCCAAGCTGATATCAAACACTAAAATCGGGGTCAATCCAGGCATTAAACAAACTGATCAGTATCGCCTACTGCAGCCCAATCAAAAACCCAATCTCTAAAGTTCCGCATCCACCTAACATACGTCAGTACCCATAAAATATCAGAGAACAATATTGGCAGTGTGGTGGCGGTCCTTTTTGCAGTTTAAAGTCCAACATATTTATTAAACAAATGCCAAATTTATACAAATCAGTCAACAACAACCACAACTTTTGGGAAATGCACCTCTCATTAATATTTTAGGCATACCATTAGTCTGCTTATCAAATTGTGGGCATTGTGGGACCGCAAACATCCACACAGTACCAAAAATCTCACAAATCGCTATGGCTGTTACCTAAAGCCCTGAATATATCTACCGAGATGACATCCATATGAAAATGAATAGGATTTAAAAATAATAAATAATAAGCACATAAATAGGCTCACGGTTACAAATCTTTTTGAGGAAGGAAATGGAGGACAAGGCAGACAGACTGATGTTGCCTTGCTGTAGTTTCTCCACTGGCTTTGCTTTCCTTAGGAACTGTTTGTACAGCTCTGTCTGAAGGGGGGTTAACCTGAAGAAAATGAAGATGCAATATATATTCAAAATGTTATCTATCCATCCATCCATCACCACCTCTACAGTTGCAATTTATATTGTTAGTATAATTCCTAATTAACACTCACGGAATAATTTATTATATGTTCTAACATAGGTCGGACATCGATCAAGTACAGTAAGGTATTTTCCCATGCTGAGATTTTGTAGAGTGACATCATTACCTGCAGCAAACAACCTGCTCAATCTTCACGGGAAGATATTTGGTAAGAATATCTGACGTCCTTCTAATTAAACATCTGAAAAAGAAAAAAAAAAACTCACATCTTTAAATAAGCAAAGCTAAATTTTCTGGCAAGGCTTCGGTCTGGTAGATTCCTCACCTGTTAACAATGCTAATTAGGTCCCGGAGTTTCTCCTCCCCGCGCTGCCGGTCTTTATCACTCGCATCAGCATCCCGTCCCTTGAGAATGGGCACCTCAAAGTGCTTCTTAAACTCTTGAGCCGTTCCTAAACACAAACAGCAGCCATCAAAGCAAAAACACCCAATAAGAGCTTGGGAATGGAAGCAGAAATCCATTACCGCCTCCATGTATTTCCCCATAAGCATAAATAGTCAACAGTCAATAGCTTTCACATTAGTTTTTTGTGCTTAAAAAGGCAGCTCACCCAGGATACCAGTGTTGACGAAGTGGACCAAGCTAAAGTATTCAAGCAAGTCATTCTGAATGGGTGTTCCTGAGATGAGAACTTTGCGTTTAGCATTTGTGGAATTCAGAGCTTGATATGTCTGGTTGTCAGCATTCTTCAGTCTGTGACCCTGGGCAACAAAAAGTTATGAATCAACAGTATTTAAATGCACAATTCATATCTGGACCTAGAGGTAGGGGTGTAAATATGAATTGATGCATTGTGGTGAAATGATAATTAAGGTTATCAGTTCAACTGCATAGATCTGTATTGTCAGAATTGGTCATAGTTGATTTTAGCAAAGATACTCCTACTTCACGTGCTGCAGGTAAACTTGCAAAGTAGCAGCACCGACGCACAATTTCCAAAAGGTAGAATGAAAGAGGACTGCTCAGTAATATTTATAAAGGAAATGATACATAATACCTTTGCGCTACAGTGCTTGTGCAGAATGCTATAATGCTTAAGATATTCTATGGTGTACAATAGTGATGCGCGGGTCGTCTCGTAACCCGCAGGTCGGGTTAGGGTGGGTAAAGAAATTGTCACTGTATTTGCGGGGCGGGTTGGGGCAGGTCATTAAAAAACAAAATTAAATTTAAAAAATCCATGTATGTTGCGTGCAATTCCCTATAGCCTATATAAAATATTTGGGAATATATATTTTCATATTTTATTAAGTTCTTTGATAAGATTGTTTTGTGACTTGTCACGTGACGTAAAGAAATAAAAGTGAAGATGGAAGATGAGATACAGGAGAAATTGAGGTCGGGAATTTACATCATTAAAAGAAAAATGTCAGGCTGCTAAATCTAATGTTTGGGACCGGTTCTCAGAAATAGTTGCAGCAGGAGACAACAGCAGTATCGGCTACGTGAAGTGCAATTCGTGTGAAAAAATATACAAACACGAGAACCACGAAACAGGCACTTCCAGCATGTCAAGACAGTGGATGCCATTCTTTTTTTGCACAGTGAACGTAAAAACGCTAAATGAACATTTCCGTGTGATAAATGAAGAAAAAAAATGTCAGTGGTTATTTAGTGTAGGCTGTAAACTGTAGGCCTGCCCTATACAAATCTAAAATAAAAAAATTGTTTAGCCTAGATTACAAACACTGCTTTGTAAATGTTTAAAAAGTGTATCATTATCTTGTTATTAATATGACCTGATTTATCGTTCATATTCACAATCATGTGTTGTTGCCAGTTTACAGGGCGCCGTTTCCAAGCACTTTCAGGCTGAAATAAAGGCTGTTTTCATTTGAATTACAATGTCTAGTATGTCTATTTAATGGTCACGGGTGCGGGGCAGGTTGTAAAAATAGACACAGTGGTGAGGGGCTGGCCAAATAATTTCATAAAAGTGGGACCCGCGGTTTGGAAAAATACCCGACCCGCGCATCACTAGTGTACAATGTTTTTGGGAAACACCCCTCATTTGTCGTACAAAATGTTTTCTTTTGTTTGCTAGCTATGGTAGCAATGCTAAGGAATCATATTCAAATCCACTTGCCTTGAGGCCAGCAATTTACACTTCTACGTACAGAAGAACATTCATGTGACGAAAACATTTATTTTAAATATATAGAAATAGCTGTACCTCATCACAAATGATGAGGCCTACTTCACCCTTGTGTAGGATGCTGGCATGGATACGGAAAGTCTCATAGGAGATGATCAAGATGGGAGATGGTACCCTAAAACCACGCTGGGACATGAAGTTCTCTAAAAATAGAAAAAAAAATACAATAAACAATCTATAATAAACCTAAGTAGAAATTCAGATACAAGCAGAATTTAGGAGATTCACTTGTGGTTTCGTAAGCAACATAGACATTTCATGGAAACTTGCAAGCTCATTTTAAGCCAGGCTTAGATGGTGCTACATAAAGCTATTGCAGAGTAAACTTGGTTGCAATGAAAGATTCTGGACTCAAAGGCATTTTTTGTTATATCATCTACAGCCAAACATCTACCAAAATTTTTGCAGCTGCTTCAAGTCATCGTGAAGACAAGTGTACCATGTCCTGCCCTCCAGATTTAAAACTACATTTCTGTCAAAAAGGGGCAGCCTTTTTTATTCCCTTATCTAATAAAACACGTTGGTTATACTATCAAGGTAAACGCAAACTTTGTGACAAACAAACCTTTTCAAAATTATTGGTAAATGTATTTTACTGATGTACAAAAATGTAAATACGGCAAAAAATACCATGATACAAGTTTTAGTCAGCCATACTGCCCAGCAACAGTGCTGGCAAATAAATTTAATCTGCTTAAATATTGCTGCTGACCTAATCATCACTCACCAAGTTTTCTGTCCACCTCCTCCTTAGAACCTCCATCGATTGCAAGCGGCTGGATCCTGGAGCCAAGCCACTTGCCCACCTCGTTGTACCAGCTGCGAACGAGGCTGGAGGGTGAGACCACAATCGCTTTGCTGATCTCGGGCTTGCCATCAGGGCTCTGACGCAGAAGAGTCCACATCAAAGTGATACACTGCAGAGTCTTTCCAAGGCCCATTTCATCCGCCATGATGCTGCCGTATGAATTGGGAATGCACCTTCCCGTTACACAGTCCCAGAGGAATTTCACCCCCTGACCATCAAGGGAAAGAAACATGTTACATTAAAAAGTGACATGTAAGAATAAGTGGACTGACATGCACTTTAACTGGTCTTACTTCTCTCTGATGTGGCCTTAGGACTTTTCCCAACACAGGATCTACAACAACATGCACAGGAAGCGTCTCTCTGCAACAGAAAAATCGCAACTAATTATCCAGTATCAAAAAAAGCTTACAATATGTTTACCTACTGAACAATAGAAAATTCTGAAAATCCACCCGCTCACTTTTCAGCATTGAGCTGGTCATGTGCACTCAAGGCAGGAGGCTCGAAGAGCACCAGAGCATCCTCTTCAAACGGGCTGTGAAGCGGCTTTCGGAGGGCTGCTCGCTTCACGCCTAGAGAACGCACCCCCAGAGGACCTGCACAGATCACATCACAAGACAAATTTCATGTCCATACAAGGCAATGGCAATAAAAATAACCACAAATAAAAACATACCGACCTGTTTTAGATCGCATGCTTACACGGGTTTAATGATGATTAGAAATACACTTTCTAACAAAGTTCTGACTTTGTAAATTAATTTTTGATTAATTTTCTGAGACTTTGTAATCTCAGAATTCACATACAGTGTGATAGTACGCTTTTGGATAGTTTTGTCTACGAAATGGATGAGAAAGATGTCATATGGTTTGAGTTCACTCACAAGTAGTTTATAAGATCATTTGTTGAGAGGTTAAAGAGATAAAGTAACAGACCAAAGGAAAAATTCAAAGAAAGGAGGCAGAGTCCCGCCAGGCTTATTCCAGTGTCTACCCCACACAGAGGTTGCCAAGTTGCCATTTGAATTTATATCAGCAAATACTTTAGAGCCAATGACTGGATCATTATTACAGCTCAGCAACATTATGCAGCAATAAAGTAAACCTCCATCCATCATCAATGGATTTTTGTCTTCCTTGCTGGCATGGCAAGATTCAATGGGTTCAAATTGTCAAAGAGTGGTTCCAGGAGCATGAGGAATCATTTTCTTGCGTGACTTGGTCACCGCAGAGTTTTCAAGATTCAAAGAACTTTATTAATCCCAGAGGGAAATTGCCCAGAGTTGTGACCTTAACCTCTTTGAGATGTGCTGAAGGAGGCTTTATGGAGTGGTTCAACTCACTGGTCAATACAGGATCTTGATGAGAAATTAACATAAATCTTGAATGAAAATATAGGGTAAGATGTTGCATGAGCTTGTGGAAACAATGGCATTACAAATGGGCGCCATAATCAAAGCTAAAGGTGGTCCAACGAAAAATTCAAATGGTGCCTTTTTTTTTTTTTTTGGCCGGGCAGTGTATATTCATGATACACCATGTCCATTGTGTGATATTATACTCTGATATGTACTGCATTAACTACTCAGGAAAGAGAAGTCACATTGTCACCAGATTCCCAGCTGGTTCGAGATAACGTACAAGTGACCTTAAATGGCAAAGAGGATTCTTAGTCCCCATATCTCGGGGCCAATCTTATCTGCAAAGGGCCGGTGTATATGCGGGTTTTCGCTGCAACTCCCTAATTAAATTACTAATTAGAGGACTGACTGGCTGAAGAGTCTTTACACCTGGGTTTGAACAACTGAACTACAGGTTATCCCAAAAACCTACATACACACTGACCCATTGCAGGTAAGACTGGCTACTCCTGTCTTAGAGCAAGACATCATTTATTCCTAATCTCACTCAAAACTAAGGCTAACTGACAGCAATTCTAACAGATTATTGACAAACATATTCTAAATTCCTAACACGGCCAAGTTGTTTACTTTATGGATGCTGTTGAGGTGACTGAAGAACAAGTTATACATGCAAAATTTAAATTAAAATAAATTTGGTAATTTGAAATGATATTTGTATGTGCGTATATACATGTGTATGCACTACCATTTGTGCGCTAGTCAGCACTAACTCCTAGCAAGACAGCCATCTTTGTGATGCAGAGAACATCTCATGATGTGATGTGCAACTGTACGTGATGAGTCATAACTGAAATAATTACTCGCTACCAGAACCATTTTATTTTGCCATGTTCTGCTTTCCCATTCACGTTTTAGACATTTAATATTCTAAGTGTAATAAAGACTATGCTGCCAGCATTTTTCTGCCTTGCACAGTATCTACGGTGGTTCGACCAGGCAGCTCGGCAGATCTGTGGCACTGAGAAGCAGCAGAATCAAGTTTACACTGATTACAGAGTACCACTATTCCATATTATCGTACAGAAGATGGCTCTAAGGAAGGCAGCTCATCCACATCTGAAAAGATCAGCATGCACATTTGGCGATAATGGGCTGGGCTCGGCTGCCGTGATACACAGACTCAACTGGCTGCAGCCTGACGGTGGGGGCATTTGACTTGGAGGCGAGATGGAGACTACAGCCCATGCCCCTTAACCACTGTCTCACCAGAGTTTAAACTGTGGGAGTAAAATTGGACATTGGTAGGCCCAGAAGGGGAGGCATATTGGGTCTGTTAGGCCTTATAGGCAAGAAGAGTGTTTTGAATACTGTGAGACCTTGCTTAGTGATAGCTGCCTGCAGTTAGTTCTGCAGACCCTGAAGAAAGCTCAGACCTTGAAAAGGCAGACGGCAAAGCATAAAGTTGAAACGTTGTATGTTGAAGACCCCCATATATAAAATTTTAAGAAATAAATGTAAAAAAAAAAAAAACTTCAATGAAATGTCAATAAAGAATAAAGCTTAACAAGACATCAGTCTATCACATCAATGAAACAAATCCGAATCATGTCGAATCATATTAATATTAAAATGATTTAAAAATTTCAGATTAATCACAGGGTTGCTGTGGATTAATTTTGATTAATCGTGATTAAATACCATTTATTTTTAATCTATATTAATCACATTTCATGTTGCATGAGCAAACAGGCTCAATTAAAAGGGGATATATATGCACTTAATATGTTTATTGAACATCTTGAACACGAGTTGGATGCATTCCATCTGCCACAGAACTGCAATACCATATAAAAAAATCAAGATTTTTTGCTTAGCCAGACTACGTGTCAGATTTAAGGTACCTCAGTTTAAATGATCTTTATCTTCGTTCACTTACAATTAACCTGAACTACCAGAGACCCGACAAATAATCCGGCTAATCATGAAATCCAATTCTAGCCCGGTTAATTGCCATTATTAGCAATATCAGTTACGCGCATAACACATAACGCATGGTGCTTGACGTGTAAAGCTCCGTAGCAACACGTCCACAGATAAGTTGGACAGTATAATGTGTGCAACCGATTTAATGAGCCACAAATGAGAAGTAGTGCTTGAACAGAATAAAACTACAACTTTCCCTTCTGTTGATAAAAGGCGCAGTCATCTTGCATTCCAAACTCTGGATCCTCTGTGCTGCTCCGAGAAATTTCTCGGATCTCCGAGAAACGGGAGAGTGCATGTCGTCACTTCTAGCTTCAAAATGGCGGAGTTGGAAAGAAATAATCGTACGCACTATATGCCTCGGAATATGAGTTCCCAGGGCAAATGGAACGCACCAAAACTGCCCGAAATGGGTTGACAGACATATTTCTGGGATTTTGAGTCATTCTGCGCTGCAGATGGGTTAATCACGTTAAAAAAATTTAGCAAATTAATCATGGTGATGGATTAATCCACGTTAGCTTTGACAGCCCTAAATAATATATTATATTAGTCTTAAGTACTGAAAACCTATATCAAACAAATGTACACCAAGGTTTAGAGGTAGCAAAGCACAGCAAATGCTACTGTTTCAGTAATATTATGGAAGAAATAAGCAATCCCTCAGAGGAAACTTCAAACGTCAATGAGGAACACGACATCTGCAAGCCACATCTTTTAAAAAGAAATATTGTGGATAAACAAGGTAAACATACATCAGTAGGGTGGCGGTACTGTTTGCAGTTTAAAGTCCAACATGCAACAGACTTGTGATGTGTTCTGTAAACTCTGCTGGAAACTTGTGCCAACTATAATAGGAAATATCACGTTCTTCACTACACAAAGCACTGGTATCCAGTAGAACATACAAAATACAAGTGCTAACAATCACAACAAATTACATTATGGAACTATTATTATGGAACAAATTACACTCTTAATTGGTAAAAATAGGACACAGCATTTTACTTTTCACTACAGGGTGTTGGGTCTACCAAAAATGTCAACATAGTCCCTAGAAAAAAACAGCAAGACCTCAAGAGGAAAGTAAAAAAAAACAGGGGGGGGCATTCTGCTGCTGGTGTCTAGTGTCTTGAATTATGGCAATTATATGGTTATAATTATCAATAACCACTGACTGATATGAAAAAAAGTGACTAAAACATGGGTAAAATCGTATGCGCCTGGGTTTACGATGTTTCGAACATTTTTAAGTGTGATTATTTTATTTCAGCCTGAAGCTTCATGTAGCACAGCAGTGATATACCACAGTACCAATAAGAGAATTCCTTGCATCTGTGCCTTACCTGTGTAGTTTGGAATGGGAACTTTAAAAGGCTTTGAAAGGATATTGCAAACTTGGGCTTCCTAGAAACAGAGTATATTTGAACACTTTGTTAGGAGAACTCACAAGACAAGAGTATATATGACAAGAGACAAAACAACAGGCACTGCATAAGCGTTACTCACAGAGCTGTTAGGAGATGCCGGTGTGTTTGTCAGCTGTGTTAAGGGGTTTCGAATAGGGGAGAGGCAGCTTCCTCCAAATACCCTCTCATCTTTACTTCGCTTTGGGGTCTGTAACAATCGAAGTTCAGCATCACCAATACCTCAATCCTAGAAATGTATCATTTCACATATCTATATAAAAATATAAGGGATAAAACCCTGACCTAAAAAAATAAATAAATAAAATTTTACATAAAAAAATTTAATCCAAACTAAAACTGAGAATTTATCATATTGCGTGCCACCACAGAAAATCTTACTCTCCACAAGCAACCATTTTGATCAACATTTAAATACAGAAATATCACCCACCACCACTGGAGGGAGTTTATAGTTTGAGAGCTATCGATTTAACCATGGAGCAAATTAGCTTTACACACAAAAAAACATTCATTTTCTTTAATGACGAGGACAACATCTGGCAACGTCAGTCAATAGAGGTGTTGTCACTAACCAGAGCCTTTTCTGTATGTTATGTGACAAATGGCACTGGTCATAGTTCCCTGGTTCACATGCTCAATTGACGTGAGGTTCACTCTGGATTTGAAGCCGCCACAATTGTCCATAGGTGGGAATGTTGTGTGAATGGCGTGTGTGCCAAGTGATGGGTTGGCACCCTGTACTGGGTTGCGCCTATAATTGACAGAATAGGTTCTGGGACCCAGTGACCCCACTTAAGACTAGCAGGCACAGAAAACGTATGGATGGACAGCCTAAAACCTGCACAAATATAATGGCACATGCCATTTTACTACGGAGAAAAAAAGCAAACACGCTGTGAAGCAGAGACAGTGTCAAAATATACCGTCCATCCATTTTCCAATAGATTTTCCAAATGGGCGGGGCCTGTACTAGATGAGACGGGGTGCCAATCATTCTCAAGACTCAGACACAATGGACAATTTAGAGATGTCAAATACCCTACCTCATGTGGTCTTCAACTCCTGTCCTGGAGAGCAGTAGGGTTTCTATCCTACCTGGCTACTGATGAGCCACAACTGGTGTGGTTCATCGGAAGCTAAGTAGGATGGAAAACCCACTGGATAGTAGCTCTCCAGGACTGGATTTGGAGACCCCTGCCCTATCTGCATGCCTTTGGACTGCAGGAGGAAACTATAGAACATTTAGGCTGAGTGAATGTTATGATTAAATACCCTATATTAGTAAGTTTTACTGCCACGTGTATTCTGTCTTCTGTATTTTGATATCTGAATACTTCAATTTTGTGCAATGACTCTAATGTATTCAGAGAAAACAACAGAAATTTTGTGCTACTGCGTTTCTCTTGATTTAATCGTCCATTCATCTTTGGTATCTATTTGTCCTATTCAGGATTGAGGGAACTGAGAGTCTATCCAAAAAGCTACAGGTCCCATACTTCAACACTCATAAATCTCTTTTTGGGACTAGAACAATTCAGTTGATCAGTTGTTGCCATATTTGTTATTAACACGACATCGCTTTAAGTATTCCAGATTTGTAATGCAAAATCTCGTGCTTTGTCATGAACCCAATGTGGGATACATAAACCATACACGACAGCCCTCTAACGGCCACATGTGGTAGTACGGTTGCCAAGTTTAACTATTATACCCCTGAATGCCACTCAGTTCTGCCATTCTAACACTGACAGGAGTATACTGAGACTCGTATCATTTTAACCCTTAGATAAAGTTAGTTTTTAATTGCACTTGTTTCCTAAATTTCATATGGCCCTCAATGAAATGTCACACCTATCAATAATGTACGCCCGTCAAATCTTATTACAAAGATTTGTTGAAATTACTTTCCATTTGATAAAACAGCGTTGTATTATGAATCTTTTTTTATTCATTTATAGAGATCCGCCGTTTTATTTTATTTATCCGTAGTTATAGTTCATTAAGGCCGTAGAATATCTATTTTTGTTTTGTCTGTAAATATCATTTCTTTAAGAAATTAAAAATAAAAAGTTGGCAACGTAAAAATTACAGTGCGGTACGAATTTGGCCATGATATTGAGGCTACTGTGATCTCCAATCTTTTTATATCCCCATTCTGCTTCGTTTTAGGAAGATGCCTGCAAAATATACCGTTCTCAATACTTACTTCTTCCGGGTGCCAGTCCGCATCCAAATCGCCACTTTTTCGTTTTACTACTTGGCTTGGTGCAAAACTTCTCCTCTGTAAGGACAAGGAGCATGGACGCAAAACCTTAATAGATTACTTTTGATATTAACAAAAGTATTTACCGGCTACGGACGGTTAAAATGTTAAGTATTCTTACCATTCTCTCCTGAGATGATTGACTTCAATAAAATGCAAAGATGCAAACGTTTTTTGCTAAGATGTAGGTCTGCTCCCACCATATCATTTTTCTCTAACATAAAAAGTAAAAAACAGTGAAATCACCACTGTTAGATCATAACTGGTTACATTTCTTAAATAGACCGCGTTTGCGCTCCCGCAACTGCCGTCGGAAACATCAAGAAACTTCCGGTTTCCCCGTTTCAAAATAAGAGTATTGTACAGAAATGTTCGTCTTCCATCTGCTCATTCACCTTTACATTACCTTTCAATCCATCTTGAGTCCTAAGATCTGTTCTAATCTAGAATAAGTTGGTACATATTTGTTCGAGATCTAAATAAGATCGTTATGGCAAGCCGTTTTAACATTTAATGGCAAGTCTGGATATCCGTAATTCAGTTCTTCCTAGGCAAAATGAAAATTTCAGATATCCACAATGGCATTCCTCCTATCAACAACGGTCATTCCAGATATCCACAACGTGGTTCTTCCTAGGACGAGTGACGTCACTTTTCCCATTCATATCTATGGAGCTTCCCTTTACAGATATCTTTAACTCAGTTGTAGATATCTACATTGTGAAATGTGGATATCTACTAGTAAATTATGACTATTCATAATTCCTGTTAGAGATATCTACAATTTAATTCTGACTAGTCACAATTCCTATTCAAGATTTCATCAACTCCCCTCAATTAAAGATTTATATTATATATTATATTATATTTATAATGCCCTTTTTATATATCTCAAAGTCTATTTTAACTAGTCAAAACTGGATTATAGATATCTTGAACTGGTATTGTCACTAGTCAGAATGAAATTGTAGATATCTCTAACAGGAATTGTGAATAGACATCATTTAGAATCAGATATCTGTTATCCAATTATATATATATCTTTAAATAAATTTTGATTAGAGATATCTAAAATGAGAGATATCTTTAACTTTCATTTTGCCTAGTCAAATTGTAATTACAGATATCTTGAATATAGAGTTTTGACTAGGCAAAATAACGTTGCAGATATATGTAATTGTGTCAGAAGTTATGACAAATACGAGGACGGGTTTAATATTGGCGGGAGCGCCTTACTGTTCAACCCAGAGATAGGCTAAATTTTTGTTCAAATAATTTGTCTGCTGGGCAAATATCCAATGGGAAGCCTTTCACGAGCAACGTCGGACACAGCAATGCTGACGAGTCAAAATGACGTTTACGATATCTTTAACTTTAATTCTGCCTAGGCAAAACTCAGTTACAGATATTTGTAATTGTAATTTAGAATGTGTGACCAGTCGAATATCAGTTTTAGTGACGTCATTGCAGATATCCGTAATTCAGTTTTGACTCTTCAAAACTTAATTGCAGATATCCCTAACTTTCATTGTGACTATCCAAAACTGATTTACAGATAACTCTAACTGTCACTTGCAATTACAACTAGTCAAAAATATGTTGTTATCTGTAAGGTTCATTCCGGATAGTCAAATTTTGCAATTAAATGTTAAAACGGCTTGCCATAGGTCGTCGTTCGTAAAATATATTTACCTTATACTTTGTGAACTATAAAGTATACATGCAAGAGAGCGACGGAAATATGACAGATCTTATCATTTAAACATATGTAAGAGGTGCGGGACTGTTGTCCATACGGACGGAAGTAGGCTTACTCTACTCTGACTAGGCTGCATTGCTAAACGATCAGGACCACATAGTCTTTGGGAGCGACGTTTTAACTGATGCTTGGCGACGCTACACAGTCGATGGGTGGAAATAATTTTTAATGAGTTTAATTTGTTTTTGGTGGATTTGTAACTTGATTTTTTGTTTGAATGTTATGCTGATTGTGCTACAGGTCTGGGCCAATGTCACTTTTTTGACGCATGACTTGCGGCCTGAAAGTTTGGACCACTGTAAAGGACCCTGATCTGCATGACGTCCTGTCCTACAATATACAGTATATTGTCACTTAAATAAAACCACTGGAGTTTGGTGCCCGTGTGTTACAATATATTGGGGGGTTACATTATTATAGTATTGTACAATTTTGTAGTAAATATTTAAAAGAAAACGTCCAATCTAAATTTAAGCAAAGATGAACAGCAACTGTAAGTTAGACTAGAAAGCATTAGATGCTACTAGCTGCTAAAAAAACTTTTAACAGTAATGATTCCTGTACATTAATTCACTTAATCATCCCCCAACAGGTTTGTAATTATATCTTTGTGGGGACTTTCCATTTCTTTCTATGGGGGAATCTCTAATCCCAACATGATGACCTTAACCATAATTAGTAACCAAACATGAGACTTCTGGAATTTTTACTTTTTTGATTGTAATCGCAGATCTTAGTAGGGACCTGAAAAATGGTCCCCACAATGTCAAAACAGGCTATTACATTGTGGGGTATTTTTGGTCCCCGCAATGTAATATAAACATAATACACACAAAGGCACTTCTCTAAAGGTTATGATAGAATAGGTTTTTATAATGAAAGTAATCCCTATGTGCATCATTCAGTATGAAACGTAAGAAAAAACTTGATTGAAATAATCCCTTAGAGTAATTTTGACATTCCAGGGTACAACTGGGACACATCCTGCATATTGTGTGCTGAATCTGGTCATAAAACCTTTGTTTCTTCATCCACATGTATTTATATTTAGCAGATTCTTTCAGACAGTATCATACCTGTATTTCGTCCATTTAGCTTTAAGAACTAATTTCCAAATCATTAACTTGTTTTTTTATGTATGCAGCTATATATATATGAATCTTCGAGGAACTACATTCACCTATTTAACCATCATATTCTTAGGTCATGTATATATTTCTTGAAGACTTGGTTTCTACAAGTAATAAAGTTACATTACCACATGTATTTTTAAAATTTATTAAAACACTGTAGCCAGGCCATGGACAGAGTTCGCATGCTAACTCTCAGAAGCCTCCTGTTCCCTGGCCCTGAGGAAACTGGCCTTCTTCTGGGCAACACGATCTTTCCTCTGTGCCAGAGTGAGCTTGGCTCGATTCCACCTGCAACAAAAACAGATTAATGTACTGCCACTACATGATTTACCTTTTAATTGCCGCAGGACATTAGTGTTTTGAGTACTTGGTAACTATTTGGAGAGGGAAAAAAGCATAATCATATTATCCACCCATCCAAAACTTTGATAAATAGAGAACATTACCCCTCATCTTGTAACAGATTAATTTAGAACAGTTCACTGAGCACAGCATATCACAAAATGTATATGCATATTAGGTTCCGGTAGTAATGTTACAGAGTTCTGACCCATAACCCTGCACTTTAACTATTGATATTTGTAATGCAGCACTGGATACAGGATTTTTAAAATTACTCCACAGTCTCAAATTACAGAAAAAAATCAGAAAGTCTACAAAACATTATGTCTAATAATTTGAAGGACTAACCAAAAATTTGGCATACTAAAAGATCTTAAATTGAACTTTTTTGGATAAAGCTTTTGCAAATAGCCCTGAACTGTAGCTCAACAGTTTGTCTTTACATACATACATACATACATACATACATACATGCCAACACAAATTTCCAATTACTAGCTTGAAACACAGACATCTGTAAAGGTTGCGGTATGAAGAGCAAAGCACATTTGTGAAAAACACACCTCTTCTTTTTAACTTCTTTTCTAGGTTTCTTTTCATGGACAGGATTTTCACGGATAGCACTGTGGGCCTTCTTGTACATTTCCTCCACCTCAAAGAAAAACATCAAGGTTTAACTGTGACCACGCTTCAAAATCATACGTGACACTCAAACAGAATTCATAAATATCAATATATGTAAAATGTGCAAAAAACAGCAGTAACAGATGCATGGCAGGTAATGTGGTCAGTATTAGCTAAAATTTACAGGTCCAGGCTGACCACAGAGCTTAGCAGTTTACACATTTAATTCTTCCAATGTGCCCTTACAGAGTCAGCGGTGACGCCGTTCTTGACGAAGCGGGAAAACTGCTTCTTGTAGGCGTCTTCGTCCTCCTCCATAAGATACCTCATATACTCAGACACATTTACGCCCATAATATGCTTGCGGTGAACTTCTGCGTTGAATTCCTTACTTTCAGAGTCATAACCGGGAAAGCGCTTGGTGCTGCAGATTTAAGGGGACACCAGTACAGCATGTGAGACTGAAGTATTTCATTGAACAGGCTTCCACACTGAACAATACCTTGATTGGTAAATGGAACAGTGAACTGCATCCATGTCATTAAGTTCATTTTGCATATTAAGCAGTGTCACATCCATCCATCACTTATCCTGGTCAGGGTTGTAGACCCCACTAGAGCCCATCCCAGGCAGCATAAGGCCAAATACAATGACAAAAGATCAAAATAATGTTAAGATAATGAACAAGTATCAGCCAAACGTATAAAATTTGGATAACTTAAAAGTAACCTGTTCCCTGATCTTAATAAATAATCAAAATCTCAAATCTAAAGGGTTTTGATTAATTTTCTGTAACTGCACATTAATTGCCAACAAGGTGAATCACAGTAGTAAATCAATGTGAGACTTAAGTCTTTAATTCTAAATTCTGTTCCTTAATGAAAACCATTAAAGCAAAGAAATTGCAACAAATAACAGACAAAAACAACAAAAGTGCTTTGGGCAGAGGAACACAATCTGTGGTCAGGGATTAAATATCAAAATGATTTACTGATGTAATGCACCTGCAGTCCAGTCATACTTCACAGTTTTGTTTAAACTAATTGAAAGAGATGGTATGCAAGTTCAGGTTTAATAATTGGTAAATACTAAATAATTAATGTTTTACGTATAACCTAACTAACTTTCGTTGCCTGGGGAGCCATTTGTTAAAAAAACTATGATGCGTTTTTTTTCCAAGTGTATTAACCCACTTACACCACAATCACTACACGTTTGGATCCACGTCAGGCAGTTTCTCACCTTCACAGCAGTGCATTTAGAAATAGCTTGTAATGCATTAACCATTACAAAAATTAGCCACCTATACAGAAACATTAACGGCAATAAACTGCAAAATAAATAACTTTTCATTTTGGACCCCAGGATCCACTGTAGAAGTCTCCACTGATATAACACTGTGAAGTGTACTAATCCAATATATCTGTACCGCGACATGTGATTCCAAAATACTAATCTTGTTACCTGTGAGGTATGGACAATCCCCCATCCACTGCTCCCTTTAAGGCCCCAAATACTTTGTTTCCAGTTGTAGTTCTGGCAAGTCCTGCATCCAGGTAACAACTGAAGGCACCCGGATGTCCATCAATGCTCTCCACGTTGAATTCGTCCCCAGTCACCTCTACCTGACCTTCATAGACTTTGTCTAGGCCAAACTTATTCAAAAGCTACAGAGGGCAACAGGCATAGACATGCCAGGTCAGTGAATAAATTCTCATAATTATATTAAACAGGTGAAATATGTATCAATGCATTTTTCTTTCAGTGATGTAGCACCTTCATAGCAACCAGGTAATGTTTAATTTCATGGAATTATCTTCAACTCTACGTGCCGCATATCATGATAATCGTGCAATACGCTGCACACGCACATCTTCTTTGCATCTAAATTGAAGGTGAACAAACCCTGAATAACCTGCCTACGATAAGAGCGCAGAATAGAGTTCAGTCTTACCCTACGAGCCAACAGCAGACCAGTGCAATAGGCTGCAGCGTAGTTTGTGAGGCCCACTGAGATGCCATACTTTGGCAGCTCGTGGGAATAGGCTGCACAGACGATCACATCCCCTTCAATCCTGGCGTAGGCGATCTGAAATGCAGCCAACAGAGAACTACAACAAAGTCCAGACAGACCAAAAAACTATCCGTTTTTGTCTAAGCTCAGGCAGCTCTCTGTCCCAGCTACAGAGAATGCAGTAATTGGTATTATTAAAAGCTCATTTCAGAATGGAGTGTGTACTGTGTATTACATTATTTAAAGAAACAAAGCCATGAGGGTGAAAACACTAAACAATTTGGAACTCACCTGGCAAACTATGTTCCTGTTGGAGAACCTGACAATCATCCTATACTTGGGTGTGTTGTACTTGTTCTTGTCCTGGATAACAAGGCGCTTACGTGCAAAGTAGTCCGTCTTCCCCTCTTAAAAATAATATTAATGCAGAACAACACTGTTATGCCGGCCAGAAAGACAGGCGAAACCAATGCTTACAGCAACTTTGGAACAAATTCAATTCACAAGCAAAATGTACCTCGCCTCCTCCTGAATTTCACCTGGAACCTCTTGAAGTAGGATTTATTCTTCACGACTTTAACGAAGCCCTAGGGGATAATACTGCCATTGAGTGCTTTCCATTATATCACAATGTCAGCATTACACTAAATGCTGTTGTGGGCACGTGCATAAAAATTAATGCTTGAAAGATATGTTTGTTCATGTTATTTAAAATAATCTATTGGTTTGCCTGGTGCAGCAGCATTTCCATAAACAAATAATTCAAGTCAGACACCGGCAAGTAAATCACACGACTACAACCAAACACCTGCGGGTTTACTACGCACAACTGGTTATTAAATTAATTTTGGAAAGAAGTCCTGCGAACTGCTTATTAGGCCACGCTGAGACACAAGTGGGCCCAATACATCAGTGACTATCTTTCACCATCGAACGAATTAAAGATTATTACAGATGATATGACACCATTGAACGCTGAGCCAATACCTTGTTTGTAAATATCGGTTCGTATTGTGGCGATTTACTAACCATTTTTCAGCCTTTTTGATCTCCTTATCCTGGAGAAATCCTACACCCCGCCGATACTTAGAAAGGAAACGCCAGACTGCGCATGTCACGTCATTGCGTCACATTTCCCTGACGCTGGTACCGGCCGATCGACCGTTACTTGTTGAGATCTCTGAATTGTTTCGAAGTGTATAAGACTGTGCAAGTAGTTCAATGTAATGGCAGGCAATTCAATTCGTTTTTAACCATTTGTGTTTCTGATTGCTACCACTGTTTCTTCTGCATTATCAATTGCTCGAGCCTTACAGCTTATTTATACACAATATTGTAGCGCTTGACAGGTCCAAACGTCTCGGTAGCAACAGAATTTCACTGTAATCCTTAAAAGAACTAAACAAAACAATCCAGTCATTCCAACACACCAGGGAAACAGCTGAGGTATGATGCGTGGTGGGTAGTTTACACAGGGGTGCTGTAAGAGGGGGGAGGGGGAAGCTAGGACGATTCCAAGAGCCTCGGCCAGGTGCCCTAAAAAATTTTTGAAAATAACTGGATTTGTCTGGACTGGGAGGGGACAATATGATATACTTTCATTTTGTCCAAAATCTTTAGCAATGCCCCTGAGTTCACATATTGTATCAATGCTAGAGCATTGGACAGGATAAACAGAACACAGGCAAGGGCATGCATGACAATCAGAAACACCACAAGCATGCTTTTTTTTTTTTTTTTTTTTTTTTTTACAGTAACACAGAACATAGGCTATTTTTTCAAGTATGCCAGGAATGCTAATAGGCTCCACTATGCGAAACCATATTATAAGTGCTACAATATATATCTAACCTATACATTTTATGGACAGGCTCTGGTTTGGTGTAGCATGTAATACCCCAGATTACACTGCCAAAAATACAGAAAATATTTTAATGGTTGTTGAAATCCTGCACGGGAAAATGATTCAAGAGCATGCTAAATTATTTGACATTTATAAAAGCATGTGTCCACTAAAAGCACATTGAAATTGCAACACCAAGCTGTGCCAATTCTGAGAGCTATATAAACTCTACACAAACACATTCATTAAATATGGCTTTTAATAAAGGTGCTTTTTCTTCTTGTACTACATTCTGTGTTTGATTTTGTTCTCAGTTTTAATGGATTTGTTGTATTATATGGCACTCTTGCTACCTCCTCTGAAAGCATAGCATTGCAAACATTGCAGGTAGCTGTTGGGCTACTTTGAGTTTCCAATTTAATGAATTCCCACTATACTAACATCTCAATAGTTTGTAGTTTCAAGCCATGTGCCTCAGCCTTATTGCAACATGTGACAGAACCTTATTATATAGAAATTATACGTATTATACTCTGACAGTACAAACAATGCTTTTAATGCTAGTCAACATAATTTTGCTTCAAGTCCCTGAAATGGATCAGTGATTGGATTATGGCTTGTGTATTCACTGAACCTTGATAAAACCTCTAAAAAGTTGTTCATCCAGCTTTGAATTCTATCTTCTACCCAGAGAGTTTGTACTGAGTTCCCTTCTTAATGTCTACAAAAAGAGTCACAATGTCCCCGATATTACACATAATCTCAAAGTCATGTATTTTTATTCTAACGCAAAATGTGACAACAACCCTCACCAGCCCTTAAGCAGTATGTTTTTTTGTTAAAAGCGACAAGGTGACTGGACTATATTATCACAACAGTGAACATTTACAGTTTCATAATAGTAAGATGTATAAAATATAATACAATTAATTCAGTACATGGTCTAATTATTGGAAAATAACTAAAAAGTCTCTCAAGTTTTTACTTGGCTATAAATTAAATGTTGGGATATTAATAGTAGAAACTGTGCATTATCTTCAATTCTTATATTAGTTGACAGGGAGAACAAGCTTCTTACTGAATGTATTGTAAAATTAATATAATTTATAAATACTACAGTTTATATATTACAAATTTTACAGTCAGAGGGGACCAGCATATCATCAAGGTATTACCTATCGCCTGCTCTGTACTTACTGGGTTAGGGTACAGAGAATCTCAGTCCTAAAACCAAATCTAAGGATGGACATACAATATAAATTATTAATGAAAGGGACCATTTTTTGCTATCACTGTAAATTCTGGGCCACACTTCGCAGGTGATTACTTCGGACCGGAACGCAGCGCATCGTCATATTGTTGTGTACTGCGCGTGTCAGCATGAACCTGCGTCGTCATTTCCTGCGCAAATGCCGGAAGTAGGACTTACATTTTCATACATTTTAATGTCGTGAAATCGGTTGGAATATCTTTGAAAGTTTGTGCATGCCGTAGCGGATGTTGAATACTAACCCTTTTTGTTTGTAAGCCCATTTTCCATATCTTTCCCTTTTTAATTTGTGATATAAAGGGGAGCCTTTTCATAATAATCGAAAAGGAGAGCTGTTTGCCTGATGTCGTTTCCGGGGATATTCTCTGGGTGTATGGCGGTTCGCAGTCTTTAAATGTATGTACAATACTACAAAATCGTATAAAATCGTCGCAGCGTTAAATTACGTACAATGCAGGTGGGTGAACATTGTCGAGTATGTTAAACCTTTGTATTGGTAATTATTCTTGGTTTTCTGGCATGTTGCGATTAACCGCGCTACTTTCCCTTCTTTTTGGCAGCAACGCGAAGAAAAACAGCTGGAGGCATCCATAGACTCTCTCATATCTCGCGTGGCACAGCTGAAGAATTCTTTGCATAATTTTATATTCAAGCTGGAGAATGAATATGACAGATTGACTTGGTACAGTAGCTATACATTTTTAAACCAACGTCTGGGAATATTGTTGTCTTTAAAGCTTTCGATCGGTGTAGATACACTACTGAAAATGAAAACTGAGTGGTGTGGTTTTCAAAATTAATGTATAACCAGTTAATTTTAACAAAATACGTTATAAGCTTGTATATATATTGTAACGATTGACATGCGGCTTCCTTTTTGCTGCAGTAAAGCAATATATATTTTTAAAATGTTTGTAATTTGTTAAAGTCCGTACAAAAAATTATATTTTGCGTCGTATTATTTGGCTCAAACACTAAAGCTTATATGAATTCATATTTATTGTAACTCATCAAGTGTAGCATCCCATTGAAACAGTAAGTAACGCTGGGCCTCACATCTGTAGGGTGGGCTGTAAGATGACTACTACACTGGCTAGCTGGTGATGGATGGATAGATGGCCGAATTAATGAATGACTGAAAGGGTGGATGGTCTTGAAAAGAGCAGACATTAATGGAAACCCTGGTTGAGTGGTTTTCTTTTCTTTTTTTTTTCCTTGCCCCTGATGCTTCAGTTTTGTTCACCTGTTTATTTTATATATCTGTTTTTGTAGGCCTTCTGTGCTGGACAACTTTGCTCTCCTTTCTGGTCAGCTGAACACCATAAACAAATTACTGAAGAATGAAAAGACTCCGTCATTACGTAACCAAGTCATAATTCCCCTGCTGCTCTCTCAAGACAGAGATGAAGAACTTGCTGTAAGTTTAATAGGAAAAAACATTATTTCTTATTTTTTTTACATTAAAAATGAGCGTTAAGCAACATTCATGGTATGGAATATGTATACCAAGAAGTTTAGATGCACTGCAGTATAATTAATAATAGGCATATTTTAGCAATACCAGCCTTTAGAGGTCTTAATTTAGAGGCAGGTTGTATGCATCTCCAGAATTGTGGACTGTTTAAACTCTTATACTCTTAATTCTTATTTCCTTGGTTATATGCCGTATCTCGCTCCTGTGTTCACTTGACCCCCCCCCACCACAACACACACACACACACACACACACACACACACACACACACATATGATCAGGATGGATGCGTCCATAAAATTGCACCGGTTGGAGT
>JAABNY020000001.1:28210949-28224660 GCA_015164015.2 Brevimyrus niger
TAACACCATGTATGAACAAAACAGGGATGGTCAGAGCAGTGGTGAGGACAGTGCTGAATAACACCATGTATGAACAAAACATGCCCACTGGGCTGAAACACAGACTGCTGTTTATCCACATCTGCTTAACATGAGGGGCACTAGGTGGATCTAACTTAACATAAGAGTAACAAAACACATGAAACCGTTGGCATTGTCTGAAAAAAATCTACATGTTTAATATTTAAAAGGCGCTGATGGATTTTGAAAAGGACAACAGTCAAAATAAAATATACTGGCATTATATCTCCTTCCCTAACAAATGTAAAACGCTTCATTATCATCTCAATAACATGTGGCACAGGCAGAGATCACTGCTCCTTCTATTTGGATTTTCTTAGGGTTCTTGGCGCTCTGAAATATGAGTTAGCGCCCCAAAATGCAGAGAGGGTTAGGATATCACCATAAGCAACGACTCAGTGGCAATGCTGCCACCGGAAAGTTTGGTCAGTGGGAGAAAGCAATGAGAATAATGGAGTAGTAATGCTCCACACTGCTAATTTAAAGTGCTGCTATGAAAAAGCCATTAAGACAGAAGCTGCAGCTGCACGTCAGAACAGAATCTTTGGGATTCACCTTCAGGCTGGGTCATATTTTCCCTCAAACAAAAACTTTCTCCCTACAGAATTATCACAGGGATTCTGAAAGGGCAATCCAGGCACTGACCTATCAGATTCAGCTGCTATCTCAAAGCATTTGTCACTGGCTCCATGGTTTACACTGAGGTGGAGAACCTGCTGCAATACATTCAATCAGGGGAACCCTGATCCTGAATGGTTAGCTGTTACTCATTAGCATTGGAAGCAAGATACTCAACTTGATCAAGTTGTCCTGCAGTTTCACAGCTACCATCAAAACTGAATTATCATGTGACTTCCAGAAGTAGCTTCTCCTTCACAGAGACAATGGGAAATGCTTTCTGCCAGAGAGGTCTAATGAGAGGAGCAGTGGAATGTTCAAGCTAACAAAACATTGCACTCCCGTACGCACCGTAGTACAATGGGTAGGGCCTCAAAACGGGACAGCTCCTACTCTCAGTCCCCAACGTCACTATCTTGGTCCCCAATAACCCACAGGAAGTGGAAGCTGAGTGCCAAGAGTGCAGTGCCTAGCAGGTCCCCTAGGGCTGTCAGGTAAGGTATGGAGAAGCTGTCAGGGTCCTTGCCGCTACTCCATATGGAATGCACCATGCAGTCTGCGATGCACAGCAGGGTCACAACCTGGGAGGAGGCAATGCGGTTAAAGGCCCAACTACCCAAACCAAAGACAGATTCACACACCAAGAACTGTGTCTCTGCCATTGCCATCTGAGTAAACCCCAGGGTGGAGCACATTTCTATTTCCCTCTATTTAAGTTCACTGGTGGGTTACAGGACATCAGCATTCGTTACCAATGCAGAATGCAAACTAGGAGCTTACCTGCAACAGTGCAGCGGCCAAGTATACACTTGTGAAAATCGGTGTGAGAGTGGTGTGACCACTCTTCATCAGGTGAATAGTGTAGAGAAAGATCAGATGACCTGGAATAACCAACAGCAGCAGCACCTGTGCTGAGCGGTGATTGGCACCTGGGGGACAGAAGGGAGGGTGAGGACTTTCTGTAGGTCACTAGGGTCTGGTGCTGTTGGCATCTTGACATTCATCACATTTAGAAATACACAAAACAGAATATAGAATCAGACCTGTTAGATGAAAGGGGAGTATCAAGAGGACAACATGCAACCTTCACACATAGAAAAGAGGCTGCATTCAAATCCCCAACTATGGTGGTTTGAGGCCACGGCGCTACCCAATGAGTCCATATATATTAGTGATCAACCAATATTGTTTTTTTATTACCGATACCAATTATTTGCATGTTTATGTGCCCGATAACCGATATTCAGAACTGATATTTATTTACCATTATACTTCTGTTTTTGACACAATGATTACACTACTGAACTGAAGAAACTGTTTTATTTATGTTTTACAATCACTCCCTCCTTGCATACAATCATAATATATTTAATATTCATATTACAACAATAAAAAAAATATGAAAAGCATGAGCAGCAACACTAACATTACCAATAAGCTAAATAAATATAGAATGTCTGTTTAAGCACAGGAGTCATATCAACTTTGCAGAAATGTAACTTCATTTTAAGTTACAGTTTTATTAGGTTTATAAAGTTGTGTATAGGCTAAAGAGTGACAAATAATTTGCTGGATAATGTTAATTTACCGAATAATATTCTGAAATATAACTAACAAAACATAGTTTTCATTGCTTTTCTGATATATCACAAATGCGTTTTTGTCATTCTAGATTATGAAATGCGTGCTGACAAAGCGCATTCAATTTCTTAGTTATATTTATTTAGAAGATGTTTATTAGCGGAATGATGGTTATATAGTAAATTTTAATATTATTTGGGGTGTTTTAGTGAATCTTGTTAAGTTAAATGCATTTCATGAGCATCAACCCAATAAGTAAACAGCAAAATGGAAGCGATTTCATGAAAGGAATGATGAGCATACAGACGCTCGATCGTTAGTGGCTGTATTTAATTCAGGCAAGTTACATCTTTATTGGAACAGGACATGACGGATCTTAGCATCCGTGACTCCGACTTAACAAGACTAATGATGAGCATGTAGACAACAGAGAGAATTAAATTCAGCGCTTTTATTTACAACATGTACTTATTAATGGCTGTATATTATTTAATTCAGGCAAAGTTACGTCTTTATTGTGACAGGATTTGACAGGTTGTTATCTTATGTGACTCTGTGAGTGCGTCTTTATTTCTTAGAGCCAAGCTGCATAAACTACATATCAGTCATCTATGTAACATCTAATTTGTGCATTAATAGCTGTTATGGTAAATAAAGTTTACTAAATATAGCAAAGCAAGTAAGTACATTTTACCTGTGCACGCAGTTGTTTCCTCTCAGACGCCATGCTGCAATGGCGATCATGCTCGTAATTCTCAAAACACCCACAAGATGGCGGCATTTATCGGTGAACCCGATATTACAAAACCGATAACCGATTAGGGTAAAATGCTTAAATGTCGGGAAAAATATTGGTAAATCAATATACCGGTCGATCTCTAATATATATGTATATATATACGCGTTTATAAATTTACTTTGCTGAATCAAAGCCTAAGTTGCAGCAGCAGCACCAGGCCCTAACAGTGCCGACGGCTTTGTAGTTACCTGAGCCGCAAAAGGTGCGGCAGGGGTAGTAACAGCCCTGCACCTCCTCCGGTACCTCGCCGGGGGCACAGTGGAAGTGCAGGTGGGTGGAGATTCGACTGGACTGGATAGCCACAAGATTCCCACCAATACCTAGAAGAGAGTCAGGCTCAACTGGGATCATCTGATTACTGAAGATGGGCTATGACAGATGGTGATTTAGGATAATTTATTTTGTAGCCACAATGACTTCCCCATCATCTAAAGAGCTTAAGTGCAGGCAAAGACACAGTCAGGTCTGTCACACTACCACAAAGAACTGTGCAATGAGAAGAAGATTAATCATTATAGCAAAGGTCATGTAAAAACCATAATAAATAAGTTTGATGACAAAACTGAGGGGCTCAAGATTCTGCCATCAGTCTTCTCAACACAGACATGCCCAATGACTTAACAACTGTCTACCATGCACACTGTATATAATGTCTTCTGCATGATCTTTTTAAATAGCATTACACAGCTTTTATTTACATTAGTTTAGTTAATTTAATTTAACATTTATTTATTGACATTCCCTTGAAATTCTCTTTGTTTACTGAAATTCCCTTTAAATTTTCAGAAGCAAGCCAGAATTACGTTTCACCACACGTTGTCACTGCATTTCATGAATCTTAAATTTTGATATATATCTCAATAGCACCAGAAGAAGGTCACAGGACAATCAACAGTTAAATTTAAAAGATGGTCAGAGCTGACCAGGCTACCTGATACTTGCATTTCTGCTAGTTCCCTCTCTCCAATCTCATAAACTCCAGAGATTCCCACGGGTCTGAATTGGCCAGCTGCCCCTCTCAGCCCAACGACACACGCCCTGCTACTTCACTTACCATTAATGACGGGGGTGTAGACCACGATCCCAGCCAAGTTTGGATCGGATACCGTTTTGTCCAGGATAAGACCCCCAATACTGGAAAAGACGAGAAGCAGCAGAAATGTGACCCCTACAGCCCCTGTAGCTGGGAGTTAAGGGCCTTCCTAGGGGCCCCATAGACATGTGACTATTCTGCCAAGACCGAGCCTTGAACAGGTGGTCTTCTGATCACAGGGTCTTAGTCCACAGAGCAACACACTGCCCCACTACAAACTGCAGATTAAGAGTCTAAACAAACAACCAGATGTATGCAGTTCAGTGACTTAAAAGAAAAACACAATGTAACGATTTTTTAAAATGTGGTTATTAATCAAATACCTACCATTCCAGAAGAAAAGCAAAAACATTCAAGAGAAGCTCAGGCCAGATTTTATGTCAAAACAAGGCACATGGAGTGCTTTGGTAAAAACAGTGAATTTCTTAATATTGATTTTAACAATGGGAGTCCGAGGCGGGGTTTTGGAGTAAAAAAGAAAAAAATGTCATGTTTGAAAAAGCACTTAGAGAGGCTGATACTATAGCAGAACTACAAGGTGTGGTAAACAGGGCAAACACTTTTAATCTGAGGCTGACAGATGGGAAGGGGCCGCCTCATTCTGATACAGTACTTGGCCCATGCCCATGCATGCTCAGCACACACGGGCGTGGAGTTAACCAGGAAGGGAAAGCAGCCACCTGCTGATGACCATGGCCGTGATCACTGGCTCCCAGCCGGAGTACAGCAGCGTGCGGCTGGCCGGGTGCTTGGAGGAGATGACGATCCACAGTGGCGTCAGGAGCAGGAAGAAGACGCACACCACAGCCGCCACGTATGGGTGGGACTCTGCGGATGCCAACACAATCACAGTCGCTAAGCATGCGTGTAAAGGAAAGGCCACGACAGAGCCCCAGCCCGTACTTATGACATCGCCGGCTGATTCAAACTTCAGGCTCCGGTGTGGTGCAGTACAGTTTTCAGCTGGCTGCCCTCCCTCCCCAGCTATTAGCAGTCTTCTGTCTGAACATGTAATGCAGCCCAGCCTGGTTTTGACAACTGCTCCTCGATCAGATGTTTGACTCAAGGAGACAGTATTATTTTAATAACACACCAGTCTAAGTCATCTGCTATTAACAAAATGAATCTAATAAAGGGGCCCTCATTTCAAATGAAAACAAAAATTAAACCTGCAGGTGCTCCATCGTCATCTGACTGTTACATAATTATCTCCTTACTTGTATTACTAGGCTGTCTGGCTGTGCATGCATGTACTGTTTTAGATAATACTTTATTGATCACCAGAAATGTACTTGATGCAACACACGGTAAAAAAAAAACACAATAGAAAAGAAACAGACTAAAAAAATACTGTAACAAATACAATAAATAATAGAATTAGTGCACACAATCACACATAACGCACAGACCCAAAATACACATAGATACATATACGCATACATACAGATTGCACCGATTGTTGTAAATGTTTTGTCCATTTGGTGATGTTTATCATCTCTGAGGGATATTTCCTGATCATAATCAGTAATTTTCTTAGTAAGAAAGCAGCCTTAGTCCCCTCCCCCCCTCTCTCACCCAGGCAGTTGTAGAGGCCCTGACTTATGAAGGCCAGGATGGCAAGGGTGATGAGATCCCCGAAGCTGGCAGCGATGGGCGTCGCCACATTGTCTGGGTTTATGCCCGTCTTCTTGGAACCCACGATCACACCCACCATGATTATGCCTGTGGGGGGGAAGCGAAGAGCTCAGCCTTCCAGCTGCGTTTAGCCGATGGAGCGAGTCACAGATAGGGAGGGACAGCTAATTGCATGTGTCAAGACAGGAAAGTACCTTGCAGCAGAGAAGCGATAAAAGCTGTAGCCACACTGCTGGAACACAGCAGCATCACGTGACTCATCTGGAACTTTCCTTCAGGGATCCAGCCCAGAATGGCGGCTGCTACTGCAGCCAAAAAGCCTACCACAGTGGCCTGAACCTGGTGCAGAGCAACAGGGCAGGGAGCAGTGAGTCACATGACCATACTAGGAAACGCACATAGAATTACTACTTCGGTATCACACAGAGCAAGTTCCAGCTATAGTGCTATGGCCTATAGCCACACTACGGCAGCACAGCTGCATGCTGGAAGAACAGCACAGTCACCACCAATAGCAGACCCAGTCATTGTGCAGTGTTCATAATACTCAGCAGCTGACTACACCTGCTCAGCATGGTCCATTACCTGCTTAAGTGCCAGGTTCCCAATGATCAAGTTCCACTTCTCGATTGGGGAGTCCATCTTACCCACGTTTACCTGAGGCAGGGAGAAAGACCCCAGAGTCATTGATACAGCGCCGGGTCAGCATTCACCAGAACCTGCCACAGACTGAAACACGGTGATGTTAGAAGCATGACTCAGAATGTACAGAATGCTTTGTAATCCTCAAAGAAGAGCCCCCTGTATGGAAACACATTCACAGCATGAGAGGTCTGCAGAGTGGGTAAATTGAGAGTACACCCTAACCTTTCACAGAAGCATGACGCATCTTGCAACCATTAGTACACAGAGCTAATACGGCTATCACTTACATCCTAGCATTCAGCTGTCAGCAGGAAAAATGGGACCAGTTTTACAAAAACTGGAGCCAAAGAAGAACAATTTGGGTTTTATAATAAATACCATGATTGTGTACGTGGACTGGAATGCCCTGAGATGGCACCAAGAAAAGTATGAGTAATACAGTGCTAACAAACCTGGACCTCAGGCACCCCCAGATAGTCCATGCTTTTGCACCCCCCCTAGTAGGCAGCTGGGAGGGAGCAAAAATGTGCACTGCAGTTTGGCAGGGGGCTGGGAGGGAGCAAAAATGTGCACTGCAGTTTGGCAGGGGGCTGGGAGGGAGCAAAAATGTGCACTGTCTGGGGGTCGCCTAGGATCAAGTTGAGAAATGCTGATGTAATAAGAATACGCATTTGCTTTTTCTGTATTTGTTCCCAGCCATTACACACTACAGGGTTTCCTTTGAACCCCAGACAACACGCCCAGTCCCTGATGCAGGACCACAGCTGCAGTTCTCTTCGGGACCTCATGCCAGTGTTGCTTCTGTGCAAAATTCCCTTCCTGCGAGTGCTGAAATCGCTGCATTTCCTTTTTGTTGCCTTTAGCAATTCTTCAGTCCCCAAAGAAAGCACCTATTCCTCCCACCTATCTCTGTGTCACCTGATTCTGTTTGCAGCCTTGCACAGAACAGAACTGTACACTTCTGTTGTACTGCGTATGTCGCTCTGAACCCTTTTATGAAACCCATCCTGAAAAGAACCCATATACATACATATATACACATTTTTTAAACAAAGCCACTTCCAAAATCAGAATCTTGTTTATAATGACTGGCTGTATGTCTGAGTTTGGTTTGGGTGGATAATGAAATAAGGATTGCATTAAAGTGCAAGTTCAAGAAGAGGCCTCATGTAGTCGCTAGAGCCCCTGTATAAAGGAAGCACAGGGAACATGGTCACAAGAACAATGGGAAGAACAACGGCTCAGTATCACATACACTAACATAAGCTTGAGCCACAAGACTACTGCCTTTCTGCCAAGCCCATGACATTGAAACTAGAGCGAGATCAATTATATTGGCACAGATATTATCAGCCAATATGAGCTAATGACAGATAAATTAGCATTGACATTTATAATGGCAAAAAAAGACAATTAAAAAAAATTGCTGCAATCCTGCAATGATGAGTGTTGTTGTTACATAGTTTGTCCACCAGAGGGCAGACCAAAACTGCCTGTAACATAACACATGCTACTTCCTTTTATTTATGGTTAATTACAAGTAGCATTCTATAATTTATAATGCATGAATTTTAAAACTTTTTTTGTATTTTTATACATACAACTCATTTATCAAAACATATTTTGTTGTAATTTTGTTCAATGTACTATGCATGACAATGAAACAAATTTATTTTAAAGCTGCATTATATCATGTTATCTTTTTAAGGACTTTAAAAAAAACTACACATAAATGTCAAAGAAAATCTTTGTGTCACGTTTCTGGGAAAAAAAGAAATTTTTGCTAATATACCATTGTCAGATTTAAAAATCCTCAAATACTGAAATCAGTACTGGTACAGATATTTAGCGCAATCAACGACAAAGTCAGTCATGCCCAGTGAAAATACCACTCAGCAAGGGTCTGGGGAATGCACAGTACACAGTAAGAAGTTACCACGCCTACAAGACACAGGGGGAGAATAGGTAACAGTAAGAGATGTGATAACATGTTGTATTACTTACAAGCAAAATAAAGCAGGATCTAGTGTCTTTTAATAATAAACGATAAAGCGACAGACAGCAGCGATTTCCAGTTCTGGGTAGATGAGTCAGCCGATTCTTAGCTAGAATTACGCTCGTAGCCATAAATAAGACCTGTAATTTTACTATCTGGCTATTGGCCTGGCTAGTATGGACCTCACAGAAAGCCACAGATAGATAGAAGCGTACGGCGCATTTTCCCAACATGGTTTTATATCCACTGCACTCTTTCGAGGGTTAGGCTAATACAAACAAAGCCATTGTGAGTAATGAGCATCACCCTTCAGGACAATGCTCCCATTCACGAGCCATGATTTGATGGACGTGAGGACGGCATGAAACTAATGTAACGGCTGCTCCGGACACCATGTCTTAAGGCTAAATGCTTACAGAAGTTTCCAGAGTGACACATAGAGTCATAATATTTCACCAGCATCTGCAACACACCAAATGATGGAATTTCTCCTGTGAGAACAGCTTCTCGCTCCCCATACACATTGTACCTCACATAGAACCTGTGTCTTGTGGTGTCACCAGAGAGGGTATGACGCTTACGGTGATGTTTGCCTTCTTGCTTTGCAGTTCTCAGTACAAGTACACACCCCAAAAAAGAAACTAACATTGTTAGGAGGAGGGAGCATACAAGGCCACTGTGTGTGTATATGTAAATTCACAAGAAATCTGTTTATTCTTACTGCTGTAGAGAGTCTGGAAGCCAAAGTCATCTCCAGGTTTCCCTTTAGACCCAGGAGAGCAGGTACTAGAATGAAGATCTCTGTGACGTTCTTGAAAGCTTCCCAGTGCTGCCAGAGTAAAACACCCATGAGAAAAGGTTTTGCAGTAAAACTAAAAGATAAACTTTCAGATGGTGTGGCATTCACAGCAGCAAAACTACAAAAAACAACTTTGAAAATCGTTTCTCTCGCAGAACAACAGGTAAATCCCACGTTTTAGCCCAATTCCCTCACCTGCACAACATCCAGTACCATACCGGCTGACACAGTGCCGAACCCAGCCAGAAGAAAAGGCAAGAGGATCTGCAGAGCCATGGCCAGCGGAGACTCCTTCGGCATTCTCCTGGTGGCCATACCCTGCTCACCATCTCCCTCCTGCTCAGCCTCTTTGTCTTCCTCACCGGACAGTTGGTTGTTTCCCAGCATAGGAGCAGTCTCCGAGCAGCAGCAATCCCCATGCTCAGACAGGCTGCTGGAAGCCCAAGAACCCCTATCGGGGTGGCGCCAGTCTTCCAGGTGGGACAAGTCTGAGCGGAGCCCATTCTGGTGGCAATCTTGCTTCCCCCCCAAGTCGCTCAATGCTAGCCGCTCCTCCTGCAGCTGAGTGTAGCCAGTTGGTACCATGGTCTGCAGCAGGAAGCTGATACGGCCGGGCTGAAGAGGTTCCACCGACAAGCCACGCCAGCCTAACACTTTACTGCTCATAAGAGCTACCAGACTAGTGCCCAGAGAATTCATGACAGCGCCCCCTATGCTGTGTATGCTCATACCGCTGACTGTGAGAAGACAGTCTCATCCTCTTCTGTGAAATGGGTAACCAGCAGCAGGCTGAATGGACATGGAACGTCTCTGATTACTCCTGCATGGATGTTTGGAGTTGGCAGTATTGCTGTTACGACATCACACAAGGGAAGACTGCGGAGAAAGAAAAACACACAAAACTAATTTTAAAAATCCACTAGAACTCCAAAAGCTCAACCCAGACAACAATACAAACATCATCATAGTAAGAAACATGTACATAAATACGTTAATACATTTTAGAGATCTCACAATGAGTTATATACTCAGCAGATACTTATATAAATAACATAAGTTAATTTTATTTCTAAAGCACTTTTCAAGAAAAGTGTTTGCCGAAGTGCTGCACAATTCATACCATCAAAACAAATAGGTAAAATTGATTAGAAAGCGACATACATTTTTTTGAGAAAGCAGTCAGACAGTCCCAGAAAATTGGGGGTAAAACAAGAGCCCAACACTGAAATGTCTCTGTTGACATTAGGATTAGAACCGATAACAGCCAAAGCATCTTAAATCGCTGAGCCACATCGCCTCCTTTGTTAGCAACGCTGGGTGTAAAGCATGACGATCTGACGACTTATTTAACAGGGGTCAGTTTCTCATTTGTTAACTGTTAATATAAGCTACTTACTTCGATATATGTGAACCGCAGAAGTCTTAACCCAGAGACCGGCGTACAGAAACGTCTGTCCCGTGTAGATGGACGGTGCGCTGTCATCAGTGTTATTCTCAAAGCCAAGATCGTGGCGTTACATATCGACCATGAGCTTGCAACTTAATAATCAAATATGTTACTTTGAAAATACCAAGCAGCAATCTGTAGAGATCCGTTTGTACCTGATGCCATTTTTACAGCTACGCAACAGTATGAGGAAACAGGCATTTCTTACTTGTCGGAAAAAGTCACCGCAGGAGGAAAAAAAACTCTTGGTTCCTGGAAATCGAACGTCGTATCAAAAGTAAACATGCGGCATATCTTTACGATTATAATTTAGTACTGCAGTTAACGTAATTAGCCACTCTAGCACAGGGTAGGCACCGTCACCTTTCCGTGCCACATACTGACGGTCTCCGTGGCCAGTGACGTCAATGTCAGCAGGGCTAACGCGCACGCGCAGACACATAAGGGGGTATTTACACGTTTCCGCGTATTAATACTCAGAATCTTAAAACTTTTATTATTCCACAGGAAATTGATTTAAAAGCTCATAACTAATAAAATAAGGTACAACGTAAGTGATACGTATCACTCTTGCTGCCGTAGGTTGTGTAAATGATATACACCTCTCTAGTTACATGGATCGTCTCTGCTTCAGACACTTTTTTTTAAGAATCGAAATGTGAATATTATCTTCATATTCTAAATGGATTGCCGTCGTACATGGGGTAAACATAATTATTTAAACTGTAAATGAAAAAAAAATGTCTAAATCAAACTTACAAGTGCAGCTGCATTCATACATATATTTATTGTATTTGTACACTATTTAGAGTAAATTAGTGTTTCCCAAAACAGTCCTTGGATCACACTGGACAGATCCACATTTTTGCTATATTCCAGTTCCCAGAACACCTGACCCAAGCAATCAGGAGCTCAAAATACCTCACCTCTCCTCATGTTAAACCCCCCATTTTCAGCTATAACAGCTGACCAGACTCACCCAACCATGTCTTTATGGACCTTGCTTTGTCCACTAGGGCACAGTCATGGTGGAACAGAAAAGGGCTCTTCCCAAACTGATCGCACAAATTTGGAAAAATTGTACAAATTGTTTTGGAATACTGGAGCATTAAGAGTGCCATACATTGGAACTAAGGGACCTAGCCCAATCCTTGAAAAACAACCCAATGCAATTATCCCTGCTCCCCCAAGCATTGTTGGCACAATGCAGTCAGGCAGGTAATGCTCTCCTGGCATCTTACAAACTTAGACTTGTCCATCAGACTTTTACACTGAGAAGCATGATTCAAACACATTTCCACTACTCCTGTCCAGCAGCAATGTGCTTTACACCACTCCATCTGACACTTGATATTGAGGTTAGTGAACTGAGGTTTGAGCAGCTGCTCAGCTATGAAAATCCCTTCCATGAAGCTCTTGATATACAATTTTTGTGCTGGAGTTAATGCCAAAGGAAGTTTTGGGATGTGGCGGTTATTGAGTCAACAGAGTGTTGGTGACTTTTATGCACTATGTGCCACAGCACATGACAACCTTACTGTGTTGCTTAACAGGTTCTGCCACTTCATGGCTGAGTTTCTGTTCATAAACACTTCTCCTTTGGAATAATACCACTTACAGTTATAGAGGTGGACATTTCAGGTCCAGAAAGTAAAAATCCAAACCAGGATTCTGTTTCAACCAACCAGTTGAATATAAAGAGTCACATTCACAGAATCCTTAACTTTCTGGTTGAAACAAAATCCTGGTTTGGATTTTTACTTTCGGGACCTGAAATGTCCGCCTCTGCAGTTGACATGGAATGTTTAGCAGGGAAGAAATTATACGAACTGACTTATTGCAAAGGTGGCATCCTGTGACAGCACCATGCTTGAATTCACTGAGTTCTTCAGAAAACCCATTCTTTCAAACGTTTGTAAATCTTACTGCATGGCTAGGTGCTTGATTGTATACAACTGTGGCAATGGGTCACACCTGAATTGGTTAAGAGGTGTGTCCCAATACTTTTGTCCATATAGTATATATTTATGTGTGTGTGTGTGTGTGTGTGTGTGTGTGTGTGTGTGTGTGTGTATCACCATAGGGAGTCCAAGGGAAACGGTACTTCAATGCACTATGTATTTGTACATGAATGCGTTGACAATAAAGAACTGTGTTTGAGCTACATAAGTGTCATCTTAAGATAAATGCAAAGTGAAGGGCGGCTCTACTCATTATTAGGGTCTTTATAATTAATTGTTAGGTATTTCTGTTATTTTTGAAGGCTGGCTCAACATATTATAATTTACCATTTATGCATTTACACATTTTGTATGCACATTTGGCCTTTGCAGGATCATGGGGGTCCAGAGACAAGCACAAGGCAGGGAATAAGACAGTCCAGGGCATAGACACCAGACACACTTACCGGCAATTTTGACGGGACAGAGAACCAGGGGCAACCTCACAACGACACATGGAGAAGATGCAGACTCCACAGTTGTAGAGCTTGGGCAGTGACTTGGAGACTTGAACCCTGGTTCCAGTGGTATGAGGGAACAGTGCAAATGAAGTGAGCAGGTGGTGAAATTGACCAAATTCACAGAATTGCTGGGGTGCCCCTGAGGAGCAATCCTCAAGACATTGGTAACTTTTTGGATAACAGAATAAATTCTTGTTATTTTTGTGTTGTTTTTATATGTATTCCAATGTTAAATTGTGTTTTTCTGAGGAAATATACACTTTTACCCATACATCTTTAAACATTCTTTGACAACCTAAGACTTTGGGCTAGTACTGTACATTATATTTTAAAATTATTATTTTAACATTTTACACTCAACAAAAATATAAATGCAACACTCTTGTTTTTGCTCCCATTTTTCATGAGCTGAACTCAAACGTCGGAATTTTTTTCTGAATACACAAAAGACCCATTTCTCTCAAATATTGTTCACAAACCTGTCTAAATCTGTGTTAGTCAGCACCTCTCCTTTGCCAAGATAATCCATCCCACCTCACAGGTGTGGCATACCAAGGTGCTGATTGGACAGCATCAA
>JAABNY020000001.1:28248079-28258780 GCA_015164015.2 Brevimyrus niger
TTTGCTGCTTGGCTGCTCAATTAAAACTCGCTTGCCTCGCATTTCTGGGTCCTCTCCTCTGTACCGGAACGTCACAAAACCTGACTTTTAAACTTGTGTTTGCATTTTCTGATTTTTATGATTTATCGCCAATTAAAATTAGTTGTGAATAAATTATCAATGAGCTTGTTTATTAGGGCGGTTGCCATGGTGATTATATTTTACATATTTTATTATTTGCTCTGTCTCTGTGCCAAAGTGTTACTCATAATAATGGCATTCACTGTAGGGTATCTTGCAGCCTTATGGCATGTGTTGCCTCAAATATGTTCCAGGAACCATCCCCCACCACTCTGAACAGTATAATCCAGGGCCTTTCATATGTGGCCCTCAAATCCAAATCCAGGCCTTGTTCTCAGTTCACTCAGGTACTTAGTTTAATAATTAGCAATTCTGAATGGCCACAGAGGCTTCACACCCAGTTCAAGGAAAGCTGGAAAATCAGCAGTGACTGGACTGTTAAGGACAATGATTTGAGTAGCTCTGGTATAATCTGTCAGAATGCTATATTTCATTGCAAATGATAAGTATATATTGAAAGATCACATGAGAAGTCAAGCAGTGCCACATAGTAATACCAAAAAATTGAAGTTCCAGGCACTTGATTCCATTACCAAGATAACTCATGAAGTATTTGATGGATTCTTTTCAAACCGTACAGAAGCATTGTCTTATGAGGAGAGGTTAGCTGAGCTGAATCTGTTTAGCCTTGAACAAAGGAGACAAGCCTCAAGCAAAAGGGGATATGATCCAGGTATATAAGATTCTAACAGGTTTGGATGCTGTTTAGCCAAATAGCTATTTCAATGTTAGTTTAAATACTAGAACTTGTAGCCATAAGTGGAAATTAGAAGGAGAACATTTTCAAATGAATTTGTGAAAGCACTTCTTTACACAGCATGTAGAGTATGGAATACTTCCTGTGTATTGAAGTGTAGTGCAAGCTAAAACCTTGGGTTCCTTTAAATCAGAGATAGATAAGATTTTAACAACTCTGAGTTATTAGTTAAGTTCTCCCCAAATGAGCTTGATGGGCCGAATGGCCTGCTCTCGTTTGTAAATTTCTTATGTTCTGATGTTCTTCTTGTATCGACAACAATCTGGAAACTACCCTAAAGAGAAGAAGCTGCATAGTAATATTAAAGAAAGGGCACTTGATTTTGATAGCATGATAACTCAAAAATACTTGAAAGAAGTAGAGGTGAAGAACTAGATCTGATAAAATTTTGAAACAAATCACCTTAAAGCTGAAGTAATGCCACTTGGTGACGGCAAAGGGAAGGGTGATTGCAGACATTTCACCATATGAATGTGATGTCAATAAGTATTTGATGACTCTCATTACTGCTTCAAAAAAACATTAAAGCTTTTCATTTTTTTCATTTTGAGACAAATCCAAAACAGAAGCACCAGTGCTAATTAACCAAGGAAGGAAATGGCTGTAGAAGACTGATTTTGTTGTGAACATAATGTACACAAATAAAAGTATCTCATAGATCTTTTTCAATCTCTACAAACACATTGTGTGGGTAAATATCTGGAAGTGAGACAAATGACCCCAAAATGGAAGCAGTGCCAAATAGTGGTATTAATGAGAAGCACATCCTCAGACACTTAATCTTCTCAGCATGATAACTCAAAAAGTATTTGTCAAATCTGACCAGTAGCAATCTATTAGCTGTTTGGCAAAATTTATCATGGAGTCAATGTTGGCACATGAAAGTAACGCTATAAGTGTACATCTGGTGAACCTAATAATATTGAGACAAGTCACACAAATGTGGGCTTTAAAAAGGTGGGAGAGCATGTGGGGTAGGCTTAGACCATATCATGGTAATATTTTCAGTACACCAGGGTATTTTTCTTTGGTGATCTTTATCATGGGGACCTCCCTTACCAATATTTAAAAATCTGGAACTGTATTGCTTTTGAAAATAGCATCAAAATGGCTTATAAACAAAGTATAATGTATGTACAGCATGACTATATGAAAAATTAGATACTACCCAAGACTTGCATGGTAGGGCTAGAGAGAGTAGAGGTTGGGGTGTGTGAGGGGAGTAAAGATTAGATTGGGGGGGGGGGGGTAAGGGGAATACATTGTTGTCATTCCAACAGCATCTAATTCTAAAGTAAATTGTTTGTCCTTTAGGTTTCTTCGTCAAGCTCTGTAACTGGAAGCTCTCAAATCTGTGTTTATTTTGTTGGCAATAATGGCTTCAAGCCATTGTTGACAGCAGGCTATACAGCAGACACTGTAAAAGTACTGTCTTGCGAGACCCTGGGTGAGCTGATGAATGGATCCTGCAGGTGGTGCTGTTCTCTATTTAGGGGCCCTGACTCATCCACTGCATTCAGCCTTGAGCGCCTGAGAGAATGGAAAGACAGAAAGGAAAACGTAAACACTACAAACTTTTAAATATAAAGTTGTCTCTCTGTATTTACTCATACAACAGAGGTTAATTTATATTGATTTAATTAGCAGATGCTTTTGACCCAAAGGGACTTACAACTGAGGGTCTGAGAATAGGGTCAGCCAGTCACTGGAGCAATTTGAGCTAAGGGGTTTGCTCAAAGGCTGAAAGACAGAATCACTCTGCTAACCACAGGATTTGAATGCTGCCTTCGAATCACAGGATCATACCACACCATACCATACCAACTTTATATATAAAGCACTTTACAAACCCACACTGGACCAAAGTGCTGTACAGAATCAAATAAAAGAAATAAAAAACTAAAAAGCGTAATAGCACATATAACAGAAATTAACAAAAACATAAAACAAGATAGGAGCAACAACTATAGAATAAGAACAAATAATACAAAATAGAGTAAATAAGATAAATAAAATAAGACAAATGAGTCAAATGCCAGCATCCGGCAAGTCATCAAAGGTTTTAAGAAGAAATTTAAAAACAGCAAGGGAAGAAGTCAGTCTAATGTGCAAAGGCAATTTATTCCACATTGTCGGAGCGGCAACAGCGAAAGCCCGATCCCCTCTAAGCTTGCGCTTAGTTTTTGACACACAGGAGCAGCTGATCAGCTGACCTAAGAAAGTGGGAGGGCGAATAAGGGTGAAGTAGCTCAACAGGTATTTACATTTAATGCTTTAAAAGCAAACAGGAGAATTTTAAAATGAATCCCAAAATCTACAGGGAGCCAGTGAAGTGAGGCTAAAACTGGGGAAATGTGCTCATACTTCCGAGTGCCAGTTAAAAAACGTGCGGCAGCATTTTGTACTCGCTGAAGTTGAGCAATGGAGGAACCATTAACCCCCACATAGAGTGCATTGCAATAATTAATTCAAGTGGTGACAACGGCATGAATTACTGTCTCAAAATGCTTCCTAGGGAAAACAGATTTTATTTTAGCCAGATTTCTCAAATGAAAGTCCACAACATCCCTAATCTGTCAAATGGATTGAAATGCCATGCTTCCTAAGAATGGAGCCAAGTGGGAGCAGATAGATATAAAAGAGAAGGGGGCCTAAAACTGAGCCCTGTGGCTCCCCATGTAGTAGAGGAGCAAAGGAAGACACACAATCATCAAGGGACACACAGACGGTTCGGTGCGCCAGGTAGGATCGGAACCACTCCAATGCCATGCTCCTTTTGCCCACCCACTGCTCCAAACGAGAAAGTAGAATTTCATAATCCACTGTGTCAAATGCAGCAGTTAGATCTAAGAGGACGAGAACAGCACAGTCACCGGAGTCAGTAGCTAAAAATATATCAATAAACACTTAACAGAGCTGACAGATTTAAAAACTTCTAAAATATTATGCTTTTCCAGAAAAGCAATTAATTGACTGTACACAATCTCCGCAATAACTTTAGAAAGAAAGGGAAGTTTTGAAATGGGTCTGTAGTTCTCGAGAACTGTGGAATCTAAAAGGTTTTTTTAATGAGAGGGTCGACAACAGCATGTTTAAAAGTTTTAGGTACCAGACCTGAAGAAAGACTGCTGTTAACAGGAGAAAGAACAGCCGGGCCAACAGTAGGAAACACTTCTTTAAACAGCTGAGGAGGAACAACATCATAAGGAGAACCAGAGGGCTTCAAATGCCCAACAATCTCCTGTAAAAATAACAGTCACAGGCTCAAACTTATCAAAAACAGCACAGCAAGGGACCAAGACAGAGGGGTCATGATCAGAGACTGAATCTACAGAGCCATACATCACCTACATCAATGCACATTACAGACCACTCACTTAACTGCATATCTGTGCAGGAAACCATGAGAATGTGCAGACTCCATGCTTACAGCATGGGGGTAGAATTTAAACCCTACAACTGAGAAAGTTAGGCGAATACTACAGACTGAGCCACCATTCCACCCTAGTTTGTGAGCATATGTAGATATTCCAAACAAATATATAGTATTGTGTTAAGTTATAAGTCTTATACAGTCTGAGAAAATGATGGTTTAATGATATTCATGATATTGTGTCTGTCAAAGTCAGTTTAGCCATTTCAAACCCGTCCTAATGTCACCCCAGTAATTGCAGCAGCTATCCAATTCGCCCCAGGTATTTATTAATGGGACCACCAGCACTCCTCCTATGGCTAATAAATACATAGCTCAATCACTTTTTCAAACTAATTTTATTAATCAATTAAGTGAGCTGGTAGTGAAATTGAACAAATAAATGGAATGGCTATTGTGCCTGTAAGGAGATACTTAGGAATCAAAGTAGTGCTCATCTAGCCACCAAAAAATATCAATAACTTTTTGGAGAATATGTAAAATTCTGTTTTTGAGCAAGTATACACTTACTACACAAATGAATAACCTTACAATTTTTCTTCGATTTCCTAAGACCTTTTCAAAGTACTGTGCCTCTGATTAGAAAGTTGCTCGTTTAAGTGATTTCATTGTTGAGCCTATAAAAAAGGCCCAGTTGCTTCTGGGAATGTCTGAATGTCTTCTCAGTTGTATGTTGTTTTGAGTAAAAGCATCTGATGTCATGCAATTGTATACCAGATGTTAATGACTTTAGTTGGATGAGTTATGGACTGACAGAAGGTCCAGAATACAATAAGAGATACTCTATTGATCCCTGTGGGGAAATTGTCCTTACACCTCCTCCAACTTGCTTTTTTTTGTAGAGCAAGCTGTCTGTGAAGGGCAGCCATCTGTAGCAGCACCCAGGGACGTGGGGGTTAAGGGACTTGCTCAAGGACCTGTAGACATGCTGAGGCTGGGTTTGAACCAGCAACCTTCTGATTACAGGCAATCAGGCTTAGCCCACTGAGTCACATGCTGCCCCTTAAATATCATCATGCCGTCTCGGACCCTCATGTTGTACGAATATCATCTGATTGTGGAGTGTGTCCATTTTGACGTAGATTAATTTTGTTTTCTGATACTGTCAAACATTTCTTGGTATATGGTACCTTGCTCAAGGGTACAACAGTATGTCCACTATATAGGATACTGTATAAGTGGTCCACTGGTCCATTGTGTATAAGTGTGCATGAAGGTAATTTACAGAGTGTGTGAATCATATGCTTGCAATAATAATTTTGTGAGGGTATGAAGAGTCATAATCGCGTGTGTTTGTTAATATGTACTGTATGATTGAGTATTAGAGTAATACATGTAAGTGTATGTTTGTGTGATCTGTGATTATTTGTGTATGTGACAGTACCAGCTGGCTGGAGGTCCTTCTTGCAGGTTGGGAGTCATTGTGACTTTGGGCAGACTGAACCTCTTTTTTTTCCTCAGGCAACAGCTTCGCGATGAAGAGGAAGGAGAATGTGAAGAGATCTGGGGCCCCATCACCGTGGAGCACATCTGATGGGTCTCCCCATCCACAAACTCATGGTTCTAGAGTTCAGATGCAAAGATGAGAAAGATTACTGCCTAGTATGAATTTTTTTCAGATATACTAATGTTTTCCCTGGAATACGTGCGGTATCAGTGCTTGCCCTGAAGTTGTGGTCAAATTGATTCACATCACACTATCTGATAAATTTTGATTTATTCATGACCAATTTTGCTGTTCACAAATTATAATACAAAATAGAAAAAAACTATAGAAGTACCAGTTTTAATAGCGGTAGTACTAGTAAACAGCTTCCTGTAATTTGCACTGTCAGTTTTCTTTTATGCTAACAATTTTCCTTGCAAATCAACTAAAAGTTATTCATTAGTTAATGTCATTTCATTAGGAGAGGTTATGACAGGCTTTTAATGGAGATTAGGTTTAGATCTCATCACTGGCCTCTCCAGAACAGTCCATTGTATTTTAATTATTCCTGCATGTGCTCGGCTGTATTTTCAGGATCACTGTTCAGTTAATTGTTTCACTCTGTGGAGCTCTCACCGTGGTCCTCTCCAGGCAGTACAGCAGGTGGTGCTGTTCAGTCTGAAAACTGGAGTTATTCTTCCTAGACCAGGTCTTTCCAGTGTCCCTAGGTACCTTGAGAATTGAAAGTGTCAATCAGGGCTCCAAATAAAATGATGTAATAATCAGTATATGAGATAGCATGCAGTACCAATTGTTACATTTGTTACTTTAGTCAAGTCTTATAAACTGAAACTGAAGCACCTGGTCAATAGTGCATGGGGTTTCACACCTACAGTATATATGCATGACCTGGTGGCCAATGTTCACCGATATCACATTTTATCAGTAAGACCTGAGTGTGAAGGTTGAATTATCAAAGCAATAGCAGAATTGTACATAAAATATTGCAATGCACACAACATAATGGAAGACAAATAGGAGTTCAAAAGAGGACAAATTGTTGGTAAGTGTCTTGCTGACACATCTGTGTCCAGAACAGCAATTTTTAATGGTGTGTCGAGAGCCACGGTAATGTCGACATACCAAAATGAAGGATGGACCATATCCATATGCATGCAAGAGAACTGAAAGGGATGTCCAGCTATACTAACCCAGATTGCATCCAAAAAACATAAAACCACAGCGGCCCAACTCACCGCAGAATTAAATGCGCACATTGACTTTCCTGTTTCCACCAAAACTGTTTGTCAAGAGCTCCACAGGGTCAATATACAAGGTCTGGCTGCTATAGCCAAACCTTTGGTCACTTATGCCAATGCCAAACATCAGTGGTTTCAATGGTGCCAGCAGTGTAACTCTTGTGCTCTGGACATTATAAAACATGTTTTCGCTGATGAGTCCACCTTCACGGTCTTTCCTACATCCAGGAGAGTTACAGTGTGGAGAAGCCCCAAAGAGTGAAGAGTGAACATGAAAGTGAAGTTGAATCTCCCATAGCCTGCACAGTCAACCAAGATGAATATTATTGAGACACTTTGGAGTGTTATGTAGGAGTGAGTCAGGAAAGATTTTCCTCCAACAGCATCATGTTGTAACCTTGTCACTGTTCCTCAAGAGGAATGGCTCAAAATCCCTCCGGCTACTGTGCAGGACTTGTATCTGTCATTCCCAAGACAAACTGATGCTGTATTGGCCACAAAAGGAGGCTCTACACCATACTAATACATTATTGTGGTTTAAAACCAGATGTTTCAGTTTCATTATCCAACCCCTGTATATTGTTATTTCATGATGTGGCACATACTGTATCATTCTTGGAGGGACACCCTTGCGAACGATGATAAATCATCACTGCCTAAACTCAGTCTAAGACCGGTTTATTTAGGCTTCTCCTGCAACAGTGCCTATAAGGACTGTTTAGTATATACAAGTAAATATGCTATCCTCAGAGGAGCCTCAGAGACAAACTTTACTTGGCTTTAGAGAAGTTTCAGAGAGTGTTAACTGATATGATGGGTGTGGTATCTAGGGGGTCTCAGTACCATGGTTCAGGCACAGACACATGTTCAGTTACTCACCTTTCCTTGAATCTACAATACAGTTTGATAGTCTTTCATACAAAGAATGTTTGGCAATGCTGCATGCTTAACAAGACATAATGACAAAAGCGGAAATGGATACTGTGAAGCAAGGCCACCTGTTGACAAAGATATTGACAAGAACCTCACCCAAAGCACAAGCTGTCAGATAATAAGAGCCATGTTCAGTGCTGACTGACCATAAATGGTAAGAGGTGACAATGCAACCAGCACTGGAGCAAGTGTCAAGCAAACTGGAAATCATGCAGCTAGCCTAACTAGGAAAGTAAGGGCATGCATCAGCTGACACTGTGATGCTTAGTTACCTCTTCCTTGGAGCCTCTCAAGAGCCCACTGTGCTTGAACTGCAAATAGCTGCTGGCACCACTCTTCCGGGCAAGCCGAGCCATAACCAGCCTGCTTTTCTGTGTGAAAAAGCATATTTTTTAGCATCTCATCTCCACTGATTTTCCTCAGCATCGATAAGGCAGCCCACAGCCAGGGTTTATCCCAAAGACAGGGAATATTTCCCCAGCATGGTGATCTTTCTTAAAGTATGTCAGGATTCATAGGCATTGTACAGACATCCTTCATATATCGTGAATGGAATCAAGCGTACTTCAACCATATAATATTTGTTTGTAGCAGTAATAAGATTCATCAAATACCTTTTGATCGCATTTACTAGATAAAATGTTGTCAGCAGTCACCCTTCCCTTTGCTGCCACATAGCAGCATGCTTCATTTTGGGGGCAATTTATCTAAAAAATTTGACCAGTTCCAGTTGTTCACCAACATTTCTCTAAAGTTTGAAAATAATCCACCAAATACTTTTTGAGTTATTGCACTAATGGGATCATGTTTTTCAAACTGCCCTTTTCTTTGCTCTCACTACTTCTTGCTGGTACAGTTTTGCAGTGATCTGTCCCAAAATATGAAACGCTCCAATTCATCATCCTGACAATGTGTCTGCAGTGGCAGTAATTACAGTCAGCTTCCAAGACATTAGCATTTCTCATCCAGGGAATAAACACTAGTGACCCAGTTCCATTGGCAGCCATACATGCCCATACTATAACACTACCTCTACCACATTCAACAGATGATGTGGTATGCTTCTGATCATGAGCCATTCCTTCCTTTCTCCATACTTCCAATTTCTTCTCATTACTGTATTCTGGTACAGGTGGATCTTGGATACATCTGTCCAAAGAATATTGTTCCAAAACTGGACATGCTTTTTAGATGTTTTCTGGTAAAACTCTTTTTTAGATAACTATTTGTGAGGCTTATTGGTTATCTGCACCTTGTTGTAAACCCTCTATATTTACTTTTATGAAATCTTCTCTTCATTGTAGACTTTGACAATAATATGTCTACCTTCTGAGCAATGTTCTTGACTTGGCTATATATTCTGAAGGGATTTTTCTTGATCAAGGAATGAATCATCCACCACAGCTGTCTTCCATGGTCATACAGGCCTTTGCTGACCTCACCGGTGTGTTCCTTGTTTTTAAGAACGAGAATGTACCAAGCAATTGGTTGGCCACTTCTAATGTTTCTGCTTTCTTGGGTTCTTTTGTTTTCTCAGCCCAGTGATTCCCTGCTTTACAGTGCATGCACTGAAACCTTATATGAAGAGTTCACAGTAACAGTTTCCAAATTTAAATTTCACACCTGGAATCAACCCAGTCCTTTTACTGCTTAATTGTTAATGACATAACAGCCTGAAAAGGCTTGTCAGTCAATTGTCCAACTGCTTTTGGTCCCTTGAATAGGAGGGGACTACATATAGAAAGTGTTGTAATTGTAGTTGTAATAGCCCACATTCATTATATGACTATATATAGATTTTTGAAAAAAGGGAAAAATAACAATAACTTAACAATATCTAAATATTTAAGGACCTAACTGTATACAGCGGTACTTTGGTTCTCAAACTTAATCCATTCCGGACCCTGGATCGAATTCTAAAAAGTTTGAGTTCTGATCGAATGTTTCCCATAAGAAATAATGGAAAATCAATTAATTGGTTCCCGGCCCCCAAAATTACACCTAAATATTTTATTTTATTTTACATTTTTTATAGCATTTAAACACAAAATTAACAGGATAAAACAAGAAGAGCATTTTTTCTTAATGGCTTTCAAATCTTCTCAACATTACCCCTGTCCTGCCCCGATCGTCCGCTCCTTCCCTGTGCCACGCCCCCTCGTTAACCTCGTGTGGGATTCCCATGTGATCAGCTGTTTCTGGTTGTTCTCATTAGTCCTCTGTATTAAATCCACGTTTCAGTTTGTTTATCCCTGGTTCGGTCATTGGGTGCATTCGACTTGCTTACAGCTGGCTTAAACCAACGCATTATGATCCTGACACAATGCATTTCAGTTAGATGCATTGTGACCTCTCACCCGGCTGCACAAACTGGAACTGCCTCCGTGACGACACACCTTTGTCCTTATTGGCTGAAGAGTTTAGTTACATGCATGACATTTGTATCCCAGGCAGTTCCGATACATAATCTGCTATTTCCCCCAAATATCACGTAAAGCAGTGATATTTACCTGTTAAAATAAAGCTTAAATAAATTACATAAATGCTCTAATAGTACATGTTGTAACGACCGTGGTGCGTAGCACAAACTAAAAAGGATGGAGGCGTAAGGTAAGGGGCAACGAAAGGATTTAATGACCAAGGACACTGGCAGGGTACTCACGCACAGGCACAAGACTACAAGAATGACAGATCTCGGGCAGACTGACTGAGACGCGGACTAAATACAAACAACAAGCTAGACTTAACAGGCAACAGGTGATTACAATCGGGG
>JAABNY020000001.1:28270369-28293603 GCA_015164015.2 Brevimyrus niger
CCCAGTAAGCCCCCAGCATTTCCAGACACCATTCTAGCTACACTCTTTATTGATTAAGCACAGTGGTGGAAGCCACGATGCTTCTGAACTATTCATCTTAGTAACACCCCATGTGTCTACAAGCCTCAGTGGTCAGAGCACACCGGAAGTGCAGACTATAGAATTAATACCATAAAAATGAATATTAAAATGGTTTTTCACACAAGAGAATCAATACATTAAGGACATTTGTTACTTTTGACAACACTACTGCTCGGGCATCCTCCCAGGTAAAGACGAGTTGGCCCTGCCAGGGTGGAAAGCAATAGAGGCCAAACTTGAGTCAGTGACTGGCGTGTGCATGCAGATGAAGGGGCCAGACCACTGACCAGGAGGTGAGGCTGGCCAACATTCTGGATGCCTGCACCATCAGACTGGGTTTGCTGTGATACTGGGGGCTCACAGGGGCCATATCCCATCTCAACATGGACACATTGACCCTTCAAAAAGACTGATGCCAGCAAGCGGTAGCAGACAGGCACAACAGCAGACTCCAGCGGACTCGCCCCCAGGTGTTCTGATAACCCCCTCCCAGTGCATCATATAACTGGGCAATCTGCTCACCTGTGCTCTTGGTTTGGACGGAGTGCTTAAAAACTTCATTGTCATTCAAAAGGATACTGCATCTTATTACCGCTGGTTCATGGAGAACTTTTCCAGAACCACTAAATGGCTCCACCACCTTGCTGGAAAGGGGCGTTCCATTGAATGGACTGAGGACTAAGCCCACCACCTTCAAGTGCCTCTGGACTGTGTTCACCGAGGTCCCTGTACTGGTGTATCCTGACCCAGCACTTCCCTTTGTCCTGGACATGGATCCCAGCAATCAAGAGTTTGGTGTGTTGTCAAGGGTGTGGCCTGTGCGTGAAAGGGTGGTAGCTTACTTCAGCCAGACACTGAGCTATCCCAAGTGCAACTACTGCATGACTGTCGTCCAAGCCTGTTTCCAGTTCCACCCTTACCTCTGTGGACAAAGCTTCTAGCCACGCATCAATCATGTGTCCCTCACCTGGTTGTTAAACTTCTTCAACTGTGGCTGTTAGGGTAAATACCATCCAACCCTGCCCCCTGTGACTCTTCCCGTTTGGTCAGCAGGCATCGCTGGTTATCCTGCTTTTCCCCTCCCTGTCATATTGCCCTTCAGCCCTAGTGTATTCTTCCTGCTCACTGCATAGTTCAGTGAGTGTGTGGCTCAGAGATTGTTAACCCTCTGGTTATGGGTTTTCAGTAGCCAACTTCATCTGTACTATATTTACTGGTTTTCTGTTTGTCCAGTGTTCGGTGTTTGTTTCCCGGTTATAGGTTTGCCCTGCTTGTGTCCTGTTCACTTCTGTTCCTGTTTGTGTTTTGGTTCCAGGTTAATTATCCTAGCATAGTAATTCCCTGCACAGAGGGTTAGTGTTTCCTAGTTTCAGTGTTTGTAGAATTCCCTAGTTTTGTGCTTGTTAACTGAACCATCTGTGACTTATTGTCTTGCTCCTTTAGTGATTGGTTAATTTGATTACGATCTATACTTGTTCTTTGTTTGATCTGGTATACTTTGTGTATTTAAATGCATCCCCTCAATTTGTTTGTTAATCAGTCATTGTGTTTAATTACTGTGTGTTTATTGCTCTGCTCTGTTCTGTTGCTCAGTTCCCAAGTGTCTTTGCTTTGTGGTTTCTTTATTTCTCTCATTTTGTTTTGACCCCTTGCAATCTCTTTGTTTTGTACCTTCTCTAGCAATGTCAGTTCCATTAATAAACACCCTTTTTCTTGGAACCATCGATCATCACCTTTTTTCACCTGCACCATGCAGTGAGAGTGGCTCTGTCCCTTTTAACCACCCTGAGTCACACTTACACACTACTGCGCTGTAAAGTATGACTGGACTACAAGTGTATTACATCAGTAAATAATTTTGAAATCTAATTACTGACCACAGGTTCTAGGACCTCTATCATGAATCCTGCTTTGCAATACAGGCTCCTGGTCCTCAGCCTGAATCACTTTTGTTATCTAAGTGATCTGTAGCAACTTCTTTGCTTTTATAGTTTCTGCTCATTATCAGTGGGTAGAATTAAAGATTATAAATGTGCATGGATTTATTACTGTGATTCACCTGGCCAGCATTATGTGTGCGGTTTTAGAAAATCAATCAACACCCTTCAGAATTGAGAATTGCACAGTGCCGTGGTATAAGTACATTCAGAACTACATTGTTGATTTCTGATTGAAATAGCTGGCACTTTGGCATTCCGTAAACAATACTGTTCTGCAACTGAATTTCTGCAGTAGAAACTGTAATAGTTTCTGAATCTGCATTTATGATGTGCAATTCCCACAGCAGGTAGTTTAATGGATGGCTTGTTCAGTCATGTTAAGTGTCTGTTATATATTCACGTCACAGAAGCAGTTTTAGGAAGTTAGGAAAGCTAGCAAACATCTGAAAACAGATGTATGCAAATCCTATGGGTAAAATGGCAAATTCTGCCAAAAGTAAATGTATAAATCTTTTGAATGAACATGTTTTTCCATCACCATCAATAGTCACGTTTCTAATCATCCATTCAAAAATAAAGCAGTATGACTCATTCACTTAGATCAAGCATCACCACTTAATGTATTCAACAGTACATTTGATCATTACAGACAATTATTTCTTTTGGTAAATTAGCTTTATTATCTTTATTATGTGTGCTTTCTTTCCAAACAAAAGGTTATTAGAACAAACTATTAGGTTTCCATTTAAATACATACAAAATGATAAAATGATAAAACTTCAGAGTACTGTTAATGTCTTATTTGTAAAACACTCATGAATAAGATATCTTAATCAATGTTTCTGTATTTTATCTTTGATTATTTTCCCTCTGAAGTCCGAAGAAATCTGTCATAAGAAAATCTTAATATCAATGTGACAGTGACATAACTGAAAAAGGCAATGTGTGCTGTCATTATCAATGAAAATGTCATGTGTTATAGTAATCTTGCAAAGGTTGTTAAAACTATAAAAACCATTAAAAGCTATTATACTAAAGTAAAGCTTGATGAATTGGTTTGCATATTTGAATTTAAACAATTAATAAGAAAAACTAAAGTGCTGATCTTCCAAAGGAAGTTTTTGTTATGGCTCTAAGCGTATAGTCATGCTCAAAAAATAACACAAAATCAGCTCCAATACTTTCACTATAAATTCAGTGTATTATCAGGAGAGATTAAGAAGTTACGCATGTTGTAGTGCATTTCTCAAAGAGGATGTGTTCTAAGGCACAGTGACTTGGAAGGGGCTCCCTTGCACATTTTCATCTCCCCACTTGACAATTAGGATGTAGTCTCCTTTCTCTCTGACTGTGTATGTGACATTGTATAACTTGTTACCTATATGTTTGACATACACCTCCTCACATGGGGCCTTGGGACCATGAACGCCCACCATCAACATGTTCGTGCCTGAAAGAGAACATACATACATGATATTACTGTTACTGAAGAATGTACATGTATACTGTGTGTGAGTTTGTTTTGCATTTTAGTATCCAGAAAATAACACAATTCCCTGTGTACTGTGCTTCTGTTTGCTCTGATTAGGCTACTAAATTTCTTGCACGATTTTGATGTTGCTGTTTTTTCAGCCTATATGAAATGTTATTGGTGGTATTAACTGCCTGCAGTAGTAACAGTAGAATGTTTTTTGCAGTCCCCCTGTTATTGACCACCTTGCCGTGCACTTATATATATATATATATATATATGCATGTGCATATGACTTGGGATGTTGTGGTGCACACTGGAAAATGGGGCTCCCATGAAAGCCATTGTGTAATTTGAACCCTGATCCGAGGGTGCCTGAGCATGCATACGTGAGTGTATATGCTGATTCACCTGCTCTGCTGCAGTCTACAGTGAAGGTGTTCTTCTGTCCCACAAAAGCTTTGGAGAGTCCTGCCCCTTGGCACACCACCTTGCTGGCATCTGATGAGAATTTGGACAGGGTGCTGTAGGCGCCACCCATTTTGGTGACTGTTTCCACGTGAACAGATGACGTTTCATGAAGACTGTGTCCCCCTGACAGACGAACACCTAAAGGAAAAGACAGAGAAAGAACATAAGTCCCGAACTACACTACAGAGCCTTGTATCACTATCCCTCATAGACACTGGAGAAGCACCACTACTAGGGACAAACCGCAAAATAGCAATGCACCTGTGACTTTAGCTTTGAACGGACTGCCGACGATATGCTGCGGCCCGCCATATTTGATGGAGATGAGATAGTTCCCCGGTGCCATGGGTGTGTAAGTCACTAAGTATCCTTCAGGACACTCGCAGCAGTCAAGCTTCACCTTGGAGGGTCCGTCGATGGAGACAGACAGGGCCCCCGATCCTGCATTACTTGTATTCACAATAAACTTAGAGGGCACTCCTGTGGGGAGGGGGCAACAGGACAATCAGTGTGCTGTCCAATAACTGCAAAACGTACAACTAAACAAATTAAAATGTTTAAGCATTTAATATAAATAATAAAAGTTAATATTAGAGCGTACAGATTATGTCACACAGAATCAGCACAATAAAAACATACTTGATGGCCAGAGTCATACCTGTAGTGCCGCCTTCTAGACCAGCTCCAAATGCAGAAACCATTCCTGGGTCACCAGCCTGTTCCAGCTCCCCTATATGGACTTTGAAAGGGCTGCCAGGGATGTGGCTCCCATTAAATTTTACATCAATGGCATGAACACCAGTCTCCCGAGGAATGAAGCGGATTGCAGTCTTGTCTGTGGAAACCAAGAGAAGGAAACTTTGTTTGACTGACAGAGAAAACATAAAAACAATTTAAGGTAAAAGACCTTTAGCTATATGACAATTTCCTGTCATATAATGTGGCACAACAAAGTTTACTCTCGTTTTATCTCTAATTCCATTCATCAGTTGTACTCCCTTACCACCGTCCAGCTCATTGATATAACACTCCTGCACTGTCCCAGATGGCCTGTGCACCTTGGCATCAATAACACCCCGTGCTCCATTTCGCTGCACTGCAAAGCAGGCTTCCTGGTTCACCTTCAGACCCTTCTCCTGAAACGACATTGGGGGTGATTCAGAACCTGAGACACAAATTGGCGGAAAGAAAGTCATGGCCAATGGCAGGAAGGAGAAAACTATAGTGAGGGTCGGGACAAAGAAGAAGAGAGAGTAAATGAAATTAGAATGAAAGGGGGTTTCTCAAGATGAAGCACAAGGAAGAGCTTCACTGTGGGACCTCAAAGGAGTGGGAAAGACCAGGATCTTATGTCTGGGGAACAGCAGCTGTGTCTGGCTCAGTGTGGCTGGGCCCACCTGAAGACTGGTCACTGTGAGCCGTCGAGCATCATCTGACAGCTTAGCGACCGGAATGATGAATGGGCTGTCAGGTATGTGTTCATCATTAAACCTGATTGACAGCTCATAATCACCTGCAGAAAGACAACCATAAACACAATGCTAGTGTATGGATTTCAGCACAATATCTCAGTTAGCAAGGTAACAGGAATTCAGTTCCAGTAAAGATTCCAGGGCGAACTTATTGGATTCTTTTTATTTTCATGGCATGTTGCACAAGTACTAGTACAACACTCCTAAACTCTGAAAAGATTGTGTTGCACTACTGATTTGCCGATAAACTCTGTGTTTTGAGAAAACTTTATCGATGCTAAAGGTGTGTCATCTCGGCAGGTGGGTGCTTTGAGTGTGTAGCAGGCAATAATGTAATCTATCAAACTATCAAAAATGTAATACGTTTTCCATTCTTAATGTAATTAAAGTTGGTCATTGTAAAGCTGGCCAAAATTGTAATACATTTGCTGAATCAATAATGTAATAGATTTTTTGAGATAATGTTAGAACTTCTAAGTTATTTCATTATCAACTTTTATTACATTAAGAACTGAGAAATGTATTACATTATTGGCACATTATTACATTATTGGCTGCTACAAGTTGTTTACAGGAATATCCAACCTGACTCCTGGACAATGTAGATGACTCCACATGACCCATCCTTCCTGTCCTCAAAAGAGAGTTCTGCCTTGCTGGGACCCTCCATAGCGATGGATAGCCCCCCGGCTCCAGCCTCCCGAGTCCAGATGCTGAATTCCGCTGCAGAGAATAAGTAAGTACTTGATCACATGATCAGTTGTCTCCAGGGAAAGATTTGGTGCCAGGGCAGTTTTTAAAATCATGTTCACAGAAATTTCAGGAAAACTAACCTGGGACACCGGCCACACCCCTTTCCAGCCCTGGGCCGCCTGCTCGAACCTTGTGGGCTCCACCCTCCCCCAGAGGCCCCACCGTGAACTGGAAGGGGCTCCCAGGGACGTGCTGGCCTCTGTACTTGACGCTGACGGTGTGGGGGCCCATTTCCTGGGGCACGAATCGCACACTGTATGTGCTGTCCTCACCCTCCACTATCTCTGTGGTCTCCATTTTGCCACTAGGGCTGGTCACCTGGGCAGTCATCTCCTGGGTGCCAGCTTCAAGGGAGATAGCTGAAAGCAGGCAGACTGCTGAAACACACTCTTAAGGAAGAAACTCTATACTGTAGCAGATCTCCCAACTGAATTTACAGATAAAATCTACCATGGCTGATTCTTATTTATTACAATGCTCTTTTAAACCCGTTCACATGAGCTCACATGTAAATGTACGGTGAATGCTTAAAAGGTCACATTAATTTGCCACAAGTAATTTCCTCGCTTGTATAATTTCCTCTCTTTCAACTACACATCTTTTTGTATTATGAATTCTGGCCAGCTGGCTGGCGCTCACACATACCTTCTTGTCTAAGTGGCATCCCGCTAAAGGAGCCCAAGCTGTCTCGACTCAGGAATCCCCCAAAGATGTTGCGGAAGGGGTCCCCCCCAACCTGTGTGCTCTCTTCCACATGCACTTCCCGGTGGGTTTCTCCGCCGCGTATCTGGCTGACCTGTGTGCGCTCTGTACGCATATATGTGTGGCTGCTGCGCATGAGGGACCGTGTTAATCGCTCCTGAGCCGACACCATTTGGAACCAATTCCCTGAGAACCAGAAGGGACAAAAGGCATTTACAGCACTGTACAAGACCAGATCCTTCTAATGCCACATTTGTAGGTGTAGATTTTACGAGTTCGGGGGAGACATGCCACCAGTGTTAAAATGGGAGGGGAGAGGAGGGATGATCAATAATATCATATATAATATAATGCTTGGTTTACAAAAAACGCATAGGATATAATATATCTCGTCATGTAATAAATTTTTTTTCTCATAGTTTTCACCTGGAGAACCGGTAACCTGTGTTAAAATGGTTTAATCTAAGCTCCAGCTCCGGCAGGCACCAATAATGCGACGTAATGTCACATGTTTGACCTCGATATACCTGTCCAACCCAATGTTAATATGAGACCTAGACCCTGGGTCACGCTGGTCAGTTTTTTGGAGGAACACATAGACAAAACATATGCAACTGCTTTATTGTGATATGTCATGTGAATGACCATTTGGAGAGTACAAAGAATCGCACCTGGAATTTTGAGGTTGAGATCACAGGTGGTGCCCACTGAGGCAATAGAGGATGCCTGTCTCTTCCGGGTGATGCTCTCCTTCATGCGGCCTTCACCAGTAACCCTCACTGTGAATGGGCTTCCTGCAAGGGAAGCATATATTGTCAGGGTTGGCTGTAGAGGTTCCTAATATCTGAACCGTCCTTGCTAACAGGCACTGCATTAGGTAATGCAACTTCCGTGCTGCACCGGTGGTGTGGTTTACCTGGGACATGATGGTCAGCAAACTTGACGTTGATGATGTAGTTACCCGGCTCTGTGGGACAGTAGGTCACCTTGCATGTCCCATCTTCTGAATCCTCACAGTTGATATCAACTTTACTTGGACCTTCAATTGACAGCCCTAGACCTCCATAACCTAAACAAGCCATGCGGAGATGGGATGATTAAAAGGTGATTCAATTCCTCAAAAACATTGTTCTTTTATGACTATTACTAAATAAATCTTAACCACCCCCTAACCTGCATTCCTTGTGTCCACGAAGAACTCAGATACTTCAAATGTGCGACCCTCCAGCAGACCCTTGCCGAACACCTTGACTCTGCTAGCATCCCCAATTTCAGACTGGCCCACCATGATCTTGAACGGGCTGTTATTCACATGCTTGCCAGCTTTCTGCACACTCACCACATGTTCACCTACTTCTTTGGGTGTGAACGAAATCCCTGCAAGAGAAAAGCTGGTCAGAGAAGCAGCAACTCAAATTGCTTCCACGGACTAAAATCCTGAAGATGAAACATTGAAATTCATCAAATGTTTTTAAAGGAATATATTCACCATGGAGCAGTTTCAGTAAAGTCTCAATACTTTGAGGTGGGTTTATACTGTACAAAGATCAAGTATTTACTTCACCAAGACAAATTTCTTGTAAGTGTGATTAATAAAATCATTAAATGTTCAAAGCATTGGATTCTTGTTTCCCAAATAACAATGCAACATAAAGTACAAAGAGTTGAAGCCTTGTGAGAGGCTCACCAATGTGGCGATTGGGCATTCTCTTCAACAGACAGGATTCCTCACTCCCAGATGGAGCTCTGATACTGGCTGTCAGTGAGCTCAGGTCAGTTTCTGTGATCTTCAGAGACACATCTGTTGTTGTACCAACATTCAACTGAGATGTTCTTAAGGAATCATCAGCTGCAAAATGAGATACAGACATACAAGTAAGACAAAGAACATTGTCTTAACTGTCTTAAATCGAACTTGTGTATCAAAAATTCTTATCATTTTAAAAATTCTATATTCCTTAATTTCTCAACAGTTGATTGAATTCCTGAACAGTTAGCCTGCTTGAATGAGGTGAGTGGCAAAATTTGTACAGAATACAAGTACAAATATCTGCTTTTTGATAATTTTGATCAGTTTGCAGACAGCTGACTAAATTAAATTAAATTAAATTAAAACCTGGCGCCATATATGAAGAGATGTTCCACAAATTAAGATACAAACATACAGCAGTTTAGTATTTGAATATTTATCATAAGAAAAGTAATACGTGAAAAGTAAATGTTCTGCATAAAACATAGCTGAATATAACAGTTGAGGGCAAACATGCAAATAATAGGCATAGAGAATTAACAAAAAAAGAGTATACAGAATGGAGGCAGCCTTGTTTTGTAGGGTAAATATAAGAAACAAACATTTGTAATTAGTATTTGCTACTTTAGGTGCAAGCAAATTTTCAACATTTACAGCCTACTGAACCAGTTTGGTGTGGTTTCTTATGCAGATTATCTAAATGAGGTGATAGGAGCCACATTTGCTGAGAATGAATGTGCATGAATATACAGTAACTAGGTGCCAAATTTACGATGAGCCTGCCTGCTAATGGCCGTCACACCTGTGATCTTGGCAGTAAAGGGACTCCCAGGGATGTGCTTGTTATCGAATTTCACGATGATGGTGTAGTCTCCAGGAGCAGTCGGGAGGTAGGACACAGTGCATGTTCCATCCTTGTTATCTTTGCAGGTGATCTCTGCTTTAGATGGACCCTCCACAGCCAGTGACAGACCACCTGAAGGGAGAGACCACACACTTGTACCAATGAAGTATTATTGCTCTAGAGAAAAAGGCTGTTTTTTGTACAGAGGAATGAGAAGTACCTTGCCCAGCATCCTTAGTGATAATAGTGAAGACTGCAGGCTTGTTTGTTATGCCGTGGCTCAGACCTGGCCCATAAGCTGTCACATAACTGCAGTTGATGGCATCCACATAGAACTGCAGTGGACTGCCTGAGGAGACCAGGAACCCTTAATTTAACTGATCCTGCTGTTTAAACATCTTACCAACAAAAGAACTAGCTAACTGGATATAATGTGGAAAGTATAGGAAGTTAAATGGTTTACCATCTAATAATACTCAGGTACTCAGTTTTTCACAACATATTAATGCAACTCTTTACTGCCAAAGACACCTATCAGGGTTTTTACCTGGAATGTGGTTGCCATCGTATTTGAGGTCCATCTCATGCAGACCTTTCTCAGTGGGAGAGTAGCGTACTGTCAATGTCCCGTCCTTATTGTCTATTATGTGAGGGGTAGCCGTCTTCCCTGAAGGCATGCGGACTTCCCCTAAAAAGTACATACTGAAGTTTATTCCATGCCTCAGTCATTCAGAGTCACACATAAGATGACCTCGGCTACGGCCTTTCCTTATCTCCTGGAGCTCACCTGTGACCTCGCCCTTCTGCACAGTGAATGGAATAACCAGGTTGAAGGGACGAAGCCTTGGCTCCATGCTGCCAACTGGAGTAATGGGCTTATCTGTGGCCTTAAAAAAAGGAAGCACTGCTTAGAGCAGGGCATCATAGGAAGATGGGTACTCTTCAAATGACCTATGGAATGGTCAGTGCCTATATTTGAAGTATGCCTACTTCAAATATATGGTCCTCATGCACTTGGTCAGGAAAGGCTTACCACCACATTAAAGGGGCTGTTGGGGATGAGCTGGCCTCCAAAGCGGATGGTGATGACATATTTGCCTGGCTCGGGGGCAGTGTAGTAGATGTCAAAGGTACCATCCGAGTTCTCCACCACATCCATGTCTAGCTCAGTGCCATCAGGAGCTGAAACCTTACAGGTGACCTTGCCCTTCCCCGCAGCCTTTGCATCCACAGTGATGACTGTCTCATCTCTTAAAACAATCGTGGAGCCAAGACCTGTACCTAAAAATGATACAGATGCACTATGTTACCTATCTTTCCAAACTGACAAGACAATGATATACTTCTGGTTTTAAACAAAAGTCATCTCCTCACCCAGTCCATGTCCGCCAATAGATACTGCAGATAAAACAAAAATAATTCACTAGATGCTCTTCAAAAAATGTTGCAGTGTAAGAATATAGTTTACAGTTTTATGCGATATATAGGAGATGGCTTACCCCTGACCACGCACTTGCTAGCGTCACCAGTTGGCACAGCGTTGATGTGGTAGGGTGAGTAAGGTATCTCATCCCCACCGTACTTGATGGTAATTGTATATGGGCCAGTCATTGCAGGCACATAGGACACAGTGTAGGTTCCATCTCTGTTGTTCCGGATGTTCGCCTTGGTTGGCTTCCCCTCTGGGTCCTGGTGATTAGCTTATATTATGTGATTTTATCCTAATCCATGCTACTGCTATATGGATTATATTGCTATATAAGTCATTTCACTTTTCTCTACCAAACGAGCAAGATGCTTTTCTCACCACGATGTGCACTGTAAGGAGACCCTCGCCTGCGTGCCGTGCATCAATGGTGAACTCCACAGGCAGGCTGGCTGGCACGCCAGAGGAATCGAGGCCGGGGCCGCTGGCCTGGACCTTACTGGCATCATGGGTGGGCAACACTTTGACCTGGAAGGGACTGTGGAGAGATTGTGGGTGTTGTCTTTATCTGGAATAATGTATTGCATGTTATTTTAATTGTTGTTATATTTACTAAGCACTCTGTAATTGCCCTGATTATTTCATCAGAGAACATATGCGTGCTCCTCACCTGCGGGGGACTTGTTGTTCGGCATACTTGACAGACGCTGTGTAAGGGCCATCGTGTGCGGGGGTGTACCTCACTGTGTGTGTGCCATCACCATTGTTATTGATGCTGACAGGCTCCATGGTGCCTGACGGATCAAGACCAGTTTGGAATCTCACTGTTCAAAACTGCCTGTATGTTTGTATTAATACACTGTGCATATCTTCTTACCTGTAGGCCCAACAAGCTGGACCTGGAGGGGGGCCACACCTGCTTTGCTGGTATCCACAGTAAAAGTCTGTGGAACCTGAGCCCGAACCCCACTCCCCAAGCCAGGCCCAGAGCACTTCACCTTACTGGGGTCCACAGGTGCCTTAATAGGCACACGAAAGGGGCTGCCTGTAACATGGAGATGGCTATTCACTATCCTACACAATACAAGCCTGCTTTATTGACTGGTCTATAATTGCATAAAGACAATACCTGGGATAGGTTGGCCTCCAAAAGAGATGTTGATATCATAGTCCCCAGGTGCCGAGGGAAGGTACTCCACACTGCAGCTGCCATCCTTGTTGTCTTTGCAGGACATCTTTGCTTCAGAGGGCCCTTCAATGGCCAGCCCCAGACCCCCAGTCCCAGCACCTCTGAGGAGAAGATGGAATAGCAGCCCAAATATTCAATGAAAATAAAAGGAGTGGGTCTTCAAAACTCTATCTCTCCTGTGCAAATATAAAAAGCAGGAAAAAGGTATCTACCATATTAGAATGGAGGAGGACAAAAATGAAATATCCACTCATGCGTGTGTTTGGCAGTGAATCTGCTTACCACTCATAGAACCCAACCCATCATGAGCATGTGCAACACGCACCTAGTTTCCACAGTGAAGCAGTTGACCTTGTTGACCAGTCCCTGCTCTAGCCCAGGCCCATAGGCACGCACACGGCTGGGGTCACAGCCTTCAGAGACCTGCACCCTGAAGGGGCTGTTGGGAGTGGCGATGTCATCATATAGGACCTCAATCAGGTGCAAACCTAGGTGTAGGACAAATCAGTCTGTGAATTTTCTAAATATGTAGATTTCGCTGAATCAGAATTATACCTTTGGCTATTAGTTTATTTCTTATGGTTTTATATAAGATTTCCCAACACAGGGAAATAATGCTAAATGTTTTCATTCAGACTTTATCTGTAATGTAAACTTTGCAGCAATTTTCCCACACAGAGAGCAGTAAAAAAATTTAATGAGCAAAACTGAAGTAAATTAGAGAATTCCTCCCTCCCCAGAATCTCCAGGACACGTCCACGGCAGCCATTGGGCTACTGTTATGCTGTTACTGAGAGTCTGTGCTGGGCAGCTCCCCGTCAGTGACATGATGCCAAAGCCTGGCTCCGATCCACAAGCTTCTGCTTTGATGTAACAGCTATTTATACAGGACCCCATAAAGACTGCACTTGCATGTCCCTCTGTTCTAACACTTGTCCCTATATGGCAGAAGTATTGCAGACAATGAAACCTGAACAGTTCCAGGCCCTGCCCCCCTTCAACTAGGAGCAGAGGCACATCTGTAATGATCCATGTGAGTGCTGTTATGAAATAAAACGCAACCCTATAAAAGCAACAACAGACAAGGGAGAGTTTGAAGCCTTCCAGATCACTAAAGAGAGTCCAGGGCACATTCTCTGTAAAACTACTGACATAATGTTTAGAATCAGACTTGCTTCTTTCAGTATTCAATGCTTTTACATATTATTGAGCAATGCCTACTTTTCAATACGGTGGAAAAGTAGAAAAATATAAATATATCACTATTCGGTGATATTTAGGGTTATTGTGAAAGCAGTGAGTCACTTCTCTAATAAAAGCAGTGAGACTTGTTCACTGGGTACAGCAGTAGCACTAACATTAAGATATTTTTGTATGAGTCACTGCTCATCTTGTTTTATATTTGTCTTAGATTTAATTGCAATTGCATTTGATTAAAATAAATTGCAAATTATGTAGATCTGATGTGATATTAACAACACTTACCATCTTCATAGGCAGTGTACTCCACTCTGTAAGTACCGTCCTCCTTGTCAGAAATATAGATATCGGTGTTTGCTCCTGATGGGTTGATTATCCTTGCCTTCACATGATTGCCTCCAGTCTTAGTCAGACCACGGGCATCAACAATGAAGTGCGTGGTTACTTCTCGAAGGACCCCTGTAATTAGTGACATACATCAAGGATAAGACTTCTGTTTACAGCAGAATGGAGAATGATGGGAAATCACAGTGTCACACAATGTCACTGTCTTTATACATTGTTAACTATTGTTATCTATTGTTACATTGTTAGAGAGTGCTGTCAGGAGTATTTTATTACCTCTGGGTTCCACCCCTGGTCCGTAAACCTTGACTCCACTGGTATCAATGGCAGGCGCCACCTGCAGGTGGGCGGGGAACTTGGGCACATTGTGCCCACCATATTTGATGGTGATGGTGTAAGCGCCTGGGAAGGGTGGGGTGTAGGTAACGGAGTAGGTTCCGTTGCTGTTGTTTTGAATGTGTACCTCAGCTTTGGCCCCCGACTCTGAGACAATCTCAATGGTCAGCTCAGCATTTCCAGCCTTGGAGCAGTCCACGGTGAAGGTGCCTACCTCGCTGGCCTTGCCCCGCTCTAGACCCGGCCCACTAGCTGTGACTTTGCTGGGGTCAAAGGCTGGCTGGACCAGGGCCTTGAAGGGTGAGCCAGGGATGTGAGTATCAGCGTACAAGACGTTGATAGCATACTCGCCTGGCTCAGTTGGTAGGTAGGATACAGAGCAAGAGCCATCACCGTTGTCCTGGCACTCAATTTTTGCCTCACATGGACCCTCCACAGTCACACCTAGTCCACCTGTGCCTGCCCCCTTGGTATCTATGGTAAATGGAGCTGGCTTTCCTACAACACCTCCTTTCAGACCTGGTCCATATGCACGTACCTGTAGATTAAGAGCAACACACAACGAGTTCAACAACTCAAACAGATCTGTGTAAGTTCTTATGAAACGTATTATTGATAAGTGGATGGATGGATGAATGTTTTGTGTTACTTATAGTACAGCTTCAGTGCTATTTTACTTGCCTTGGAAGGATCAGGGGGTATAACACCTTCCACGGTGAAGGGGCTTCCAGGAACTGGGTTTCCATCATAGGAAACATCCACTTTGTAGGGGCCTTCTTCAGGGGGAATATAATGCACAGAGTATGCACTGTTTGTCATGTCAGGCTGGACTTTGCATGGGATTGGCCGCTTAGAGGGTGATGTGATCTTGACATCTACTTTGCCTTGCCCACCAGCACCCCGAGTGTTGACCACAAACTCCTGATCCTTCCCAACCTCTACTTCTGTCGAATGCAAAAAGACGGGCTCTTTTAAACTCGCTCCAATGGGGTTCATTTATGAATGTAAATTCTACTAAAAGAGCAAACTTAAAATAACACCATTAGATGATTTAAATATTCCTTGTAAATTGGACTAAATCAAAAAGCAGGAAATTCTGTCTCTCATTCAGATGAATAGAGGAATAGAGGAATAATCATTGAAAGCAGGCTACTAACTTTTGTTAAGGCCTTGAACATGGACTTGGCCAAGGTCTAGTGGAGAACCCACAGTGATGGTAAATGGGCTTTTTGGAACCGGATCATTTCCATAGGTAATGGAGATAGTCATGTTTCCCTGCAAAAAATCAGATGAGGAAATAAATAGCTAATTCAATTTGTCATTCAGTAAGCAGTTCACTAACAGACTGAGCGGTCCCCTTTCCATAAAGAGCTAACCTAAAAAAGACAGTAACAAATGAATTATGACCCTCCCCCCTCAGCAGTGGACATACCTGCTGCACAGCAGTATATTTGACAGTGTAGGTGTAGTCATGATTATCGATGATCTCAAAGTCTTGCACCGCCTGTCCCTTGATGGCTCCATCAAACTGGACATCCAGTTTAGCCTTACCCGCCCCCTTAGTGAAAACTGTGAAATGAGTGGGCGTGCCCACTTCCACACCTACAACACACAAGCTTCCATCAGCCCATCTGTCCCGTAGGCCAAGGGTTTCTGTTTCCTTTCTGTATCAGTGTCATATTGGCCTTACATTGGCTTCACAAATAGCTTTGTTTATCAATCTTTCTGTGTGCCTCAATTTAGTTTTGTGTTGATACAGTAGCTAAAAAGTCTGTGCCAGGCTAAGCATAAATGGTGGCAGAGAGCCAAAGAAACCCTCATTGAAATGCTGTTAAGCCAGATCTCACCTGTCTTGTTAAGCCCAGGGCCCTCTGCCCTCACCTTGGCAGCATCATGAGATGGCTGTACCTTAACATGGAATGGGCTGATGGGGATTTCCTATAGACGGTGATTGGCATAAATACATAATACGCATTAGTTTCATTATTCAATTTGGAAAAGCAAATATAGCTACATTTTGTACTAAGCACTTAAATTGTAAATTTTATGATTAAACAAAGTACCAAAGCAAAAGCAAAAACATTGCTGTAAGACACTCTCATAAACACAATATTATTTTTAAAATAATGTCATTAAAACAAAAAGGCATTATTTACAGATAAGAGACGTTTGCACTGTGAAAACAGTGATTATGCACTATAGATTTCTTTCTACAGAGATCCAAACAGTAAAACTGAAGCTGCTGACTGCTTCAAAAACCTCACCTGGTCTCCAAACAGCACCATAATTGTGTAGTTACCAGGGCCAGGGGGTATGTATTTTACTGTAAAAGTGTCATTATCATTCTTGATTATATCAAAGTCGATGTCCACCTCATTTGGACCCACAACTCCAGGGGCACACTTGATGCCAATGCTGACATCACCTGAGAAATTTGGACACAATCAATGAGTGTTAATGCATTCTGGCCAAGTTTATTGAAAAGGCAACAGGAATAAATAAGCTGTAACTCCTGAGACAAATATCCTGCCTTGCTGGCCTACTTCATGTGACCATTCTCTTACCTTGTCCAGCTTCAGTGCAGTCCACAGTGAAATATGTGGGCTCATTGGCCTTCAGCCCTGTTTTCTGCACTCCTGGCCCATACACCTTAACTTTTCCTGGGTGACTACCTTCCCCAACAACCACCTACATATGAACAGAGGGCATGATACTAGAGTCAAAATGAGGCCAAAATGTGGTTTATGAGCAACTGTAAGCAGTGTTGGATAGTTCATGTCCAGACCAAAAATCCAGACCAAGATTTTGTTTTAACCAACCAGTTTAGTATAAAGAGTGGACCTGAACTATTCATCTCTGACTATAACACAATGAAAAAGTCACAATACAAAGATCTCCTTATGACAGATTACATATGCTTGTGAAGTGACACTACGGACAAAAATGTTGCTTAACTAAATAACTGCAAATAATCAACACAGATGATGACCATCAACAAATGACCGGAGGGTTCTGCCCAATACTACTTATGACCATTTTCAGTGTGGCCTCTTACCCTAAAGGGGCTGTTGGGGATGTTGACTCCTCCCCAAGTGATGATTATGGTATGTTTGATGGGCTTAACTGGCACGTAGACACACACAAATGTGCCGTCTCCTTTGTCAGTGATCTGGATGTCAATGGTAAGGCCATCGGCGTCCTGTAGAGACACAGACATATACTTCAAACTTACACTGGATTTCACTGGCATGCTGAAAAACAAAAATGTGATATACATTTTTAATATCTTAATGTTTTAAATGAATATTGTTAGGATTATGGTTTCAAATTTAAGTAATGTAACATAAAATATCCTGATGAATACTACATGTTATGCATATGTCCTTGTTAATTCCAAATACCTGTGCATAAATCTTCAGTTGGCCATTACCAGCCCCTCGGGTGTCAACAGTGAACTCTGCAGGCTGGTTGATGATGCAGCCAGTGGGCTGCAGGCCTGGGCCAAAGGCCTTCACCTGGAGCCAAGAGCATCAGTAGCAAAGGATGAGCAGAGACCGGACATCTGGATGGGTGGATACTGGACGCCACTAGACACTGGAAAATAATCTGGATGGGAAAGCTGACTGACCTTCTCTGGGTAAATGCTCTTATCAGCAGGCAGGATGTGGGCCATGAATGGGCTGTCCTTGATGTCCTCATTGTCACAAATCACATGCACAGCATAGTCACCTGGCTCAGTGGGCCAATAGCGTACATCCCAGGAGCCATCGCCCTTGTCATCACACTCAATCTTAGCCTGAGACGGTCCTTCGATAGAAAAGCCTGCCCACCCACAAAGACAGATACATGGCATGTTAGAATATCATTAAGCCCCCCCTCAGACATCCCTTCTCAGCTGATTCTATATTGTGATGATGCTGCCCAATGTTGAGGCTGTACTATATGGCAAAATATTCTATTATAATTGTTTATTTCATTCATCAGTTGATGTTGATAATTATCACAATAGAATTCAATCATTATTTATTTACTGTATTTATTGGGGTGATGAATGAAGCCAAATTAAATACTGGGGACTGCCTCACTGCTCACTCCAGAGGATGGGATTGATATTGCTGGCTGAATGCTGTTGCTTTTTTCACAAGTTTTCATAATTTCCTCTGTGTGAGAACGCTCATCTCTTCAATGACTCATGTGCATTACCACAGTACTATGTGGTATGCTCCATTAACTTAACCAACCTATGCACTTAGACAGTGACTGTAAATTCTTAAAAGACAGACTTGTAATTATGATCGTTTGAAATTGTGGTCCTTTCTGTGATGTGTTTCTCTTTTTTAATAGTTTTAACTTCATATCAGGATAAGTCGACATATTGCGTATATCGCCCAGCCCTACCCAATGCTGTAAAAGATGCTTCTGTATTTAAAACAACTATCGGCTAAATGTTTTCATCTGGTAAATCACAAATAAGTATAATTAAGCTTCATGAACCTCAGAGGAATGTCAGCCATAACTAATATCCTATAGTCCATCCTTCTCCAGGTCTGAAAACCCAACACTCCATTTGCCTCTTACCCAGATTTCCTACTTCTCTGCCAATAGCTTCCACCACAAAGTCTGCAGACTTGCCCACCATCCCAGTTTCCAGGCCAGGACCCCAGGCTCGGACCTTCTGACCCTTTGCAGCCTCACTGACCACAACCTCGAAGGGGCTACATGTAAATATATAAGTATATATATATGTATAGTGCCACACACATGCACACAAAACACCACATATAATATAAATCCCATGTATGGGAATGATTTCTAGGCTCCACAACCTGAAAACTTACTGTCGTAATACTCATTGGGGTATGCTAATGTTAAGTATTCATGTTTCTAATATACAGTAGTGCTAATCCCTATAGAATATAGCCTGATATTGACATTGCTTTTTTGTTACCTTACCTGCGTGGAATAGCCTGTCCTCCCCAGGTGATGGCTACAGTGTATTTTCCAGGTACAACTGGATAATATTCACACTCGTACACCCCATCTCCAACTTCCCGCACCTTCACTGGTTCTTCTCCTCCTTCTAAAGTAACACATCACACCACGCATTTGCACCATTTTTAAACTCACACAGCCTTTCATAGGCCAGAATTGTTGGGAGGCCCTTGGCTGGGCAGAAAAAGCACTCACTGGGTCCTTTAACCAGCACCTTCAGCTCCCCGCTGCCAGCCCCCTTAGTAAACACCTTGAAGTCTGCTACTTCCTTCACGCGGAGCCCCTTGGGTTGCAGACCTCGGCCAGAGGCATTACACATCTTGGGGTTGCAGGCTGTGGTAAGAAAGAGCTTTACTGACAGTTGCTGGGCTTGATTGTTAATATGATCCAGTCAAGGGGGAGACAGTAGATGCAGGAATAGCTGTAAACTATTGTCAAAATGCATACATGTATTTCACAGAAAGCCGGAAGACAACAGTGAAAATTAAGCAAAAACTCCCAAGTAGGGAGAAAAAAACCTTTGGGGGGGTCCAAGGCCCATCAATGAATGTGTGTGAAGAAGAGTTTGATCATGTTTTGTTACAAGTATGACTGTTTGGGTAAAGGAGTAAGACAGAACGTGCAAGAAGAACATTCTATAGTATACACTGCATTCTTTGGTTCATTTGAAAAGAAAATGAAAAACATAAGCAGCTTCACCTTGTGAGACGTTGACAGGAAAGGGGCTTTTGGGGATCTGCTGGCCTGCAAAGGTGACCTGGACTGAGTGTGGTCCCTCCTGCAGTGGCTGGTATGTGCAGCGGAAAACATTATCCCCCTTGTTCTCCAAAGTAACTGGCACTGTATCCTTCCGGCCTGTAGGGTCCACAATGGCCACTCCCACATCACCTTCTCCAGCGCCTGCATATAAAAACACAAAACAAATAAGTAAAATGGTTTCAGGAAGGTATACTAATAGATAATAATAAATAAAGTAGATCTAGTGCACAAAACAAAAACGAGATATAGACGCTTTAGCTATAGGCTGAAGAACCAGTTTTACCATCATTGCTCTGCATTTCTTTCTGGTAGGTAAAGAGATAATATTACAAATTCCCAGACATGTTATCTTTCCATGATTTAGTGATTTTTAAGACAAAATATAAAAATATGGATTTGATCAAAACTTCTCTACCATACTTACCAGCTGTGTAAATGTCAAAATAAGTGGGTTTTTGGGCTACATTGCCTACTGGTTCCAGGCCTGGCCCACGTGCCTGAACCTTTGTGGAGTCTCCCATTGCTTTAGACACATGGACCATGAAGGGACTTTTGTTAATGTCTTGGCCAGCAAAGAGTACCTTCACCTAGGTAAAAGAGATGCGTGTTCCTGGTTACTCATAGTTGCTCAAGCTCTAACACATTAGGACCACAAGTCACAATCATTCAAGCTGGCAAAAGCACAGGACTTTACCTTATGAAGTCCTTCTACTTTTGGTACATAGGTGACAGAGTAGGTCCGGTTTTTGTTCTTGTTGGGAACAACTTTGGCCTGAACATACAATGAAATTGTTATTAAATATTTGACAAACATACCTTTAAACACTCACAAAACCATAATCTTTTAAGTAGCCACTTCTTGGAACATTTTGTGTCATAGGAAAATAACCTCCTCTGTGTGTCCTTCGGGGTCCTCTACATAGACCAGTACTTCACCCTGCCCAGCCTCTATGGTGTCCACTGTGAATTCAGCTGGCTTCAGGACAACATTCCCCTGTGGCTCAATACCTGTCAGCAAAACAAAATATTTTTTTTGCATTAGAAATTTGCGATTTAAGTTTTTTATTTTAAATTGTATTTTTATTATTTCTGCATGCATATACACCAAGGATTATAATGCTACACAGGTCAATTTAATTAAACTTGATGTCGCTTATTCTTCTTTTCTGGGGTTTATCAGTGCTAAAATTAACACCATGACTGGTGCATATATATCCGATAGTCATGTATGGGTAATCCTTATTGAAATATATCAGAAAAGAATCATATATACAGAAATTGCTCTTACATGTAGGTACTGAATAACAGTAAATCCTTACCAGGGCCATAGGCCTTAACCTTCTTGGGATCCACCTGCCTGGGGCGTAGTGGTGCACCTGGTTTGAGCTTAGCTTTGGGGAACTGAGACAAGTACGTCATCACTGAGTGCTCGTCCACGTCAGGATCCACAATCTCTTCAGGTGCGATCACCTATAGGGGCAATTATTATCCGGTCAGTCCTTTTAGTAAAGAGAATACTGTCCGTGATCTTCTGTGGTGATCACCATAGCTCTCCAGGGAGAACTGAATAACCATCCTCCACTAAACAATTCAGAGGCTACAAGGATTCACAGAGCCCAGCCACCTCAAGGTGGATCAGGCAGAAATTACCCCAGCATCAAGTGCCGGACCAGCAGGCTGCAGTCTGTCCGCTTGTTCTGTGGTTTATTATATTCTGCACAGTCTATTGAATTGTGTATTGTACTGTTTTTTTTGTGCATTTGTATACCACATACTGTTGTACAATTTGTATTTTAGTGTATCGCACTGTGAATGGGGAACTCTAGACCCAGGACTTGCACTCACTAATTTACTCATTCTAGTTGTGTGACATTAAAAGTGATTTGATTTTATTATAAGGCTCTAGTACTAGAAAGTGGTTAAACAGGAAATCATCCTATAATACATATTTAAGTTCTACACATAAGGGGTCTTATTGTCATTTTAAAGTAAGCCTTAGAAGTGCTGTACTGGTACAGTAGCACTGCCTGCAGGCTGGGTTTGGGGGGGGGGAGGGGGGGGTTGTGCCGTACCTGCGGCACGCCCAGCCAGTCGTCAGCCTGCTGCATAGCTTCTCTGGCATTCTCCACAGGCTGCTTGGGATCCCACTCCACCCAGTCTGGGCACAAACCTACAGAAAGAGGACAAATCAGATGCAACATGAAGTCTCTGATCTTCATCTGCACAGCTAGGGGCCCTTGGGCCATTCAGACTCCGACTATGCTTCAGTCAGTATATATAGTATATGCTTCTATAATACAGTTTTATGGCATCAGCTCTCATATATATAAATTGCAAGGCCATGCCAGGTGTGCACCAACTGAAACAAACTACACCCTAATGGGAGCCTTGGTTTGCCCATAACTGTGCTACTCTGCAGCTAGCTGTGAGAACATCCAGAGAATGCAAAACGGCTTGCCGTCCACCATGTGGGTTAGATAGCTGGCTTAATCTCTCTCTCATCTTTCTACAGTGGCATCCAATATCCTCTCCACTCTAAAATGGCTGTGGGTGATAGAGTGAAAAGCATTCACTTCCAAATTTGCATATTACTTAATAAAGCCTGCAGCCCATAAAACAAGAAGAAAGGGGCACATGACAGCCCAATCATGCCTTATGGGAACCATGCATGGGAATAATGCTCATCCCATATATGGACTGAAAATTTGGGAAAAAGCCTATATTGATACCAAGTTGTTTTACTACTACTGACAGAGACATAATCCAAATAAAAAAGCTATGTTGATTGCCAGTTTCTCAGTATTGTATGATACCGTTGCACGGAAGAAATGTCATACTGTGGGAAACAATGTTTCGGGAACATGTTAAAAAGATGATCAACTTAAATGGCACACACTGCAGGCGTTCTGCCCCAACCAATGACATGCTGTTTAAAATACTACATTACAATGATACACAGAAATGAAAACTCTTGCACATTTCATAATGCAACAGTGACGATGCAACAGGCATAATGAAAGTGTAGAGAATAAATCTTATATTTCTAAGTTATCAATCATGGATCCATGGAGTTTTCTCCGTGTCCTGTTAAGGGGAAATGAGTATTCTGTAAGTGCGTGCTACTGGTGCATGTCAGAACTGTGAGTAAAAAGACAAATGTCTCAGAAGACATCAGCATGTGTGTGACCTATGAGCTCAGTGTTTCTCCTAGCGATCCACCAGGCCTCATATGGTCACGGATGCGCTCTCAGCTTCTCCACTGAGGGATGTGTGAGGAAGCAAGTCAGCGCTGTTTACAATCCTTTGCCTAGAAACATTCTTTTTTTTGTTAGGTAAAAGGGACTGACTAATTATGCTCTCCCTGAAGGCCTAGCTAAACCTAGGCCTACTTTAACATTGATGGTGTCACTGTATTTTCCATTAATGACTAATCTTACGTCTCTGTAAAAATGCATTATTTTGTTTAGTTAAGTAATAATAATATCGTATTTTTGGACGTTAGA
>JAABNY020000001.1:28293888-28308725 GCA_015164015.2 Brevimyrus niger
CAAACATACCCAGATTAAAAACTAGTATAGGTTTAAGACACCTTGTCACAAACACAATACCCGAGTCCGTCTTCTTTAGCAAATGATTGACTGTAAACGTATAATTTTCATTATATAGAAGTAATACTTCAAAGTCCCTTAAACCCTCTGATCTGTTCGTCATTTGCTTTGGTGTGGTGCAGAGAGCAGCTAAATAAAAGACCTTGGTGTGGAGTTATGACACAGCTACCAGAGAATTTCAGTTGATCCGGGTCAGCTGTCCATACCCGGGCAACAGGGAATCTGCTCTGCCCCCTTAATAGAGGTCTAGCCAGCTGCCCCTAGCAGGGGGGGAGGTGTCTAGCCAGCTACCCCCACAGGGGAGGTCTACTTCCTTTGCCACCTGAATGGAGCTATATGCTATCTGCTCCCTTAGTAGAGGTCTAGCCAGCTGTCTCCTGACTGGTGGTCTATGCCTGCAGCCCCTTTCGCTGGCCAAGACATTATAAATATGTATAATGTCTATGTACTCACACATCCACATGATTCACCCTTTGGGGAAGCAGTCTATTTTAACAACTCATCATTCCTAATATGTAGTCATTTTTCAATTCTAATTCAAATTTCTTGCTCATATTTATTTTTATTTATGCATTGACCAATCAAACAAGGTAAGAGTTGCATGTCTCAGTGTCTCCATGCTGAAATTGTTTTCTGTGAGCACCAGTAACCAGAATTTTGTTTCAACCAATCAGTTGAGTACTCTGTAACTGTGACTCTTTATGCTCAACTAGATGGTTGAAACAAAATCCCAGTCTGTACTTTTACTCTCTGGACCTGAATTACCCAAGTCTGTTCATGAAGATATATCCATTGGGTGCAGTGATATTAAATGGGTCTTTGTACCCATGTCCAAAACCCCATCACATGCCAACTTTAGTTACTCCTCTGAGGTAGAAGAGCTATTTTAGAGCAAACATGCTACACTGCGACTGATACCCTTCACAGCGAGTTATACTCAGTGCTCATGTCAGAAAGACTCTGCTCTTATCCTGAGGCCCAGTAGTATTATCACTTAAGCATCTACTAGGGTGTGCCAACATCTTCAGCAGCACATTCTTCTGTTAACACTGAGCTAGAAATAACAGCAATTTTAAAAGCAGCCACAAGCCTCGTCTCTGTAGATGTCGGACTGTCATACTCAGCCGCATCCTGAATGACAGCTACGTATGGCTACACAAAATTAGACATGCAAACAAGTAAGTTTCCTTTCTTTGATAAATGCTTTACCTGGAGCACAGTTGTCTACCAGTGCGCCCAGAGCCTTGCCGTCCCTCCAGTCCCGGTTGAAGTTGTTAATTGGCAGCTGCGGAACTTTGTTCTGGATCCAGCCCAAGAGACGCTGCTTAGGGGTTAGTTTTTTAGCATCTTCGTCGTCCTCGTCGTCCCACATGGGCATGGAGATGGAGTAGTGTAGGATCAGTGTCCAGATGAGGCCCAGAATCAGCTTCAAGTTCCCATCCACAATGGCCTTGCTGTCTATGTGAGCACAAGAAGAGGTAAAGAGCTGATCAACACTAAATGAAAACCAAGGCAGTGGGCTGCGCAGGTTAAATTGGGATCGTGGTTAATACTGTAATATATGTCTTTTAATATATAGCAGACCAATTACACATAGAATTAAAATGTCTGCAATATTAAGAATGTTTCAGATATTTTCACTTGGTAACTGTTTGCACAGGCCTGGGTGATAACCACATTAAGTATTACATGGCATTTTGCCTGGGAATCATCGGTAATGGCAATAGAGCCAATCTGTCCCTTATTTAATATGACACCTCACATTGCCTTTGAATTCACTTTGATGAGAACCATTTAGCAAAAAGCTAATATACTAGTAGCTTTTTGTGTCTGTACATGTGCCCATCCTTCCCTTCACCCCCAGAATAGGCCTTCTGGCTTTTTAACCTTTGCTTGCATCCCCACTCTGGTTTCCTGTTCATGCTGCATGAGGGTCCCCTGTCCCCGATGAACCATGTAACAATCTATCTGACCGCTGCAGCCTTATACCCTCAGGACTGGGGGCTAAGATCCTGCCTTTGACCCTGTGTGTGTTCTTCCTTTATAAATATATGTTCAACTAACAGAGTTCAAGAACAGTGACACCAAAAAAATGCATTAGTGCCTAACATGATGCATGACATTGTAATTTATAAGGGTTGTAATTGCACTGGGAATGAGACTATGTCAGTAGGAAGAGGCAGCACCAGTGCATTTGTTATAATGAGACCTAATTATAACCACATTATTATAATTAAACTCTTAATTAAACTCCTACGCTTTTACTCAACATATAATCACTTTTTATCTTTCAGAATTATTGCTAAACTCAGCGAGACTGTGTAAAATTTCTCATCAGTATGTAAACCTATTGTAGCAGCTGCATTCAAAACAGCAATTTGTCATGGAAAGAATATGCGCATTTCACTCAACAAAGAGCTTTTTAGAAGCAAAGCGGACACAGAGAAAGACAAAAGCACATTTAAAAGTTAAGAGTAATGTAATGCTAAATTACAGTTAAAAAAAAACGTGTTTATCAGTATTTGCTGCTATTACTAATGTGATGATAAAACAAAAAAAGCAATGTAGAAATGTCGGGAGGTCTTAATAGATTCACTGCCTCAGTAACCTGCCAGTACTGTCAGCTTCCTACACAAGACCCATGATGGGTCAAAAACACACAACCTGGGTTAGACAAAAAATATGTTTTTGATGTTACAGATCTATTTGATTTCCGCTGGTCCTGGAGCCCTTATTAAGAATAAGACCTTTATGAAGCCAGTAGGGGAGGTCTAGGCGGTGTTCCTAAGTGATGGGGTGTAAACCTCACACTGACCTCACCCATTTCTAAGAATGGCCTCATGACAAGAAGGCCATGTGTGCATCTAATGAGCTGGTGAGTCACTGCTTTAAGTTTTTAACTTAACCTTCTTAATAATCCTCTCCTTACTGTCACTTTCATTCACATTTTCTCCTCTCACTTACTTCCCAGATGAGATAAGACATCTGCCTGTGACATTTTATCTCTGGTGCTAAACTTAAAAGTGTTGTGCAGTGAGACTGGACTCTATAGTTCTTACACAGAAATCGTTTTGTCATCGGTTGGAAGAAACGGCAGAGATAACCACTATGTGATCAGGAAGAGCTGTTTCAAACAAACACACTACTCTAAAACATCCTTTGGCTGATATATCAAGTGATGTTTCATCAGAGGTGTCTGCCCCCCACCCTCACTAACTACCTCACACATAGGGCCTCTCCTGTGACTCTCACTTCTGATGCATAGCTATTTTAAACTCCTGTTCCTGGAGGCGTGCCAGCGTCTAGATGACAGCTTGTCACTCTTTGGGCTCGAAGCTTAGCAAAAGCGCATAGCACCGCGTTCCTGCTTACAGAAGCAACATGGCGTCCACTAAGCATGTCAATACATCAGTATGTGTAAGACAAAAATAAAATCCTGCAGAATTATGTAGAATGAAATCTATGTCTATGCCTGCTAGTGTATGGGTATCTGTTGTGTGTGCGTGTTGGTGTGGCAACGTAAGTAAGGGAGTCAGTATCTCAAAGTGTGTGTGACTGTGCGTGGACAGCCGACACTTAATGTGAAGAGTGCAATGTAAGGGCAGGGTTTCCTGGAGAGGGCACACTGGTGACAGCTGTTTCAGTCGTTTCCTGGCATGCTCCCAGAGCTACTCTTCTAGATCTTGGAACTACATCCAGAGACACCACAGGAGACATCTTTCAAAAGCCACCTCCTGTAAGGTTAATGCCATTCAGAAATGTAGCTGTTTTGTTTATGGACTGTCATCTTTTTTACCTTTTATCACCTTTCACTGGATGTATATGACAATGAAGAGTGTCATCGACTTGGGATGTGAGATTTACGACCCCCTGACCCTTGACCTTTATGAGTGAGCGTGACTGTGATCAGCTTGTGAACAGAAGGAGATGATCATAACATCATCTTTTCCATTTACTTTGACATTTGTGAGTGGCGCAACATCATTTGTATGTACTTCAAGCAACATCCATCTAGGTATACTTTTTCTACAATATTTCTACAACTTAGTTTAGTCTGGCCATACATTTTTCACACACACTCACAAGGACAAAGGGTTTGGTGTGTAAACATGGATTCATATGCAGAAAAAACACATACCATTTCATATAGCTATGTTCTCTGGTATTTAAAGCTAATGACAATTTTACTTCCAGTGGTTTTACAGCCCAGACTCTTGTTAAAATTAAGAAAAACCATAAACCCTAACATTTTAATCAAATAATATTATTAATTCTGCTAAAATTTGGCTACGTCTGGATAACAAAGCACACAACAATAATATCCAAAAAATTACTGAAAATCTTAAAGTAAACTAAATTTGTAATTGAAGAGACCAGGAATAGGCATCAACTTCCAGCATATATAGCACACCATAAAAGGTTCTATACATAAGTCTGCTATAATACATCCTACGGCACTCTTCAACAAAACAAAACATTATCAAATTCCATCAATTTTCCATAACCACTTTTTCTTTGTGTGGTTGCAGTAAGCCTGGAATAGAGACTTCCCCAAAATAGTGCACTAGGCAGGGGACATGCTCAATACGATGCCAATTCATCACAGGGCATACTCTGAGAGTAATTTCGAGACCCCACCTAGCTGCAGGTGTCAGAACTACAGGATCAAATCGAAATAGCCAGAGGGAAACGGCAGCACTCGTAATAATACGCAAACTTCACAAGACACAGGGGCAGGGGATAGACTGAAACACATAACACTCATAGTATGCAGCTACGTTGCTATTCACTGAGCCACCACTCCACTCATGTACTCGACGTCTAATTGTACACATTTCCAGTAATGATGAATAAGCTTCTAATAAACCTAACCGGAAAATATTATTCAGGAAAATGTAACAGAGTTAGTTTTGTGGGATCTAAATAATAATAATAAAAACATACAAACCAAGTAACACATTATACATATTCTTTTGTAACCGTAATAGTCTTAGAACATCACGTCAGAAATTGTAAGTGATTATTAAATCAAGTAGGTCAATCGAACTGATTATGAGCCTAGGTGGCTCGAAGGTCAACACGCAAAATGTCAGTGAACCAATGACCTATTCAAAATGTCTAGTGATTTTTATACTATACATCAACATTATTAATACCCACAGTAAGATTTCCAGTCGGCCAAAAAAAAAAAAAAAACAGAAACCTAACCATTAATGATTTTAAGGAACTCAATAAAAAGCAATAAATATAGATGTTTTGCGTTTATGAATGAAAGATTATAATGACAGGTTTGAAAACATACATAAATTCCATAAACTGCTCATGGAACAGACGTTTTTGTGCAGCAATGTCTAGCCATCATTCCACCGGTCCAGGACCTCCTGTCCTAGAGATCGCATGACGATTTTATCAATGGCAGTAAAATACTTAGACTCTGACCTACCTATAGAGACCAGTTTGATGTGTTCTCTCTCCAGGAATTCCAGCGCCACTGATACATTTTCCAGTTTCATCTGTCGAAAGTTAGGTCTTACGTTATGTTTTCTGTACATCTTCTTTTGGCTCAAAACCTCCAATAGACTGATTAACTTGAGCCCATCGCTGAAGTCTTTTTGGAGATCGGTTACGGACTTGTTGATACATTTCAGATGTTCATTGCACCACCTGGTAAAGGTGTTCTGCTGGATTTTCTTCCACGGCGCATCCTCGGCTAGGTCTTTTTCTGTGGCCGGTATCTCATCGTCCTGCTCTTCCCAGTTATCGGTATCTTGGTAGTGCTGAGGCTGCTGTTGGTCGTAGTGCGTGCTCATTGTACTTTTGGTTGTCCTTCTCTATTCACAACGAAATTTTTGACAGCCTGAGCGCGTTGGGGAGGAAAATGTCTTCAGAAGTAGTGGAAACGTTGAAAGGTGTCAGGCCAAACACGAAACGAATGCGTTGAAGATCTCAAAAAGCTACGTTTTTGCCAATCAAGTTATACCGGTAAAAATCTAAGGTTTTATATCAGTGGACCGTTCAAAAAGGTTCCTTAAAAAACCAAGTGAGACAAACTACAAAAACTTCTTCAACTTCAGCGAATGAATGCAGCGCATGACAGGACAGGCTTTTTAAAGAGACCCCCCAACGCCCCAATGCCTACGTCACAAAAATGGATTGCCTAGAATGCTCTTGTCATCACCGTATACAACATAACGATGCTATTTTATCATTGGTGTTTCAGAGACAGTTATGCTGGTTCGGACTGTGTGCAGATAAAAATAAACATACCCGCATCTGTATGATAAAGTTATATATGAATCTTATTGTATTTCGGATTGTTGGACAATTTTGAAACTGTAAACTTGTGTAGTCACTCTAGGTTTAGCAAAAAAAGAGAGAAAATAACAGGCATAATAAATTAATATTGTACGACACTATGCGCCCAGTATTATTTTAATGTATGAACTGTTCAACTGTTCACTAGTGTATAGCACGGACTTGACTCAGCTGAAGGAATTCCCTATTACAAGGTCATTTATTAATAGAAATGATCTGATGCAGGAGTAACCCCTTCCCCGTAGAAAGAAGTATTTTTAATTCTGACGTCATACAGCGAACAAAATAGTTTAAGCCTCATAAAATTATTTATATTTATTAAGTGGTTTCAAAGTTCAGAATTACAATTTTAAAATTGTTCCAACATAAAGAGGTATATGTAAAAATGTAACTTTAAGGACAATGTTTATAATAGAAAATAATGGTTTGTTAATCTTGAATTTTTGGTTTTCATTACTTCTTCAATGAGTGCATTTAAATATAGTGAATTTAGAACAGGATTATTGATGTACGGGGTTAATACTGTTTGCATTGGCAGTCGCCTGTCACTTAGAGCATGTCAGGGTAGCTGTTCAGAGTGTGTGAGCCATTCATGCCCAGGTGATATATGAGACAGGACCCGTGTATCATTTCCTACTAATGGGATTGGTGTCTTCCAGGTTAATAATAGTTGTTTTTATACTATGACAAGTGGTGTAAATATCACATGTCTTTGAGTGAGTATCTATAAATGTACGCATGCACACACACACACACACACACACACACACACACACACACGTGAAAAGAATTCCATTTTAAAATGTTGTTTCTAAAAATATATTCACATTGCGTATTGTATGTTTTGTGATTGTACATTTTATAGACAAGACAATTAAATTTACTAAGCTGAACTTTGGTTATCAGTACACTATAAACAAGAATTATCATGGCTAGCTGGAAATATCCATAGAGAAGAAGCATTGAGTGTTTTTTTTTTCTTTTTTTATATGTAAGTCATGGGAATTCTGAATGTCAGCTCTACATACAACGTTCTCATTCACTATAGATGCCATATCATGTATGACATTGAACATGGCATTTAACAGAACATACAATCTCTTAAAATACAGCCCCCAGTCCAAGGCCTGGGAAATACCACCCTGATGACAGATATAAGGGTGTTTTTTTAATGTACCTAAAATGAGATATTATTATACTTTATGTAGTTTGACAATTATTTTAAGCCTTAATATTTCAAAGTGCATTCTTTGTAATTACTTATGAGAACATGCACCCAACTACAAAAGCAGGATGAGAACATCTGTGTTTTTTTGTTTAGTTTTCTTCTTTCGTGGTTAATTCTTGTATTATATATATGAAAGGTAACTATGTGGGGATTTTGTTTTATGTTGCATTGCAGTAAAAATCCACACATGAAAAGCTTGTGTTCTACTTAAAAATTGCATATTCATATCTTGTTTAAGCTGTTGCTCCATTTGTAAACCATGAAGAACATCACGGCAATGGGCTGACTCTGAAATGAATGTGACTCAGGCAGGGGCGTAGCACCAAATTCTGGGCCCTATGCACAAGCAGTGGCCATGGGCTATACACTATAGACCTGCATAAAATTTCACTCCTCAGGGGCCCTCCCCCCACTTGGGGCCCTGGTAATTTAGTCCCACTTTTCACCCAACTACGACGCCCCTGGACTCAGGACATGGCACGGCGCTGATGAGAGTCAGTGTAAATAGAAAGCATGACACATGGCTTTTGACCTTAAGAGCTGCATGCTGAGAAATGCTGCAAACGTCTACCCTCGTCTTTCTGCCACTCTGGCATTTGAATCACTTGTGAGCATGTGCATACGTACACACACACACACACACACACACACACACATAGCTCAGTGCTATGTTTTTATAAAAGTAAAATGAAGAAAATCACTAAAGGGTCTTTTGCCAATACCCTTTAACTGTCATTATGGCTGGAATGCTGTAAGAAGTAACTTGTCCCCAGAGAAACTACAGACTTGTGCTGTTTTTGACTTGTAAATGGTAAATGTACTGCATTTATATAGCGCTTTATTATACATGCCTCACATTCACTCATTCACCGGTGGCAGAGGCTGCCATGCAAGGAGCCTACCAGCTCAACAGGAGCAATTTGGGGTTCAGTGTCTTACTCAAGGACACTTTGATGGGGTGAGGAGGAACAGGGGCTCAAACCTGCAATCCTCCAGTTGCCAAACAGTAGCACTACTTCCTGCACCACTATCACCCCATACGACTTGTGCAGCCACTCTGCAGACTTTCCACGTCACAAATAAGATAAGATAAGATAAGATAAGATAAGATAAGATAAGATAAGATAAGATAAGATAAGATAAGATAAGATAAGATAGTACTTTATTTATCCAACAATGGGGAAATTTGTGCACAATTGGAAATTTTCAACAAGTAGTAGTAATTAGTGGAAAGGCACAGGATGATGTCCTGGTTATTGATGCAACTGAGAAGTGGCTCAGATTTAAAGGGATCCATTGGCTGGTTCCTGTCATTCATACCATGGACAAGAACATGGTCAATAATTGTTTTCCCAATCTCATTTGTAACTTGTATTGCTCCTTTTCTTCATCCTCCTTGACGTCTTTCACTCTTCTTACCACCTCTTTTTCAGATTCATTGTCAGATGTTGGGGTCTGTTACTAAGCAGAGAGCTCACCTGAATGCAAGTGAGGATCAAAGTGCAGCGTCATCCACTATCCTTGGAGCAAATGGGCAGAGGCAGCTACAGAATTTGAACTGGTGACCTACTGCCACAGGCTCAGAACCTTAACACACACTGCTATATTCAACCTGCATTACTGCTTTCTTATTGTTTGGTTGGACTATTTGAAAAATGTTTTTTTAAATGAAACTTGTATATGCTTAAACCATGACAGCCACATGCCAAGAGTGTTTCCTTGTGGATGCATGAGTTTTGCTTTCGGGTTACTCGTGCTTTGGGATGATATAGGCCATGCAAAAATACTTATGAGCTCTTCAGTTCTGTTTGTCCAAAGGTTTGTCCAAATGAGTTATCATTTAGGTACCTGAAGAAAAGGTTTGAAATATTGTGTTCAAAGTACTGTATAGGTTTTTAAATAGGTTTTTAAATGTTATTGAAAAAACTCTGCAATGAACAGAAGCTCTTTAATTTACATGAAAGGTACAAGTTAAAAAAAAAAAAAGAGTCACAAAAACAATGTATTGATGAGAATCCAGGAGATGCATGGTAACACTGCTCTACAGTGCTCCAGCAGGGTAGATACTAACTCTGCCTTTTTCTTGTCCCACTCTACAATCCAGTTAAAATCTTCCATTTAGCAGTGTTAATTACAGTAGTTCAAACACTAATAAAGTAAAATGTTACTGTACATTCCTCTTTCAGGACCAGAAATAACTATCCCAGCCTGCTCTGTTGATGTACCCCACAGAGCAGCTAGGGTAAAAGAGAATAGGGAAAAAAAAAACACTTTGCATGCAACTGTGAATGACTACGTCACTTTATAATTGCATCTTTACTCAAGTCATTCTTTAGTATAATATAAGTGCTGGCAGCAGCTTCACTTTTGTAAGAGGGTGGTGTGTGACTCAGTGGGTTAAACCTCTGTGGCTGTGCTCAGAAGGCTGCCAGTTCAAGCCTCAGCAGAATCGGGGGCCCCTTGAGCAAGGCCCTTAATCCCAAGCTCTAGGGAGCATGCTGCATGCTGGCACTGTGACCCCCACCCTTCAGCTGTTTGTGTGTCTCATGCAAAGCGAGATGGGGTAGGCAAAAAGAGAATTTCCCCACAGAAATTATTAAAGTATCACTATTCTGAAAGGGGTATTGAAATCCATTAATATATCTTGGTTCTTTCAGAATCTTGCAATAATACTACTTAATGTATTTTTGCAACATGGAACAATTTTTGATTTTGTTACTTGTGGTACTTTGTACTCTTAGAAAAACTGCTGGTAGTGTCTTTGAGAATTTAAACACTGAAACGATGTTTACTGGATAACTATAGCTAAGCTAGCAGAACAGTACAACTCAACTCGATCGTTAAAAGTGAAAAAATAAAACTGGATTGTGCACAAATCACAACAAAAAAGCTTCTTACACTGAGCATCTGAGGGCAAGGTCCATCTGTAAAGCTTCTTTTACCTGAACAAATAACTTCTTAAAGCACATTTCCTTCACAGAATGCAAAACTAGTGTCACTTCTTGATCATTCACCTGGCATTGAAGACAGGTAATAACTGAATAGAATGTATATGCAACTTAATTGATAATAAATGTAACATTTTCTGCAAATAAGGTGCACATTGGTAATAATGTCAACTGGTCTAGTGGTTAGGATCCTTGCCTCTGGACCAAACGATCATAGATTTGAGTCCCACCTCTGGCATTACCATCATTGAGTTCCTGAGCAAGACCCTTAACCCTAATTTGCTCCAGGGGGACTGTCCCTGAATTTGGAAAATGGAAGTTGCTCTGGATACGAGCATCTGCTAAATGCTGTAAATGTAAACTACAAGAAAAAGTTAGAGTACAGCAACATATTTGTCTACAGGATGTTAGACAAAGCAAGCAGTTCATAATAAAATATCAGCTGTTAAGCAAGGCCATTAATACAAAAGATACAACAGACCAAGGATGACTATTTTTGGGCAGAGGACAACCCTACTCTGAAAGAAAAAAAGACTGGAAAAGGCGATCCAGCTTTCCCTCTAGGGCATGGCATGGAGAAATACTCTGCGGAACATCAAACAAAAAAGGATTAGCCATTTTTATTTTTTTACCTGAGCCAAAAGCAGCTGGTTATCTAAAAACATGACAAGATATTTAACTAATCCATAATTTAGAAACCAGCCTAGAACATCCCACAAACCTTTGACAACTTTAGTTATATTGGGGGCTGATATACTATTTTAATGGCTGCTGTTTGCTAAGCTAAGAGACATCTGGGGCTGCAAGACAACAATGTGTGTTCAGTTGGAAATTGTATAAACAGACTTCCAGTCCTAAGTGTCTAAGCACTTATGAATAGAAGACTTGACCCACTTTACCATTAAAACACCAGTAAAGAAAAATACTTATTGACTTCACAAGGTGAAATGTCATGTGCTTTCACCTTTCATTTGTTACTATTAAGCAGAAGTGCTTTAATTTTTGGGCAAGTAGTCTTATACATGATCAGTTCTATTTCCTCAACCATATAGTGTGTGTACAAATTTGAAAACGATCCTTCAAATACTTTTTTGGTTATTGCCAAACAAGACCAAGTGTAAAGTGCCATTTTCTCTTATACCTCAGTGGAGAGCTGCAGTAATTTTGGAGTGATCTGTCTCTAAATTTAAATGAGTTCCAGATGATCACTATTCTTAAAGGGATGTTGAGTTTCTTAAGAAAACCTGGGTTCTTTTAGAATCTAGTACTGAGACTATTAATGAGACTATGTAATCTGTAGAGTAGTCCACCATACCTCTATTAAGTCTGAAAAAGTTCTGTGAAATACTTTGATTGACTTTTGATTATCTTAATGAAAAAGTGTCTACACTGACACATGTATTCCTGACAAGAAAAATACAATTATGCTTTGTTACACAGTTGATTGGATGACTCAATTTCATTTCTATGGTACTTTCTCCCCCTAGTGGGCCTGCAAAAAACAACATTGTTGATCTTTTACCCTTGATGCAAAATGGTTCTATAAAACCAGAAGGTGCCGTTCCCAAAAAAACCCACACATCCTCAAATGGTCGTAATGTGTTCATTTTTAAAAAACTTTATTTTTCTTTTTTATTTTGTAATGACTCCTTTGGGCACTATGGGGTGAAATACACATCCTGCATGTCGGTAATGGAAGGGGCCATGTAGGTCTGGACACGCTCGTGGGCTCTGTGTTTGCTGAGTAGAGTTAGCGTCATGGTGTCAAGAGCCTCTTCCAGACCTTCATCCTGCTCAATCTCTACGTTGTGGTCATTCGCCTGCCACACAAAATGCCACAGCAAGTGAAGGAAAGCTCTGCGCTGGAGCAAGGACCACAGTGCAAGGTATCGCTTCCACAGTAAACAGAGTACATGCACCCACTAAGCAGGCTGTCCAATGAAATGAAACAAAACAGCTTGTCATTAAATATATAGGGAATACAAACCCCCCCCCCCTAAATATCAACTGGAGAAAGCACACAATTTCAAATACATCAATATACCATCAAAATTCATTACAAAAAAAACTTCAACTTTATAACTCTACCCATTAATTATAAAAAGATGACACCTTAAAAACTGATTTTAATATTATATGCAAGAGTTACACCCTGTCAAAGAAGCTAGGTTGCATTGATACAGTTAAGTGACAGGTGTTTAGTTGTTTTTTGTTTTAACTTACCAGCTGCAACGATGCTAGCATGTAACGACACACTTCATGATTGTCCTTTCCTTGTACCAATGAGGCAAACGACAATCTCTGACCAATGTCTCTGAATTTGGACACTACATTGTTCCCGTAGCTGTGGATGTCAAAAGGCAGCCTCTCCTCCTGAGATGAATAGGAAGTGCACTGTGAAGATTATCTGCAGAGCTACAATCTGGACTATTTGTATGTCTAATATTTAATTATGTGGTCATTTGCATGCTTCATCATTTTAAATAACAATGGCAAATACACAGGCACAACTCCTGCAATTTAGTTCTCGCTACTGCCATTTGCAGCCAGTTTTTGTAAAATTAAAAAAGAATCAAAAAGCACATTTTATTCATAATAATTTCCTCTCAAAAGTGACACAAAAAAAAAACTTTCAAAATGACTAAAAATAGCAGAGTAGGGATTCAGCAGCCGTAAAAATCCCTTTTACAATGGCATTTAACATTTTAAATTGCATCTTATATAGATCTTAAATTACAATAACTATATTTGTTTGAAGATACATGTTTTCTTTAAACACTAGGTGAAATATGAAATTTCCTCTACCTCTTCAGCCAGCTGAGGGCCTATCTTCTCTTCCCAGTCCTTCACACGTCGTGACGAAACAGTCTCCTGGGCATACTTTTGAGAGTTCATGAGGAAGAGGTCCTGTAAAGTCACACGAGTTGGTCAGATTGAAATTGCGACTTACATAAACACAGGACCTATCCTTCCCCAAATTAGGGGTTACACGCACCACATTCCTCCTGACCAGGTCCTCATAGTTCATCTTCTCCGTTTGGGAAGCTGACAAAGCACAAGCAACATATTACAATTGCAGTCCGTAACACACACACACACTATCATACATTACTAACAAACCAGAGTTTCCCAAGCCAGTTCTTAGGGACTCCCAGAATCACCATTGTGTGTGCAGTGGCTGACTTTCCAGTACCTGTTATGGGCAGGTTCTGCTCCTCCAAGACTGCTGGCTGCTCCTCATCTAAATAGTTCTCGTGGTCAGAGAAATCATCTATGAAAAGGCCAGGTTGTCACTCAGCATTGATTCTGTATTGAACTTCCTTCCGAGCCAATAATTCTGCTTCCAAATGCAGTTATTCATTCTTTTAAGTATGAAGGACTTTATTTCAGATATTTATAGCTACTACTGAATAAACAAAGGTGTAGCAGGATGATCTAAACCATCTCCCCCTCCTATCCCCAAGCAGACTCACCCCCGGCATCCTGGTCCAGGACAGCCTCAGGCTGAGCCTCCAGCTCTTCAGCCTGCCTCTCAGCATCCTCCGGCTCCAGCTCATTAGGAAAAGACATTAAACCCTGAAATATTATCAGCAGAGATCATCGCACTGCTGAAGCTGGCCATGAAGGAGCCAATAAAAGCAAAGTTTGTTCAGAGTATAATATAGCATATACTTGAGTATTAAACATAAATGACATGTACCGCTTTTCTCTGGAAAGTCTTCTGCATCTTCTGTCTTTCCTTCATGTGACTCCAGTAAACATCCAACAGGTCTGAGAAACAAAGCATCCATCCACAGTACAAGTCATGATAATTTTTTTTTGTCTAAATAAAACAAGTAATAAACCGTGTAATTACATCCATCCATCCATTTTCCAAACCTCTTATCCTACTGGGTTGTGGGGGGTCCGGAGCCTGTCCCGGAAGCAACGGGCACAAGGCAGGAAACAACTCTGGATAGGGGGCCAGCCTATCGCAGGGCACACTCACACACCAGTCAGTCACACATGCACACCTATGGGCAATTTAGAAACTCCAATCAGCATGTCTTTGGACTGATGGGGGAAACCGGAGTACCTGGAGGAAACGACGGCACAGGGAGAACAAGCAAACTCCACACACATGTAACCCAGGCGGAGACTCGAACCCGGGTCTCAGAGGTGTGAGGCAACAGTGCTAACCACTGCACCACCATGCAGCCCCGTAATTATGTTAGTTTGTATAATAATAAAACTGCTGAAAGAATTGGGTGTATGGATTTTTAATTAACTTCAGATTGCTTTAAAAT